>CAKMXE010000021.1:0-411422 GCA_928722275.1 Ustilago vetiveriae
CCTAAGTTCACCCTTGGGGACTCAGGTGGTACTGAAGTTGACCTAAGTTCACGGTACTTTAGTGTACTTGCCCCAACTTCTTTGAAGTTGTGGTATGCTCAAGGTACTTCACTCAAGTTGACCCCAAGTTGACCCCAAGTTGACCCCAACTTCACCGGTACTTCACAACCTCAGGTCAAGTGCCCAGACAGGCACTTCATGGCCAACTTTGACCGCCAACCACGCAACCTGCGCTGCACGCACAGTGCTGATACTGCATATACACCCTCTCTGAACTTCCTTGAACATGTCCACACACAAATACAAGCCATTTCCTCCACTTGAAATTTTTTTTTTCTTCCCCGAGAGAATTGGCTGCCAAACTTTGACGGTCCGCCACGGTATGGGCGTGGTACAGGGTACCGCAGGACTTTGCATACACACTACCCTAGGGTATCCCTACATATCCCATTAGTACAGATTTGCAATTGTTTTTGCTTTCCTGAGGGAGGCCCTTGTAACCCCCTAAGGTTGAGGAGGTTCCAGCCAAAGTTGAGCACAACCTTCCAAGGTTGCCAAGGTTGAGGAGGTTCCAGCCAAGGTTGAGCACAACCTTCCAAGGTTGCCAAGGTTGAGGAGGTTCCAGCCAAGGTTGAGGAGGTTGCCAACCTTGGTAACCTTGGATGATGGCGTCAAGCTCCAATGCCCCAATCTAAACCTCTTTCATGGCTCAATCCCACCTCAGGGGATCCCAATGCATGCCCTCAATGCATCAGCAGGCCCATCAATTAGTACTTTTCTTGGGTCACCCCAAAACTTTGACAGCTTGGAAAGTTACAATTTTCGTTAAACTTTAACGATGTTTGTAACTATTATACATCTTTACCCATCAACTGAGGTTCCCAGAACAAAAAAAGTGCATATCATTTTTTACCTCGGACCAGACAGTCATATAACCCTAACCCTAAATTCGATTCCAGCTCCCGTGAGAGAGATGCAACACACAACTGTCTTCAAACTTGAGGTTGATACCGGACACTCAACTTGAGAAAACGAAAATAATCCGGATGTTCCCGATAATCCTGAAAAGCGTGTCAAATTAGAGCGATTTTCCGGATAAATGAGCGAGCCAACTGGGGTTTTCGACAAATATGGCATTTCCCAAAATTTTATTTTTTTCCTGTATTTTTCGGAATTTACATGAAATTAGGACACTACGTGTTAGACCGCCGCCGCGTCGGGCAGCAAGACGCTGTCAAATTCTGAAAAAAGCAGGCGAAATTTTTGGCTGCTGGCTTCTACTGGATGCCTCGGGAATCAACCCGAAACCCCGAAGCCAGCTCCCAAAGTGAAACTACTACCTTCAATTGAGCAACCTTGAGCGGGTTGGCTGACATAAGCAGCACATAATCTTGCCACCACTCCAGTCAGTTACTATGAACACCCAACCAGGCCTCTGAGTTCTGCATATACAAAATCTTTACTTAGTGAGTCCTCCGCGCCAGCACGCGTTTCCCCTAAAATCACGGCATCGATGAGGACGTTTCAAAAAACCCTTTATGCATGGGAAGCCCTCTATCCAAACTCCCTGTTCATGATTATCCCGAAGCAGAACTCTCAGACAAACCCCTATGTAACCCTAACCCTAACCCTAACCCTAGCACAACCTTCCAATGCTACCAAGGTTCAGGAGGTTTCAGCCAAGGTTGAGCACAACCTTCCAAGGTTGCCAAGGTTGAGGAGGTTCCAGCCAAGGTTGAGGAGGTTGCCAACCTTGGTAACCTTGGATGATGGCATCAAGCTCCAATGCTCCAATCTAAACCTCTTTCATGGCTCAATCCCACCTCAGGGGACCCCAATGCATGCCCTCAATGCATCAGCAGGCCCATCAATGAGTACTTTTCTCAGGTCACCCCAAAACTTTGACGGCTCGGAAAGTTACAATTTTCGTTAAACTTTAACGATGTTTGTAACTATTATACATCTTTACCCATCAACTGAGGTTGCTAGAACAAAAAAAGTGCATATCAGTTTTTACCTCGGACCAGACAGTCATATAACCTTTGTTACCCTATGTAACCTGACACGGTCAACCCTCTGTATATCAACCATACCTTGGGCATATTGTCCAGAACTTTGCGTTTATCATCTCCTGACATCCCTCAACAAGTTTGCTTAAGGCAGCAGAGCAATTGGAGGGGGTCCATTTTTCCACTTTGTAAGGGGGGACCATTGGAGCTTTTGCCAAAATTGCAAAAATTGAAAAGTTGGCCATTGCTCCGCCACTGCTCTACACACCTCCATGAGACTTTCAGGGTGTTCAAATGGGCCCATTTGAGCAATAGTTTACTATGGGCGCGTCCCTGAAAAATGAAATTTTTGGCGTCCCGACCCAACTCGGGCCAACTTTGACGGAGCCGTACCGCAAAATTTTATTAGGCAACTTGCGTAGGGTTAATTAGTAAAACATGCCTGTTTTGGGTAGATAAACAACTTTCATTAAGCAACCCTACTTTTTTTCAAAATAGCCCCCCCTTGTAAGTTGCTTGGCATCCTCACAAGGTTGTGGACCTTGGAAGGCTCCACAAAATCTTGACAAGGTACCGAGACTGACAGCAGAAGGTAGTCAAGGTTCTCCATTCTGCATGCCAACATCAGGAGGTTGCCAAGGTTGGGCACAACTTCCCCAGGCAACCAAGGTTTGGGAGGTTCTAGCCAAGGTTGCCAAGGTTTCCTCACTTTCAGTCAAGGTTGAGCACAACCTTCCAAGGTTGCCAAGGTTGAGGAGGTTCCAGCCAAGGTTGAGCACAACCTTCCAAGGTTACCAAGGTTAGGGAGGTTCCAGCCAAGGTTGAGGAGGTTGCCAACTTTGGTAACCTTGGATAATGGCGTCAAGCTCTGATGTCCCAATCTAACCCTCTTTCATGGCTCAATCCCACCTCAGGGGACCCCAATGCATGCCCTCAATGCATCAGCAGGCCCATCAATTAGTACTTTTTTCAGGTCACTCCAGAACTTCGACAGCTCGGAAAGTTACAATTTTTGTTAAACTTTAACAATGTTTGTAACTATTATACATCTTTACCCATCAACTGAGGTTCCCAGAACAAAAAAAGTGCATATCATTTTTTACCTCGGACCAGACAGTCATATAACCCTAACCCTTGTGCAGTAGGGTAAAGCGTTGTGTGCACAGCTGGTACAATGATTATTTGACAATTTGAGGCTCATGCTGCGTATCAAAAGCTTTTATTTGACTTTTTGAAGTTCAGGTTCCAAACTCACAACCCACCGGGTAGGTGAGCCAGCCACACTTTGGTGATTTTGTTGCCACAATATAGAGACACAATTACTTGACTTTGACACAAGAATTTCCAATATGCCAGATCCTCGAGTCTCGCAGCGGTGTCAGATCTTATCAGGTGGTCGCATGCAGGTGTGCTGGGCCCAGCCGACACAATCTGGTGGAAAATGAATGCGGGCTGCAAATGCGGGCTGGTCATTCGGTTCATGTTCACACAATTGTCTCGACAAGTATCTACAGGGAGAAAGCAGAAGGTCTTGCCTGAATCCGAAGCCATGGAAGCGCTGTGGCCACAAAGGTCAATCTGTTGAATCCGAAGCTCAAGCTGCTATTGCTTCTCCTCGAAATATTCCGTCGCCCGTGTTGTTGATTCTCCTGCTACGATAGGACCCGTAACGTGGGGCTTGCGGATCGCGAGCGGCATCGTGATGCGATTGTCTCGCTCGAAGAATGGTTCTCCCTTATCGGAGGGCAAGTGCAGCTTGACCATATTGTCCACGATGTCGCGAACATTCAGGCTAGTCAGGCAGGGATAGACGTCTTGACTGCGTACGCCTCTGAGCTTAATCAAAAGCGAGTCCCTCCGGCATGATGTTGAATCTTCGTGCCGAGCGTCACTTTCCGACTCTGTTGGTTGGCGTTCACAAGTTCCGAGGCTGGTAACTTCTGTTCGCGATGCTTGGCTGCTCGACGTCGCGACCCGTTTGCTTGGGTTTACCCGATCGCTCTCCTGAGCTGCTGCATCGACAAGTTCAATTCCGCGTTTCAGCTTTGGGAGCGCCTTGACTGCAGACTGCTTCGCATCCGATGAACCCGGGCCCTCTGCCGTTGACTTCGGATGCCACTCCTCAACCAGGACCATTTTGTCCGGCGACCGGCTCTGTCGCATGGAACTCTCGGTTCCAGGTTCCATCCATAGGGTCAGCACACCTCTCTCAGTGATGGGTTTCGAGTCGGAGGATCGGAGCTTAGGCCCGCGCCACTTGGCTTCCTTCGATGAAGTCCTTTTTTCCCGGTTCTTGACTTGCCAGGCAATGAAGGTCATATGAGAAGCAGCGGCCGATTCGAGATCTGCATACTCTTTCTCTTCCGTGGCAAACATGCAGTTCAAGTCGCCAACAAAGACGGGGATGATACCATCGATGCCTCCCTGATTGCGGTGCGTCTGAATCGCAACACCGCGCTTCCAGCAGTGCCACAGAAGATCGCACGAGATCTCGTTCGCCAGGTACTCCGTATCGTCAAAGTGGGTGAAGTTGGTCCAAAGGTCAACGCATGCTCGAGCAGAGCCCGAGTGAGGGGGAATCTGCGTCATCAGGCGAATGCGGATAAGGTCTAGCCTCTCGAGCACCATCGTCCGGTCTGCAGTGCTAAGCACGCATGTTTGATCAAGCAAGTCCATCAACGGAACAGGAGTGTGGAAAGCATCGAAGCGACCCTGCCAGTCTGAAGATCGAGCCGATGCTGACGGATCACCGGAAGCTCGCAGAGAAGAATGGTGAGCGGAAGGCAAAAGCTTCAGCTTGGCTGCGTCCCACGCCACCATCAGAAGGCACCGGCCAACAAGCTCGCCCACGGTCCCTTTAAGAGCGCCCTGCTTGCTGACCACGGGAATGCAAAACGTGTTGAACCTGTCGAGGACCTTGCGGTAGCGTTCCTGAGCGATCTTGTTGTTGTCCTCACCTGTGCGCATGTCCATGTAGGACATCATCACAAAAGCTGCCGCGATCGCGAGCACAGGCTCGGAAGGAGAAGCGATCTCACAGCGGTAGCCGTCGATGATGCCCTTGAGAATCCTCATGTGCTTGTCCACCGAGCCGGTGGCGAGCCGATCCTGCGAGATTCCGTTGTGCTCGTGTTCCCCTTTCACCGCAGGGCAGAACGACAAGGCGAGACGAGAGGCCACGATTGCGAAATGGAGCTCTTTTAGGCTTTGGTGGCGTTCTTCTCTGGCGAGCTCGTTGCAATAGTCGTCGTACTTGTTTCTGGTGTGAACGAGTTTCAACGCGACGTCGGTCCAGAACGTGGCAGGGCGAAGAGAACGCCACAAAGGACGGCCATAAGACTTGAGATGGTCGACGTTGGAGGCATCGGCAGCGCAGCGCAGTGGCTCGGCGTCGTAGCGCATGAGATCGAAGCCCAAGTTGATCCAGGTGGGGCAGAGTGCCATGCCTTTGGCTCTGTCCGAGCCTCTTGCATCGCCCTTCTCTATGAGGATCGATGCGGCGCTGCTAGTGCTCAGCAGCACCAGCCAAAACCGCGGCATGGCCGATGCATTCCCCAATTTCTTTTCGCGCTCCCTTTCATGCTCGTTGACACGGTTCCATGCGCGACGAAGGCTGTTGAGCTGATTATCATGGGGGGCAAGTGGTGTGGCGGTGCGAATGAGATGGACGCATTCGTCAACAGCGACAAGGATCGGGAGCTTACGAGAATCGAGACCTGTTTTTCCTTTGACGAGGCCAAGGGTGAACTGCTTTTCTTGTTGCGACAACTCCTGCTCGAGGAAATCCTTGTCGTCTCTGGTCATCTTTTGCTCCCAGAGATAATCCCTGACGTAGCCGAGCTCTAGCGCGAGCGACTGAGCGGGCTCTTCAAGGCAGTGGTCGAAGATTTTCTCATTATGCGGGTACTTGTGCGGCTCCCGACCCGGAGCGGATCTGATAAGGGTACTGGCTGTGTCGCAGACCCTTTTGAAGAATACCTCGCGGAGCTCGCGGGTACGGATGGCTGGGTCGACCGCATCGGCGTTGCTAGGAAAAGCATCGCGGTTTCCGTAGGAAATGAATCGAAGGAGCGTTTCGTGTTTGCGCTGAGCGGTCGGGGCTGCCGCGAGGAGCTTCGCAAGCTGCTCGAACCATGCGCCCAAGAAAGCAGCGACCTGGAGATCACAGCAGTATTTTGGCACTTGCTTGCCGTCCTTGTCGGGTGTCTTTGCGTCGAGTTTATCGCCAAAGTACTGAGCAACTTGGCTGTCTCCTTCAGGGAAGCCATGCAGTGAAGTGCTGCCTGGGCGGCGCAGGCAGAGGTACAGAACGGGAGCGTAGTTGGCGGCCTCGAGGATCATACGGGTCTTGCCCGTACCACTAGACTGGACAATGGGAGTACCGTTGAAGTACAATCTGCGGTCGGGCTCCCCATCAAAGTAGTTTTGAACGCCAAGAACGAACCTGAGGAAACGCAGCGGGGCTTTTCCTTTGTAAGGACGAGCAAATTGGACAGAAAGATGTTGAGAAACGTCGGTGGAATCAGGGTCGAGCGTGGACGGCTCTCGAGATGGTAGCCGTAGTGTTTTGAGAAACGCAGCGACGCTCTGTGCGGGATTCGAGAGCACGGACGCATCGCCAGCGAAGGAATCGAGGACCTCCCGACAATGGGCTTTCGCGGTGCTGGAGGCGAAGGGCACATCAGACTTGGAAAGATTGTCGAATATGAGGTAAAACTCTGGGATGCTCGTCATGCGGTCAAGCTTGCTGACGATGGCGTTAGAGAAGGTGTCCGATACTTCGTCTACGCCTCCGTCGTTGTTGCGAGGATGCGATTTTGAACGGTGTTGGCAATATGTCTCGAAGTAAATTGAGAGTTCGCTCCAGGCTGTGGGAAAAGCGTCTTTCGCCTCCTTAGCCGCCTTGCTGACGATGTCTGGTGCAGGCATCGCGACAACGGGGCTCGACTGTGAGACATTGTGCGGAAATCTGATCATGAACGACGAGGAGGCGGAGGCGGAGGCGGAGGTGGAGGCGAACGAGGGGGAGGCATATTTGGTTGATCCTGCTGCAGCTGCTGTTTCGTCTGCCGAGAGAGGAGAGGGACTGGGTTGACTGTTGGAATCCCGCTTCAGTCTCCAATAAATTAGCTCCAAGAGGTTGCTTGCCAAATGGCCATCATCGGCTGCTCCGATCGCGGATCGGGTGAGATTCAGCGCTAGCGAGAAGGTGCACTGACGATCAGGGTTCAACGCCTCCAGACTCTGGAATTCCTTGACGGGGTCCTCTTTGAATCGTTTGACCAGCAACTGGATCTCGGCTCGCAGTTGATGGCTCAGAGCTTCTGTTGGGCCCATCTCGGCTCTCAGAGATGTGCTGAATCGGTTCAGATGAGCAAAGATAGACTCGTGGCATGCGGAGGAAGGAGGGGAGAAGGGAGAGGGAGAGGGAGAGAACAGGCGAAAAAATTTGGTTCGGCTGAGGTGCGGAAAGGGGCGAGACAGGTGACTTGCGCGGCTCGTGGTCAAGTGACAAACCGTCGTTCCCGTGAACATTTTTTACCAACCGCCTTAAATTACCAATTACAGTCTGTGAGTTCTTTAGGCAGATGTGCGACCACGGGACGCCGCGTCATCATTACTTGTTTTTCGGTCGGTAGAGCGTCACACTCACATTATTTTCACTTGATTTCCAGACACTATGGGCGCAGCTGTGACGATGATTCTTTACACGATGCAATCTTTACCTACAGGTACATGTACAGACACTGTACAATATTTTCGTTTGACTCAAGAAAGGTCTGAAGCGCTTGCACCAGACACAGGTTCCGCGCTCGTACCCGAGGCCTACCAATCAAGAACGCGAGCAAGTGAGTGAGACGTACCGAGATGCCACAAAGCGATGGCAGCAGGATGATCCGTCTGCAAGACGCTCCGATGCCTTTCTCACCAGAAGCGACTACTCCGCTGAACGACATGGACCATGGGCAACCTTGGGATCAGTGAATGTGCTCTGTGAAACTCGGACCGATGTTAACCCCCAACATTGGTGGCGGAACGACGTTTCCGTCGTCATCATCGGCATTTTCGAGAGCCGCTTCCTTTGCGAGTTGAGCCAGGGGTTTCCGAATGGTCAACGCATCTAAGCATGGGTACGTCGCTGATTCCTGCATTCCTCTGATGTCGAGGAAGATGAAATCGTCGTCGAAGACCACTGGGGACACTCGCTTAGTCGCTTTATACTCGCAAGCATCTTTGCCCGCGCTCGCACAAGGTTCTTCAACGGTGTCCTTACCGGACTCGGAAGATGCAACGTGAGAAGCATCTGCGACCTTGGCCTTTCCCCGCTTCTTCGCCGAACCGCCAGCTTCGTTCACCGCCTTGCGCTTTCCGGATGAGGTCTCCTCTTGATTTGTTCCCCGCTTCGCTCTTTCGACTTTCGCGTGGCTTACGGCTTTCCCTTTGCCTTTGCCGATCGTGATTCCAGTGCCCATTTCCATTAGCACCGTGAGGAGCCCTCGTTTGGTCAACTCGGCGTAAAGAACCACCAGACCCTTCAGTGTCGCTGATCACTTGCGGACCTTGGAAGTCCGGGTTGCTCCCCAGTTTGACTCCCCTTTTTTGGTTCTTCGCCTCCCATGAGATGTATGTCATGTGACTGGCCGCAAAGCTTTCCACATCTTGCTCGTCCACGTTGGCCAAGTTCTCCTCGTTTGACAGATTGGACTTGAATGCGCGCTCCAGGTCGCCCACAAAGACAGGGATGATACCGTCGATACCCGGCTGATTATGATGCAATTGCACAGCGACGCCGCGCTTGAAGCAGAACCATAAGTAGGAGGCCGAAATCACCGTTGTCGTTTCGGGCAAGATGTCAAAGTGGGTGAAGTGCGTGAAAGCCTCGACGTTGAGCTTTTCCTTTGGTTCGCGGTGTCGATCTCTGATTGCGTCGCAAACAGACTTGATGCGACTGTCGAGAAGCTTTGAGGAATCCTCGTCCAGAGCAGCAAGTTGTGGTATGAGTTCCCGTAGCGGTACTGGTTGCCGAAAGATTGACGCTGCTTCGTCAACAGAATAGCACTTGCCCTCCCGAGCTGCTTCATCGAGTCGGGAAAGCTTCACAGCGTCCCAAGCCGCCATGAGAAGGAAACGGGCCAGAAGCTCTCCATACACGCCTCTGAGCAGGGCGCCTTGCAGCATCACGAGACTTTGTGTGCAGAAAGTGTCGACGATCTTGCGGTAGCGACTGACCTGGAACTTGCCAGGTTCGGGCTTGTCAGAGTTCGGCTCGAGCATCTTGTCGACAGAGAACATTGCCAGGGCGGCAGCGATCGCAAGCACCGGCTCGGAATGCGCGACAATGCTCAGGGTAGCGCCAACGACCTTTTCGAGAATGCGCATATGCCTGTCCACAGATCGCGTGGCCATCACTGCTTGTCTGCCGGAATCGCTGGACGGCACAAACCGCATCGCGAGTCGTGAGGCCAAAATATTGAAGATGGCATCCGGAAAGTGATCGGGCTTGATCTTTTCGAGCGGTTCCTTGGTGGAGAGCAATTTCTGTTGAGCCATTTCCCATGAAGTTTTGTCCTCTAGGGAAGTCCAGAGGGGACGGCCGTAGCTTTTCACATGCTTCACCTCGGCCACCTCGCCAGCGCAACTGAGCGGTTTGGCTGTGGGTCGCATGACATCAAAGCCGAGTCCGACAAACGTGGGCGCCGCTGCCATGCGGATAGCTCTGTGTGAGGACAGAAGCTCCTTGGGCTGTATCAGGGTGGCAGCGGCGCTGTTGGTGCTCAGCAGGACGAGCCAGAAGCCTGGACTCTTTTTCTTCACCAATTGGTCGTTGATGTAATTCCAAGCGCGGCGCAGACCGTTGAGCTGATTTTCACGTCCGTATCTTCGATCCTCGTTGCGGACAAGGTGAAAGCACTCGTCGAAAGCGACAAAGATGGGCGGTTTGGGGGCATCCTCGGTGGCATCGTGGATTCCCCGCCTAACATGGAGAGCCCAGAGGTGGTCTCTGACTGGGTCTAGCTCGGCGGCGAGGTCTCGAACGCCCGCGGTAAGGCAGTAATGGAACGTTTCTGTGTGTTTGGGCGTATGGTCCGGCTTAGCTGCCTTGACCATGGTGCGGGCAGCTAAGACAACCTCCTTGAAGAAGTCGTCGCGATGTTCCCTGATCTTGTCATTCTTGTAGCCGTTCATTTGCAGCATAAGTCGGTGCTTGCTCTCTGGGTCTGATTCCTGCTTGAGTCGAGCTGCCATCCGCTGGAACCAGGCACCGACGAAGGCGGCTGCTTGCAGATCATACGCGGAATAGGTCGACGTGTTTTCCTTGGGAATGCGCGGATTGTCAAAGTAATCGGACACTGCCCGATCGCTGGGCGGAAAGCCGTCGGTGGCATCGGCGCGATTCTCACGGAGGCAGAGGAAGAGGAGTGGCGAATACTGCGCAAGCTCGAGCACCATACGCGTCTTGCCCGTTCCGCTGGACTGAACGATGGAGCATCCACGATAGTACAGGTCATTGGACGAGCCGACAAATTTACGGTAAGTTCGAAAGACGAAGTTGAGGAAGCGATACGGAGCGTCGCCCACGAAGGGTCGAGCCATTTGTTGAGCAAAGTTCGTTCGATATGCAAATCTTCATCAAGACTCTCCGCATTGACTTTTAGTGGCAGCGTCAGGTTGACGAGAAATCGAGCCGCTCGTTCTTCCTTGGACTGTACGGTCTTTTCTTGAGCTATACGTTTCAGCAAGTCTGAAACTGCTTTACTTGCGCCCTCCCAGAGGACATGGTTATTGCTGACGTTCAAGTTGGTGAGGAGCTTGACCAGAGCTGTGATGTCAGGTCCGATCAGTCCGCGCAGACGGACCACGACAAGCTCCGCCACGTGATCCAGGGCATTCTCGTCGTCATCAGCGGCAGCAAGGAGCATATAACTGTTGACATTGGCGCAAAGCTGCTTGTATTTGTCGGGTTCAGAGAGAAGAATGTCGCGGACGTCATTGATGAGAGTATCGTCGGGCGTCCGTTGGGGCGGAGCGACGGACGTAAACGATGTTGAGGCAGCTACGGACGCCGACGTCGCAAGTGAATGCCCAGCATCTCGATGAGACGACGAGGATCCGAGACCAGGCGACTGGTCGCTGGATAAGGTCAGACGGGACATTGCGTCTACGATGTTGGTCTACCACCCAGCCTTCCATTTGGCGAGCGGGACGCTTTGGTCGAATTGTTCGAGGTATTCTGTGATTCACGTCAACTACGTTGACTTGCATTGCGTCATTTATTGAATAAAAATCCGCCTGTCCCGGCCAGTCACAGTATTCAACATTTGATGACACTGACTGCAAGTCGACTGCAAGCTGTCTTGATTCAACACCGCCAAGCGCTGCCCGTGGCCAACATTACATCTGCATCGGCTGATGCTACGTGATATCTGCGCCCTGAACCCTCCTTTTCGCAAGACACCAACGAATCAAACGAGATGATCTTGTGACGTCCGACTTTTGCCTGCTCCTCACCACCATATATTGTCGGCAGCCTTTCCTCATTCCGATCTTTGTTGCAGGCGTTACCATTCATCTTGAACGCTTGTAAGGAACCAGTCATGGTGATCTCGATTTCTGCTCCACCAAGCGCTGCGGGCGCTACCGGTACAACGATGGACGCCATTGCATATACGTCGCCTTCGTTAGTAACGATACTGGTCCTCGCATCGTACCTTTTGTTCCTCTCGATCTTTTATCATGCTTTTCAACGAATCTTTTCCGCAGGGATTCTCGGTCCACTCGTTCTGGGCGCCATCTACGCACGGCCTTTAGCTGACATCCTTCCAGCAGATGTGCAGTCTGCCATCATTTCGATCGGATATCTCGGTCTGATCCTTCTCATCGTAGAAGGCGGGCTCGAGGCACGGATGGACATCCTTTCGAGTCCCAAAAATCTTGTCATTTCGATTCTGGTTGGAGCCACGGGTGTCATCATGCCCATTGGGATCAGCATGGCATTGTTGCCCTTGGGCTTCGGCTACGGCTATCTGGAGAGCTTTGCTATCGGTGCAGCCCTCGCTTCGACAAGTCTAGGAACGACTTTTGCTGTTCTTGGCGCCTTCAGTAGCTCAGCATCGTCCTCTGCCTCCTCGGCCGCAGAATCTGGCAGCAGCGACGCATCTCACTCCATAGCCAACACACGCGTCGGCACCATCCTCATCGGTGCGGCATTGCTGGACGACATCGTTGGACTTGTCATTATCGGCGTCATCGCCACACTCGGAAGTGCAGGATCCGGGTCGGCACAGACGAGCTTGAGCTCGATCCCGCCTTGGTCAATCGCTCGGCCAATTGTGTCCTCCTGCCTCCTGATCATCGTATCGTGGCTCCTTTCGCGCTTCGCCCTTGCGCCGCTCGCCAAACTATGCGCCGCTCGAAGCTCACAACGGCTGACCGATTCGAACGATCCTCATCATACTTTCACTCGCTCTCGGACGGCGAGAACCAGAAGCATGGCAGCCCGCCTCTTCTTCTCCCTCGGCTCCAATCAACTCGTCGCAACTACGATGTTGATTTCGACTATTTTGGCATATTCGACCATCAGCGAAGAGATCGGCTCGTCTCTCCTCATCGGTGCTTTCTGCTCTGGGGCCATGATGAAGTATCTTTACAGAGTGTACTCGGACAGATATTCGGAGCATCAGTCGACAAGAGGCAGCGAAACCTGTCGACTTTGGTCGCCCAATTACCTGCTTTCCGATAGCACGGCGCTCGGGGCTGTTCAGAACACCATTCTTGTGCCCTTTTTCTTCTCGGGCATTGGCTCGGCAATTCCAGTCAAGTCTCTGTTCCAGGGCACGACGGTCTGGAGAGGTGTGATTTATGCCGGCTTGATGGCATTCGCGAAAGTCTGCGCCGGAGGCTTCATCCTCCTGGCTGATTGCGTAGAGCAGAGGAAGGTCGGCCGTGCCGCAAGGAAGCTTCAACACAAGCATACAGAGGAGCGATTAGGAAGAGGCACTCATGACAACAATCATCCAAATCTCGAAGCGTCGATCGAAATGCAGCCACAACGGGATGCTGCTACCTCCAACATCCGTGATGCTGCGGCTCAGGGGGAGACGGGGTCTGCGGACGCCGTTTCGTCCAACGATGCTGCAAAAGTCTCCGCAGAAGTTCCCGCTTGGCCAGCTGCCCTGTTTTTGGGTACTGCACTCATGTCGCGCGGAGAGATTGGATTTCTCGTCGTAAACATTGCCAATCAGGGCGGCCTTCTGGACGAGCAGGCGTTCAATGTTGCAATTTGGGCGATCGTACTCAATACGCTGGCCGGCCCAATCTCAATAGGCATCCTGATGCGATCTCACTACGGTCAGAGTATCTTGCAGCGGAAGACAGCGTCCTCAAAGGGGCGGTGGAACTGATTAGCGGGTCTGAACCGAGCAAAGGGCCTCCACAGAACATCACAGACGACCTAGAAACAGACAATCTTATACCCGTTCCTACCATCGTCGTGTCGATATAAGAGTCTTCAAGTATTCATTGGCCGCTCTGAGCAATCTTGACTCGTCTGAGCCCGACTTTCGAGTCCGTCGGTAGAGGTTGGACGCATCCTCGTCCCGCCATTCCCGCCATGGCGGTCTCTCCTTTGCACAATTCACCGCTTCATTCTCACACATACTCAACGCTGACACCGAGCCGTCTGACCGTCTTTTTCGAGACGCCGATAATTCACCGTGAGATGCGTTTGTGGCATTGCATTGAGTGCGTTCTAGTGGTTTTTAATAAGATACAAGCCTTTTCGTGACGAGCAAGCCTAGGCTCCACAGTCCCAGGTTGGCGAAGGTAAGCAAGATCAGGAATCGGAAGG
Organism: Ustilago vetiveriae; assembly: GCA_928722275.1. Classification (NCBI taxonomy): domain Eukaryota; kingdom Fungi; phylum Basidiomycota; class Ustilaginomycetes; order Ustilaginales; family Ustilaginaceae; genus Ustilago; species Ustilago vetiveriae. Next base: position 13,858 of record CAKMXE010000021.1, read on the forward strand.
CGTCCAGACATTCGTCTTGAGACCGGAACCGCCGCTCTTGTTGCTCTCTTCAAACGACTTGAGCAAAGTGGTGAGCTCCTTGCCGCTGCTCGATCGCCGCATCTTTGGCGTGAGGGGCTTGGCTGGCGCATGAAACTTGCTCAGAGCAGGAGCGTCGGACGACAGCTGCTGTTGCATACCTGCCTGCCCGCGCAGACGTGCCTCCTCGATGGTCATCTGGGGGAAGGACGACTTCGGTTCGGAGGAGCCGGATGCTTCCTGTCGCTGCTCCTTCTGTCTCTCCTGCTTGGTACCCTGGCTGGTGGCTTCGGTAACTGCCTGATCGTCCGTGCCCAGCGCTTTCTGCGCAATCTTGGCGGGCAACCCCGCAGCCCTTGCCCCAATCCTGCCATCCTCGCCCGACGAACGTCTTTCCAGCTCCCAATCCTCCTCATCAGCAGGCAATGCCCCTGCCTCTGCATCGCTCTCATCGTCGTCAACATCTCCATCGGAGCGCGAGTGCGGCAAGGAAACGATCTCGTTGATTCCGCCGTCAACAGCTCCATTGCTGGGTGCAAGGCCCTCGCTAGTCTCTTTACCCTTGGACGAGATGGTCTCTAACGCAGACGAGCCAGAGGCGGATGCCCCACTTGCTTGCAGCTTCTCGCCGGTCGCAGGATTGACCTTGCTTCCCTGTGTGGTCTGCATCGGCCCGTCGGCCATCTCTTTGTTGACAGCCGACTCTTGAGATTTCGCCACGGATGAGGAGCGAGATTTGCCTCTCTTGTCGAGAGCAGTGCGCACAAAGTGCCTTGCGCTCTGCAGCGCTTTGCGGCTGGCGTCGAGGAAGAGGAAGGCTTGGAAAACGTGGACACAGTCCTCGTATAGCTCGTGTCGGACTGCGACCCCAGACAAGGAAGCCTTGTGGGCGAGCAAGGTGACCTCGTCTCGCAACACCTCGGCGTCTCCACACTGAATGAGCAGCGGAGGCAGACCGTGCATGTCACCAAAAAGCGGAGAGACATAAGGATGGGTGAGATATTTGTCGATGTTCTCGCCCAGATAGGCCCAGACGGGGTTCATATGATCGCCCGACTTGGGCATGGGCAGATAGTCGAATTCGGCGTTGGTGTCCCATGAATCGCACGACATGGTGAGGTCAACCCACGGGCTGAAGAGCATGGCGCCGCTGGGCAGCTCGTAGTCGTTGTCACGCAGGTAGTACATGAGCGCGATCGCCAAGCCTCCGCCTGCGCTGTCGGCTCCGAGCACAATGTTGCTAGGCGGAATGCCGAGGTCGTCGGTGAGACGGAAGTAGGATGCAACGCAATCGTGCAGAGCGCCTGGAAATTTGGTATCCGGGGCAAGACGGTAGTTGATACCAAAGACGCGACACTCAGTGTACTTGCTAAGCGAGATGGTGAGTGGTCGATGTGTTGCGGCCGACATGACGAAATAGGCGCCTCCGTGGATGTAAAGGATGACACGCTCCTTGCCCTTCTGCTTGCCACTGCGCCACTCTGCCTGAAGTCGGCGCCAGGTCTGCTTCCCGACGACCCATTCTGCGCTGATCTCTCTCTTTCCGTCCTCAGCAGCGTCAGCTTCGGCGAGAAAGCCGCGCAAGCCGCGCTTCTTGACACGGAAGGTCACTGGAGTGATGAGGCCGTCCTTGGGTGTGGGAAGAAAGGCGCCGAGATCAAAGAAGCTTTGAAGGCCCTCGATCGAGGCAAACTCCGAGTACTCGGCAATGTCACGCAGTACTCTGGTGAAGATGGACGTCTCGATGCCCCATGACTTCTTTGCAGGGCCGTAGATAGCGTGCGATGCGACTGCAGTACCGATGGTGACGCCTTGCGACACCAAAAAGGGCAGGTAGCGCCATGCATTGGTGATGGTTAGTTTGGTGGGCTGCGTGCGTTTTGCTGTCGGGTTCAGGCGGGCCGAAGCAGGCACTTCGGTCTTCTTGTATTGGTCGAGCAGCGAATTTAGGGTCTTTGTCGATTCGCTGTCTTTCTTGTTGACGGATCGACTCGCACGACGGGGCTGATTGACCGAGGCGGTGGGAGGTGGCGCTGATGGACGAACGGTCGCTTCCGACTGATCGGTGGAAGAAGAAGCAGAAGGGCTAGCCTCGCCTTCCACTACCGCATCGCTGGCATCTTTTGCGGCATCCGCGTCTTGCTGCTCTGACTGCGAAGAAGCCGTAGGATCGCGACCACGATTCAAAGTGGACTGTGCTGCCTCCGCTACGGCTGCGGTGCCAGACCCGCTCCGGGCTGGGGCGTCTGAGCTCGAGCGAGAAGAGGACGCAGATCGAGCCCAGCTTTCTGGCATGAGGGCCATCATCACCGTCAAATCGAGGGCCATGGCGGAATCACGGCGCTCGTTGGAGTGTGGCTTGTCTCGCTGAGCGGCGGCGGAATTCATATCAGTGGGCTCATCGGAGACGATGAGAGGCGCGTTTGGCTCGGGTGGTGCAGAGGCGCTAGCGTCGGCATCGATAGGATCCGGGAGGAGCGAATCGCCTCTCTTGTACGATTTGATGTAGCTTGCGATGCTAAGCAGCGATTGCTGCTTCTGGGGCAGGGCATCGCCGTTTTGCTGACGAAGAGCGTAGAGGCGCTGCAGATGGTTGACGGCTTCGACGGCGGTGACAGCCTTGCGAAGTTTGCGCATGGCGGTAAGGTTGCGAAGTGTACGATCTTTGAGACAGGCGCCCTTTGCACTTTGCTCGTGCAGCGGCGGCAGATTGACAAGCCAGGGGTGAGCGAGGGCCTGGCGAGCTGTCATGCGCTTGTCGGCGGAGCAGAGGCAGTGCAGGATAAAGTCCTTTGCCGTGTCGGATACGTCAGACCAATACTCTGGCTCAAATTGGACTTGCATCTTGATGATTTGCTGAAACAGCGAGGGTTGGTCTTCGCCGTAGAAGGGAGTGTAACCGCCGAGGAGAGCATATGCAATGACACCGCTGGACCAAATGTCGACGGCGGCATCGTAGCCCTTGCCGAGCAGCACTTCAGGGGAGACGTACTGAGGAGATCCGCAGGCGGTCATCAGAAGCCCCTCATCGGGAATGAAACGCGAAAGTCCGAAATCAGAGATGACAATGTCGCTAGGATCCGACTTGTCGCGCAGGAGAATGTTTTCGGGTTTCAAGTCGCGGTGAATGATGTCGTGCTCATGGAGGTAGGCAACACCCTCGAGGATTTGCCTCATGATGTGTCGGGCGTCCAGCTCGTTGTAGTGCACCTTTTCGACAAGACGATCAAAGAGCTCGCCGCCGCGGCATAGATCGGTGACGATGAAGACGCCTTCTTTCGTCTCGTAAAGATCCCACATCTTGATGATGTTGGGATGCTCGACTTTGCCGAGAATGGTGATCTCTTCCTTTAGCATCTTCTCATTGTTGTCTTTGAGCGGCTTCTTGGCGATGATCTTGAGTGCGCGTTGCTCGCCGGAAGATTTGTCGACGACGGCCTTGACGACGGCAAATGAGCCTTGACCCAGTACCTGGGGCAGCACATTGTATTTCTTGGACAGCTGTACTGGAAGCAGTGGTGTGCCGTCCTTTTCGGTTTCCTTGAACCAGGAGCGAAAAGCGTGATGAAGATGTGAGCCGACCATCCTGACCTGATCTCGCCTGGAGGATCTGAGGCTATTCAACGAGCCAGTGACGAGGCCGCCAGTGCGGGTGCCGATGCGTTCGATTTTGGGCGGAAAGGCGGAGGCAAGGGCAGCTGCGAGTTCTGGAGGTTCAGAACAATCTCGGTGTTTGTCTTTCGAGGTGCGTCGTTGAAAGAGCAAGGAAAGACGTTGACTTGGAGAGCAAGTGGCGTCAGAAGCGCTCCGAACGCTGGATGAGGTTGAGCGAAAAGTGGTTCCGTTGGCGCGACGGAGAGAGGTCCGAGTTGGTAAGTGAACGGCGAGCGAATGATGGACACCGGAAAGCGAGAACGGAGCGTGCGCGACGTGAGTTGCTGCTTTGCGGTGGTTGGCGACGTCTGCTCGGTCTTGCAGCGGAGAAGGAGTCGACGAGTGAGCAACGCGAGCCTCGTTGGACGATGGTGACGCTTCGATAGAGAGTGGCTGCTGCGGTCGCTTTTGCTCGAGTCTGCGGCACCCAGCCGGAGGGGACGTCCGAATCGCTTTATCGGATAGCTTCGATGGCTCAAGCGGCGCTAAAGACGTAAGGATGGACGAACGATTGGTGTGCGATGTGGTTGAGGGGGTGACGTTGGAACTGGTACAGGGGCAAGATGCGAATGGGATCTCGGCCATGCTCCGAGGTCGAGGATTGGCAAGTGACAGTCACGAGTGACCGCTTTGGATGAAGGAAGGCAACAAGCTGCTAGAATGATGTGCGCCTGCTGAACGTCCCGCAAGCGAGACGCAAAAGATCAAGGGTCGTTTCTGTCACTCTCTGGCTTTCTCTTCTTTCTGAAGAGCAGTCGCCGTTCACGATGCCATCGGTCCAGTGAGAGGCAAGCTGTGATGACAACTGAGTCAACTGCACACCGAACAAGAGCGACGTGCTGAGCGGCCACCGTCGAAAGGCTGCCTGTTGCGTGTGCGTGTGCGAGTGTGAATGCGAACACGGATGCGTAGGCGTGGAGATTGTGACTGCTGCGCTGCCTCACTCCCTTTTTTTTTTTTTAATCAGGGCGCTGCATTCGTGTTGGTTTAATTGTTGGGCTGAAAGCGGTGACTGTCTATTTCTGTGGTGTGTGTGAAAGGCACCTCGTGCATCATCCCCTCTCCTCGCCAGATCGGCACGCGCACTTTGTCAGAGTCGAGTGCGTCTGTCTGTCTGTATCTCGCTTGTCACGCACTCACGACGCACCACTCTCACCCTCTTTGTGCGTCATTTTCGAGCATCATTTTCAAGCTTTTTCGCCTCCACACAAATCCAGGTTGCCCAGCCGTCCCGTGTGTCTTTTGTCCGCCTCAGCCTACCAAAGCCAAATCGGACTTGCGTGGCCGAAATAAGCCCCAAGCGTCAGTCTGGCTGTCTAACAATGACGTTTATTAATATATCATCCTCAAGGCAGAGAGGCTCGCTGGACTGACAACGGTCTCTTTCCTCACTCTCGAACGTACATTCTGACGGCAGGGTTCATCAACATGTCTTCAAGGCAAAGACGATCTGAGCCCTGCGTGCCCCACGTGTCACAGCTCAGGGTGGTCTACGTCTAAGGGAACAGAAGACCAAGAGTCGTGGGCGATTGATTCATTGGATCGTGACGTCGTAACTTCGTTCCTTTCCGTAGAAACAGGATTCGAGCAAAGAACGGAGCAGAGAGAGATAGCAGACTCGCCTTTCTACATGTAATTGGAGACACTAGGTCTCGTTGAGAGCGGAGGCTGCACGGTGCATCCGCTCGTCGTGCGCCTCTTTCAACATGTCGAAGCCGTGCAATGAGCTTTCGCCCACCAAGTCCTGCACGATCGCTTTGAACTTGTCCAGCTGGGCGGCGAGCGTGATCGAAGCCATCCTTGCCGTCGTGTAACGCAGATACATCGGATCGCGCAACACAGCCCAGTTGACAACATCTTGACCTTGCGTTGCAACTGGCTCGCCCTTCTGTTCGGAAGCCTTCTTTCGCAAAAAGGCGTCTACCAAGCGATTACGGTTTGCGTATTTGAAGTGATTCTCCAGCAACGAGAACGAGGCGTGGTTGAGGCGCTCGCCATTTTTCAATGCCTTGGCAAGCAGATCAAAAATCGTGCAGATCTCTGAAAGATACTGTGGATCCAGTAGCGAGGTTGACGTCGTCAGGAGCATCTGCCAGTCCATCTGACTGTTTTGTGACTCGCTTGACACTTTCTTGGTCGAGATGTCGCCTTCAAAAACGATCGAGAATCCATCAAATGCCCGTACTGACGATACGATGCCTCCTAGCGACTCGACGATTGTTGCATGAACAGTGGCCAGCTCGGCGTATCTCTCGGCGGGCCAGCGACCTCGGATGTGAAAGTCCATTGTAGCGAGCCCAATCTGCATGGGATACATGGCCACACGCGCGTTGACTGCCATGAACCTGGCTCGAATCAACGGCTCTCGTTCTTGCCAGAGCTTAATCAGGGCATCGCTGCGTGATCCTTGCCTATCATCATCGGCTCCAATTCGGTTCGTGAAGCCTGAGCGCTGAACGGCCTGCTCGTGCGCACGATTCCGCGCGATCCAAACCTCCATCACTTCGATGAACAACTCGTTGAGCTGTCGAGTCGTCTTGGCCATATTCTTACGCAGCAGCAAGCGACTCGACACGGGTCGAGGGAAGATCATGACGATCAGAGCCACGGCCATACCGATGATCACGAGCAAGGCTCGCTTCCAAGCCAGGCCAATACCGATACCGCTGTTGGCTGTCACTTGAAGATGTGTGTCGATCCAAGAGTAGCCGACGATGAGCACTACCGAAACGCTCGTCATGATGGCGGGGAGCAAGAGCATCTTTGGAGCCCAAATACGCATGAACACGAGCGGAACGAAGCCAACCGCTGTAGCTGCGGCCGAACCGTAAGGGTTTCCGTTGCCATTGCCCGTGGAGATGTACCAGAGGACAGAGCCGTACAGCAGTCCAACGACAGTACCTGCGATGCGCATCGCGAAGGTAAAGATGAGCTCGCCACCTGACAAGGCTGCAGCAGTTTGAGCCATGATGAGAGCCCAGAGTCCCCGATGTTGGTAGACGAAGCCAGCGGACGACGGAATCACAGAAGTGATCCAAATCGCAAACGAGGCAATGCACATTCGAAGCGCATACAAGCCTGTCGATCCAGTGACGAAGTTGTACGTTGCTGCGACAGACCTTCCGACGCGATGCATCACGCTCGTCGGGGGTAGGGCGTCTGGGTCGCGAGCATAGTAGCGTCGCTTGCGCCTATGTTCGGCTTCCTTCGAAGCCTGCTTTGCGCCGCTCTTAGCTTGCTCCGAGGCTTTCTCCTCGTCAGGAAGTGGAGACGAGCGGGAAGAGGAGGAGCGTGCGACGTCTGTATCTTCATCGTCGCTCTCGCCCTCTAGATGACCTTCCAAATTGCCTCGAGACTGAATGCTGTCGGCCGAGGAGGCAGTTTGCGCGCGGTCTTCTCTAAAGTCGCGGTCAAGGTCCTCCTCGCGCTCAAATTGGCCGTCGCCCTGACCTAAGCGGTCGAGTCCATCGGAGGTTCCGCGTTGATCGCTGGTCAGGATCCCCAAAAGGCGGCCAAGGTGTTTCGGGGCCCACACGCGCTTCTTGTTTCCAGCGCGATCGGCGATGCGGATAAGGTCGTCGTGAAGCTGTGAGACGGCGTCCATAGCGTCCATGACATTGGTGACGTACACGAGACATATTTGGAGCGGTCGTCCTCCGGCTCTGAATGAGCGAATGGACTCCTTGGTTTGCAGAAAGTGTTCGTTGAGGTCCAGGTCGGGATGCAAGGTGCGGAAGTGCTCGGCATATGGTTTGAGAAGCTCGAAGCGCTGTTCGTTCAGCAAATTCTTCCGAGCGTCATCGAGGGCAGATTTCGCTTCGTGCAGCTCCTGCAGGATATCGTCGATGGGGCGCTTCTGCCTCCACGAAAGATTGGCATCAAAGTAAGCCTGGACCGCTTCGATTGAGTTCGAAACGGCAACAAGAGACGGTGCGATTGCGTGGTGTAAGATGCTGAGCATGCGCGGCATGGCGACCTGCTGCTTAGCTTCGCTCATGAAAATGTCTTGTCGAACGCGATGAATTGTATGGGTTTCGTGCAATCGGATAGGATCGAGGCGCTCCTTGCTGGGAAGAGCTTCGGTGCCATGCTCTCCATCGACCGAATAGCCCAGCTCTGCTTTGGACGGGTCCCATTCTTCGTCAAAAGTGTGACGATCTGCGAGACCTTGTTCGTGGTTGAGCATGCGCCAGAAAGCACTCAGCAGAGACATTTGCAGATTGACAGAGCGCGACTTGCGCAAGATCAATTTCATGTCGTGAGCGCTGATGAAGGATCTGTACAGCTCCATACCTAGCCATACGGACTGGCCATTGATATCTTCGACCTGTTCGGCGATTGCAGTGCGATTCGCCTTGATATCCGCGAGCAAGCCGGCCGCGATCTTGGCTGCTTTGTCTTCAGCCTCGATGTTGCGCCGAAGGTTGTCGCGCGAAGCGTGGTCAGATTCATCTTGAACAGGTTCGTGCAGGTGCGAGACGTCGGCGAGAGCGGTCGAGTGCAAATGGATCAGATCGCGGGATGTTTGTAATATTTCGACGAAGCGAAGTTGCCAGGTGTAGGCGATCGTCTCCGGAAAGACAAGGATCTGACAGGCAAGGCAAATCGCGAGCGATACGCCAATGGGGATCATGAACGTCTCGGCGAGTGTATATCTTGCATAGGGAAACAGCGGACCATAACTGCACATGACGTCCGCAACTATTAGCATGAAGATGGTGCCAATCTTGAGTTTAGGAACCTTGACTTGAAGGACGGCGGCAAAGTAGACGAGAAGCATGAGAAAGATGCCGAACACAGCCGTGCAGCGCACATCAAGATATTCGCCTTGAAAGACGGCACCAATGACGTACGCTTCGGGATTGGTGGCAGAAGCGGCTGAAGAATTGACTCGTTGGACTGCAGAGGCTAATAGTGGTTGGCTCCTGGCTCGAGTCGCTGCGGCCATAGCAGCAGAGCCCCACGCCCAACCGGTGAGTGCGCCGATCACCAGGGTACCGAAAGCGATCACAAAGATGAAGAATGGCATCGCAGGAGGAACCATGAGCGTCAGCATACAGCCGAAGAAAGCGGCTTGACCGAGAACACGCAGGGATGGACCGGGAAGCATAAGGAGGAAGTTGGCCCACGTAGCGACCCAGCATCGTGCCAGAACGCGAAGTGAACGCGGCGATGAGATGTTGTCCTTGATCCAGGCCGGGACCTTGGATGCTCTAATCCCCTTGCTTGCATCCTGTAGCGGTTCCTGCGTTGAAGGGGCGGAGGCCTTGGCTGGACCATCTTGGCCTGACGAAGAAAGGGTGCGTTCAAGAGTCTGCGGTGGATGCAGCGATGACGATCGACCGTTGCGATTGTCTGCTGCCGCTGACATCTTTGATACGACTCGGCTCGTGTTGATTTGAAGATCCAGGCGTGGTGGTTGGTAGGTCGTGCGGCCCGGGTCAAGGCTCGAGACACGGATCTCACGGCGAGAGGTTAAGAGGAGGCTCTTTGGTGAGATTTGCTTGCTCCTTAACACAGAAACTTGCGCGGAACCAACTTGACGTCGGTCCCACGGAAGACGGTCAGAGGACAGAGACGTACGAAAGCCGTTGAGATAGGCTGTCCATAAGCCAATTCATAACATCGTGCGTACCAAGAGAACGAAGGACAAGAAAACAAGCGCGAGCCGCATGGACACTTCTGCAGACCTGTCCCGTAGATCAACACAAGGCGAGTGTTTCCGCATCTTGTCTTCTTTTTCCGGAGCCAGATATCCGGATCCACTCCGAAGTGAGCCCAGCTGATTGATGCGATTTTTCTTTCACTGGGCTCGAGTACACAACACTCCAAGACAGGCGAAATTTGCCAGAAGTTTATCACCTAATTTAAAGTAAAAGTAAAAATAAAAATAAGTTAAGGCCCTTCGACCCTGGATTTCCTGCGTCGGCCTCCCCACCCTCAGAGTGTCCGGTCTGCATGTCACGGCAGAATTCTCCGCAGAGTACTGTCGATCTAACACAACCCTAATTGAAGCTCAAGAGACGGAATTCGGAAGTCAACGGCTGCGCGTTGCTGCGTGTGGAGGCATTGTGGTGAAGAAGAAGTAGATGTCAGAAGGTGCTTTCCTCGCTAGCTGTCGCCTCTTTGTCCTGCCGCCTTTCGCAGCGATGTCACATCAACGGGAGGAGAGGTCAGTATCGCCAACAGCGACCTCGCGCCCGTTCCCGAACAAGCGGAATCGATCCGACACTGGAAGGAATCCGACGGACGCAAGCGCGGCATCGCCCAGCTCAAAAGTGCTCGAAGCTTTCGGTGCCTTCCGAGATGAGATTGATGAACACAATGATCGACGTGAGCGGCTCATCAAGCATTCGCGAGATGCGACCGCCTTGTCTAAGAAAGTGATTTTTCTGCTGCACCGTTTTGATGTCAGTGACTTTCGTTCGACGCGGCCATCTGCCAAGACGCAAAAGCTCTTTTCGGAGGCGGAAAGCAAGCTGCAAGAGATCATCTCGCTGTTACGGCAGGCAGCTTTGTCGGAGGGTCTCGACTCGCTAGAGACATCAGATCAGCATCTCTGTTCCTCGACCAAACGACTTCGAGCTCAGCGGTACGAGCGTAATATAGGTGCTGGAGTGGAAGAGTTCATTGAGGCCATCTCATTTTACCACTATCTTCGCACTGCACGACTGATCACACTCCGCGACATCCAAGACCGCTTTCGTGCCGAGCCAATTCCCGAACCACGCTTCGATACAGAGCAGCAGCATTCGACGCAGCTTCCGCTGTCAACTTGCAGCACTGCACCAATAGCCTCGCAGGATCACGTGACGCTGCATGTTCCTACGCACCGATACCTCTTGGGTCTATCCGACCTAACGGGAGAGCTCATGCGCTTTGCTACAAACGCCGTTGGCCAAGGCGATACGGGTCAAGTGGTCAGGCAGGTTCTCGACCTGACTCGGCAACTCCGAGATACGCTCGATCCTTTCGTTCCACTCGTGCGTGATCTAAAGAAGAAGCAAGTGGTTACCAATCAGAGTCTACGCAAGATCGAAGATAGTGAGTGATTTTACCGTGACTACCCCTCTGTGCTTCCCATTCTTACCGCTCTTCCTTTCTCCTCATCATAGTTCTGTACGCAATCACAGTTCGCTCAGCAGAATTTGGCTCAGATCCGCAAGCACTTCGCGAAATGGTGCGGAGAAGTCTGGCTTCTTCTTCGACTCCAAACACCCGCGACGAGGAGGAATGAAGAGTCGATTCTTCCAAAGGTCGGCTCACCAAGCTTTGTGAGGTAATGACGATAAATGTAGTATTACAGAATGCAGATCAGGTGACATTTAGCAACGACAATGTGAAAAGAATGCGAGGCAGACTCGAAAACAACGAAGGTGTGTCGTAAACAACAGGCGTCTTACTTTGTTCGCTACCGACAGTTCCCGCCCCCGAGGTTTCGTTCTAGCATGGCGGATCAAAAGACATCTGAGCACACGCCGCTAACTTGGCGTATTCGTTCTCGATCACTGATCCAAGTACAGCTCCGGCTTCACTTTTTTCACCATCTTCAAGCAGAGACGTTGGATGCGCCCGAGATCCTCTGCGCGAAGACACAACGGTCCCAAATCCAAAAGGCTTGACGGCCTCTCCAATCGCCGTAGATGGCCGATGCGCGCTGCCGCTGCCATCGCTTGTACCTGGGCGGCCCTTTGCGCCCGCGGAAGTTGAAGCGCGGATTTGAGAGGCCTTAGATGAAGATACGTCTGAACGAGACTGCGCGGAAGTCGACATGGACGCAGACGCGCGTCTTCCTCGAGATTCGGGTCTCCATCGGGCGACGGTGTCCGGTTCACTCTCACAACGTTCACCGGAATCGCCAATCTCGCTCGAGGTTGCCGTGTTGCCCCGTGAAGTGCGCGGACGTGCTTCGTCCAACGCATGTGCATCCACATCATTAAGACCAGATCCGACCCGTTCACGCGCGTCTTGTTCCACAGTATCGAGGAACGCCAGCAGCGCATTGTCGTCGGCTGCGGATGCCAAGCTGGGTGTGGAGACTGCTTGGGGGGCATCACCACCTGGCCCTAGTCCCGCCCGAGATGTGGCAGTCTGAGTTGCAAAGACTTCAGGAGACAATGTTGTGTGAGACGCTGCGGAATCTGACGCGGACAAGGATGGCGAAGGCCAGTCAGGCGCCGTTTTGGGTCGAGACGTGCGTTGCGGACTGTGTGCGAGTGGGTCCTGATGGAGAAAAGCCAACGACGAGTACTCCGTAGAGCCAGCACTTCCGCTAGTGGCGTAGCGTCGCTGCGTGTCTGGCTCTGCTACGGCTGGCGATTCGCCGCATCCTGACAATGAGAAAGCAGAAGTTGGCGGGACAGAAGATGCTGTTGCTGGGCGGGTCAGCGACTTTGACTGGCGTGCGTGATTTTGTCCGAAGCGTGCTGCAGCTTTGACGCTGTCTAGTTCGTATACCTTTCTGCTGTCGAGCTTGACCCCTGCAGACAAGGGAGGCGACGTTACGAAGGTGCGGCGTCTCTCCTCCATGACGAATTCGTGCTGCTCGTCGAGATGCTGATCAAGCTTTCGAGCGCTGACAACCGCTTGAGGGTGAGTTGCAACATCTACAATGCTGCTGGTTGCGCTCGGGAAGGTGTTGGCCGAGTGAGACTGCGATGTCGCCATACGTAAGCGGGCCTTCATGTTTGGCATGGACGGATGAGTGCCGCGTCGGGCTGGGAGTGCTTCACCAGCTGAAGTCGAACGTCGGTGCGAAGAAGGGGCAAAATTTTCTTGGTCGCCGGTGTGCGGTCGGGACGATGACGCCGAACCCAAACGGCGTGAGTAAGCAGGCGCTGGACCACCCTGAGATGCGGAGGAGTTTCTGCGCACAGCTGCAACGCCAGCGGCGACTGGCACGACAAGGTTGTTTCGGGCAATGACCATAGTGCTCGGAGTAATGCTGACGGCGTCTGTAGAGGCGTCAATACCGGCACGACCTGCCTCCATCTCGCGCAACTGCTGAGCCGCGACGAGGGATGTTGGCGTTCTTGCGATTGAATGCAAGGAAGAATTGGATAAAGAGCGGACTTTGCTATACGGTCGGAACTCGCCCTCGACGTAGAAAGCTAATGAATCATGCTTATCTCTGTTACGATTGGCTCGCGCAGGCTGAGGCATGCCACCTCCAGTACGGTGGCTATCGAGAGGATCATTGGTGGGAGTGTCAAGGGAATGAACATCGTTGCGACTGAGCGCCGCATCGCGATGCTCCTCTGCCCAGGCCGGAAAGTAGGAAGGAGGTCGGTTGAGGTTGTGAGGCGCCAACTCGCGCGTCTGCCGCCAAGCGCGTCGGAAGATGCGTCCGGCCATGGAGCTAGCTACGGCCACGCTGGCGACAATGTTCATCATTCGGTAAGCGTACGTGTCGGTCAAAACGTACACCAAAAGCGCCGAGATAAGGAAGAGGAACTGGATAGCAAAGAAAGCGGTGGTCTTTTGCACAAGCATGGTCTTGACATCTTCGGCGTCAAGATTGTGTCGGGCGGAGGGGAAGAGGCTGCATAGAAGGCCGCGCCAGCCAGCCCTGTTGAGCTTGCAAACGGTAAGAATAAGGCAAAGCAGGTCGAAGACGAGCAGCGCGCCGAAGACACCAACGACATAGAGTCCGTTGAAATGCCATGAGCAAAAGTTGGAAGTTGGCAGCTGTGTTCCGATGCTCATCACGGGGAGGAGTACGGCGAATGCAACGACTAGCAACCAGGCGGAAACGACAAGAGAGACCACCTTTTGCTTCATATGCCAGATCGAGCAGGTACGGAGGCAAAAAACGAGCATGGTGGCACTGATGCCGACGCTGAACAAGGCGGTACTACCCTTCATCCAAGCATCACAATCGTTGGTCATGATGACGCTGTTAGTGACGGCGGTGATTAGCCAGGATAAACTGACGTATCTTGAGAGAAGATAGGCGATCGAGTAGGTGCTGGAAAAGGCGCTTGACCAGGTGGTCTCTTTGATGACGCGAATGTCAAAAGGGATGGTGGAAACGATGTCCCATCCGAGGGCACCCATCCACATGGAGAAGTAGATGAGGCCGATGATGGCGGCGTGAGCGCCCTGAGAGTCAACATGACGAAAGATGTTGTCGCTGGAAGGATTGACGACAAAGATCTGAGGTACAGTGACGTTGACAGGAAGGTCGACGGAGAAGTTGCCGTAAGCTTGCGCGACGGAAGGCAGCGACGAGTTGGGCAGAAGAAGCAGGCTTTGGTAATCTGCGCCGCGTTGATCGACGAGTGAAGCTGGACTTAGGTGGAAGGGCATGGCGAGAGCTGTGGAGAGCCGGCACCGTGACTAGCCATCAAGCCAGTCGAAGGTGCCGAGATGTGTGTGGTTGCGCTTCGACGACGGCGAGGTCGATACGAGCACAAGGACTGCGCTGAAAGGAAGTCGACTCTATAACAGCATACGGAGGCAGTGTCTGGTGACAGTGACAAGCGCCGCTGCCGGGAGAGAATGAGTGTAGTGCTTTGCCTGTCGTCGGGCAGTGCGACTATAGAATGCAACACCGAGCGTGTTAGGGTGTGATCAGGCTGCCGTCGGTATTCGTGGTGGCTGTTGCTTTGCAATGTGCGAGTGCGTCGTGGGGCAGGTCAACTGAGGGTGGGCTTCCAGAGCGAGCAGCTGCGGTGGGTCTGCCAAAAGGATGCTCGGGATGAAGAATCCTCGTGAATGTCGGATGTAACCCCGATGGTGGGCGGCTGTGGTGGGTCGGGAAAGTGATCAAACGCCAGTGACGGCAACAACGGTAACGGTGACGGCTTCGGTGATACTTTTAAAGAGAGAGAGAGAGAGAGAGAGAGAGAGAGAGAGAGAAAAACGGGCAGATATGTCGAAGGTACAGCAAAGGCAGGGGAATGAAGGATGAGGCTGTCAGCGAAAGGACACGCTCTTCACAGTGACGGTCGGTCGGAGGCTTTGCGAAAGGGACACAAGGAGCAAGCAGGGATCGAAATTCAGGCTGCTGTCGTCAAAGCACACAGCTGATCTCTGCTTTGCTTGGCGGTGGCGGATCGGCTCTTGTGTGTGTCTTGCCTGCAGTTCACGATCAGATTCTCGAAGCTGCCATCTTGAAGGATGACAGCTCGGCGCAACCAGCCGCGGCGGATAAAGTAGAACTGCAGAGGATTTTTTTTTTTTTGATTTTCTTAACGGCGGAGGCGGCAACGGCAACGCATCATCCGAGGAGAAACAAAAAGGTAAAGTAACCGAGACAAGTCCAGGAGCGACAGAAGAAGCGCATGCAACCCCGCCAAAACAACTTGCACTTACGAATTCAGTCAAGATACGGCAGACGATTTCATGACCATTGATTCATCTTGACGTTGTCTCCGATTTTGCCGCTCATCCTGCCTTCGTAACGACAGGCGACGGCCCGAAAAAGATGCTAAAAGGTTATATTGATGGCAGAACATGCCTTGCTCCTCTTGATCAGTCACACAAAAGAAGGTACTTTATAACATTTCGGGAGGGGATTTGCAAAAGGCGAGGTGGCGCATTTGCAAATTGACCCTAAGCGAGTCACGGGAGACCAAGAGAAGACAACCATCTTTCAGCATCTTCGCGGTGCGAGCTCGCCAATATCTCATCTGCCCAGACCCTCGCGCAGCATTCAGCCATCCTACCGAGAGCTTTGAGCCGACTTAAGGGAACATTTCAAGCTCAAAGAGCTTGCAGGCGGCCTCGACCTCGATTCGGAGGCCCAGGTCGCGGACAGCAAAAATTGAGGGTCATGTTACATGCTTGCTCCTTGCGGCACTGGGATGCCTAAGCGAGTTTCTCAAAGACAAGCCAAGCCACGCCTGTCGGGCAGATAAGCAGTTCAGGCAGCCCCAAGCAGATCGGATCTGCAAGTTTCCCAACTCCTTCGGAAGCGCTTCCTATTCCTGCTAACCACCGAAATGGCACTCTGGCAACCAAGGGAAAAGGCGCTAAGAAGCTGGTCCGCAAAAAAAAATTCGAGCTGCAACGCAACTGCTTACGCTGCATATTTTCCACAACCGACGATCATCCGATCGCTTGGCGTGAAAGCACATCTGTACGTGACATAGGTCCTCGATCAACGGAGGCCTTAGTGCATCGACCAAGCATAGATCAACTGAAGTGGGTTGGAGCCGTGCGAAAATCGAGGAAAGACCGACATGGTAGTCTCGATGAATCGAAGCAAGGTTGAAGCGGAGTCTCAATTCGAGCTTCCGCATTGCTTTCTGAGTTTTGATTTCGAGAAGCCGTCATGGCGCTCTTTGCCGTTCTCTTCAATTCGCGATCGACCCCACCTCACCCGGCGGCGGTCATGACGGATACTGTAGTCGTTGCCGTCTACTGTACCGCCCATTTTGCCTCTCTCGGAACGCGCTTATTCGAAGAGAACGGATTGAGGCTCTATGACACTCGTTGCTGGTAAACGCACACCTACTGCCGAGCTGGAATCTGCTCCGCGTCGACCGAGAACGATCACCCCACTGCTTTGTCGATGGTTTCGCACTCATGCTAAAGTTCAGGCGGAGAAAAGAAGGTCTCTCGTGCACGCGCTTAGGTTCAAATCAAAAAGCTATGTATGCAAATTAAAAAGAAGCGCTTCGGAGCAGAAGCAGCCGATCTACTGCTGTGTTCGCGACTCAAGGCTGGGCGGGTAAAATTGAAATCAAGAAGAGAAGAGGAGAGGAGATCGCCCGATGTTCATCAAGAGCGATCTTGCTGCTGGGCGAATTTAAGCTGCAAGAAGACTTCGTCACATGGACTTGGCTCTACAACCGTCTGGATCTTCTCAACGGCTCGCTGTTACGCAACAGAGTTGTGAGTTGTCCCGACGCTCAACCCCGCATTATCTCGCTTCAAGATGGACCCTTCTGAGCTGCAAAGACAAAGAGGTGCTTTTCGAGGCTTTCGCATCTACGCTGCTGCTGCTCGCTCTCGCTGCCTCATCTGCCAACAGCGATCTCGGCCCATGCTTGCCGGCTCACCTTCTGGACAATCGACCGTCGTATGAGCCGTAATGGAACTTCTCAAATTGACCTGACCGGGAGTCATCTGAGCCGATTTGCGCTCGACACCCAGTAGCTCTCGCTTCATACTACTACACGATCTTCCTTCCTTCCTTCTGCTGCTTCGCTTCTCGCCTTTGGCTTTGGCTTCGGCTTCGACATCGATTGGCATCCGAGCTTCGACTTTACACTTCCATCTCTACGGAAGACTTTGTTGTCCTTCTGACTCTGTCAAAAGCAGTCTGGCAGCAGCGCTCCGGGATACCTGATCGGACTACAAGGTTTGATCGGATTGCAAACTATTCGTCGTGAACACGCGTCCTCCCATCGCTCAAGCCTATAAGAAAGCCTGGAACCATCGGTTGGTGAGCTGCGAGGATCTGAAATCTCTGATTGTCTCTATACTGTTTGCGTCCACGATTGACATCGACGTCCCTTTGTCGCATTCGTCTCGATCAGACACTACTGCCGATCCCTCTTGTGCAATCAGACCATGACGCAGCCCAGCAACGATTTCAGTACCTCCCTCGGTCCCTTCACCATTTACGATCCCGAGACTGGCGTCTATGCTTCCAGACTGCCGCCGCCTAAAGTCCCTGGCATCTCTGTCTATGACTTTTGCTTAGGCAGTGTCAGCTTCGACGATGCCGGCACGGCTATCACTGAATGCTCCACAGGTCGAGCCATCTCGTACGGTCAGCTAAAGCTGCGCGCTCAGCGATTCGGTCTCGGACTCACCACAAAGGCAAAACTCAAGCCTGGTGATACCATCCTCGTCGCCCTCCATTCTTCCATCGACTTTGCCGTCTCTGTGATGGCTGCTCAGTTTGCTGGTCTTCGAGTAGCACTCGCCAACCCTGATTATGCACGCAAAGAGCTCAAACATATCTACAATCTTGTCAAGCCCAAGAAAGTCATCCTCCACAGCACCTACCTAGGTCGCGCAGCTGCCGCCAATATCAAAACGTTTACTGTTATTCTCACCGATACAAAGCTGGGTCGCGGCGGTGTTCTTTCCATTAACGAGCTGCTTGCAGACGAGGCCCAAGCGAGGGTGGCATCTCCTTATGTTCCGGATGACCTGAATACCACTGCCTACCTGCCTTCGTCATCTGGCACAACTGGTATGCCCAAAGCCGTCCAAACTTCACATCGAAATGTGGTCTCCATGCTCTCGATGAACCTCAACACGCCTGGATTCGTACCTGAAGATCTCAACGGTGAGCAACTTCGTATGCTCACCTTTCTCCCCTTTTTCCATGTCTATGGTCTCGTCGGCCAGCTTCACCTGGTCCTCAGAATGCGCGGCCAACTCTTCATCTTACGACCTTTCACCGTCGATTCGCTTTGCGAGGCAGTGCCAAAGCACAAGATCAACACGCTCAACTTTGTCCCACCGGCGCTCACCAAGCTCATCAAGCATGCCGGAGCCAATCGCAAGGTATTCGCGACGGTCAAGCGTGCCCGCTGTGGAGCTGCACCGCTGAATGCAGAGACAGAAGCCAAGTTTCGCCAGCTGACGGGGGTCGAACTGAAACAGGGCTGGGGTATGACGGAGCTCACTCTGGCTGGAATCGATCCCTCTGGCGGACAGCAGACTCCCGGCTCGGTCGGCTGCTTGATCCCTTCAACGCTGGCGAAAGTGGTAGACGTCTCGAACGGAAAGCCTGTCGAGCCGGGTCAGCGTGGAGAACTGCTGATCAAAGGCGATCAAGTCTTTCGTGGATATCTTTCCAATCCGAAAGAAACACAAGAGGCTTTTACCAGCGATGGTTTCTTCCGCACAGGCGATATCGTCGTCGTCGACCCTGGTACTGGCGAGTTCACGATCGTCGATCGCCTCAAAGAGCTCATCAAATATCAAGGCTTCCAAGTCGCCCCTGCCGATCTCGAAGGGATCCTCGTCGCTCATCCCAAGATCGCAGCAGCAGCCGTTGTCGGACGATACGACAAGTCCAAGGCTACCGAGTTGCCTTGTGCGTTTGTCGAGCTCAGCGCACAGACACAGCAACAGCATTCGCTGTCCAGCGATACCATTGCCAACGAAATCGACCACTTTGTTCGCTCGAAAGTTTCGCATCACAAGTTCCTCCGCGGCGGCATTTTCTTTGTCGACAAAATACCCGTCAGTGCAAGCGGGAAAATCTTGCGCAAAGAGGTCAGGGCTATGTTGCAAGCTCTTGAACAACAGCAACCACCATCCAAGCCACGCGCCAATCTCTAATCTGCATCGCTCTCTGCCTTACGAATTGCGATTTCGAAGGAAGACCCGTGAACTGCCAATATCGATACATTGTTTGACCCCTAAGGTCAGGTAGGTAAAGAAATACAAATGTTGCACCCGGTCGACGCATCACTTCAACGTGCGGCAACTGAAGATACCGTTCTTTATGCGGCGTCTGTTGCGCTTGCTGGTACTATTGTTGTGGATTGTATCCCATCTGCTGCGACTTCGTGCCCTGTGCCTGCGCTTGCGCTTGCATGTGTGCCATGTACTGCTGACGGATCTGCTGTTGTAGATGCGGTGGCAGATTCTGGAAGTTGGGCATGCCGGTCATACCCATTCCGATCGATGAGCTTTGCTGATGTTGTGTCTGTTGCTGCGGCGTGGGCGAAGCGGCGGAGGCTGCAGGAGATCCTTGTTGCATTGCAGGAGGTTGGAATCCGAATTGCTGTTGATTCGCAAGATCGCCTACCGATGCCATCGTCGCGGGGCTAGGAGCGGATTGCATCTGCGAAGGATCAAAGGCGAGGTTGGAAGATCCGGTACGGTTGCGTCCTCCGGCGCCCGCGCTGTTCATGCTTCCGACGGAGCCTGAGCTACCTGGTCGAGTCTGTAATGCACCTTGTCCTCCACTGAGAG
Source organism: Ustilago vetiveriae (assembly GCA_928722275.1). NCBI lineage: Eukaryota > Fungi > Basidiomycota > Ustilaginomycetes > Ustilaginales > Ustilaginaceae > Ustilago > Ustilago vetiveriae. The sequence goes on from CAKMXE010000021.1 coordinate 33,421, forward strand.
GCGTGGCTGTTCTGCCGGGCACAGCACCACCGAAAGCAGTGGCAGATGGACTTGCTTGCATCTGACTCGGGCTATCCGAGTGTCGGCTGGCAGGTCGTGTAGTCGCCGGGCTTGATATGCCAGCTTGGCTTCCGTTCGGCATGCTAGCTGGACTGCCCGTTGCAGATGTCGAAGCGGTCGTGGCCTGACCGACGATCTGCTTCTGACGTTGCAGAGCTGCGTTCTGCATTGAAGTCATGTGTTGAAGCTGCACCTGCAACGGCAGTGCTTTGAAGCCGCTGACGTTGGCTTCCATGAAAGCGACCCAGGGATGAGTGCCTTGGCCGCGGAGATGAGACTGGAGGGCATGTAGGTTGACAAGCGCGTTCGGACCGAATGCCTGAATGAGTGCTTGAGCCTGTGGATTGTTGGGGATATTCTGAGCAGCGGTGGGCGGCGCGATGGGCACGGCAGGAGCCAATGACAAATCAGGACCTTTGCCTGGCTGCGATGGTTGTTGCTGTGCGCCTTGTGGTGCTGCCGCTGCTGGCTGCTGATTTTCTGCGGAGGTGGACGCTGACGACAATGAGGAGCCAGGCGCCATCGTCGCCGGTACGCCTGCTGCCTGCTGCTCTTTGGCAGTAGACAAAGCGGCGGTAGTCGGGACCCCCTGAGATGAATCGAGACCTTTGCTAGCAGCTCGTTTTCTGGAGTCTTCAGAGCCTGGATCAGCCGTCGAGTCGCGCGAACGCTTTCTGCCGTCGGCCAATGGCGAGTTGGCTTGACGAGCATTGCCGAAAAGCGCGATGAGTTTGTCGAAAAGGGCGGGAAGCGGGGATGACGGCGCATGCTCGCTGCGCGGAAACGGCTCGAGCCGCGGCAGAGCGCCACTGGGAGGTGCACGTCCACTGGGGTCGACTGCCTTGCCGGCCTGATCAGCAATGCTTGCTAAGTAGCCCAAATTGGACTGCAGACGCACAGCGGCCTCGCGGTAGACCGGATCCATGACGAGCTCCTTGGACTGCAGATCTACACAGAGCCGGATGAGCTCTTTGTTGATACGCAAAATAAGAGCGGCTTTGCTCTCGCGAGCCGTTGTTGTGGGCAACAATTCGTTCGACGAAGCTGCAGATGGGTCATCGTTTCTCGCCTTCTTTTCAGGGGTGGCGGGGGCAGGAGTTGTCGCAACTGTTGGAAGGGCGTTTTCGTCAGATGTGGGAACTGGAGCAGGTACTGCAGAAGGGACCTCAGCGGCGGACGATGTGGAAACCGCAGGCTCACGAACCTCGTCGGCGATGGCGTTCTGCTGAGCTGCTGCCGCATCCTCAGCTGTGGATCCTTCATCTTTCTTGTTGTCCTCTGGATCTGCTTCGTTGCTTTGCGCTACGGCTAAAGGAGAATTGGGCTGTTTCCGAGGTTCAGTGGCAGTCATCGAGTCGAACGAAGCGGTACCTGTCGATGAAGTTGCGGCCTGGATAGATAGGTCGCTTTGCTCTGAAGCAGAGACGGTTGGGGTTGGCGCGCTGATCGGCGCAAGACTGACGTTGGTCGGCTGCTTCGAGGTATCATCTGATAGTGCGGCGGGCTGTTCATTACCACCGGTCGAGCCGTTCCGTGCTGTGATAGCTTCGGAGGTGGACGAAGCGGTTGTCAAAGGTTCACTTGCGGAGCTGGGACCCGGCACAGAGGCTGAGGCAGCGAGCGTCGATGACGACGGCGTTCCAGATGTAGACGAGATACTTTGGGGTAGGCTCGCTACGTCGATGACCGGGGGCGCAGTCGATGCAGCGTCGGTCGTCTCTTGGGTTGAGGATGAAGAGTCAGCCTGTGCTTGGGCGTTCGTCAGCGCATGATCCTCTTTGGACGGCTCCGTGACTGAAGTGTTGTTGCTAGGCACGGGGGGCGAAGCGGTGTTCTGTCCGCTTTGCGTCAAATGTGATGCGATGGTGCCCTGGGCGGAGGCTTGCGTCTCATCGGCAGTCTGTTGAGCGAGCAAGTTGGTTTGCTGAGCTGGCCCGGCCGCTGACTCTGGCGAAGCTCCTGTTGACGAATTGACTTGGTTTGGTAATGTAGAGGAGCCGGTAGCGGCTGGCTCTGCAGCTGTTGAGGCTGCGGCTGTCGTTTGGCCAGCACCTTGGGCTTGCCGGGAAGTATCCGAGCTAGGCAGGGATGGATAGGGATCCGCTGACGAGCTTTCACCAGGCTTGTCGACCGAGTGTGATGTGGCGCTCATGACAGAGGTTACGTACGAAGGACTCTTTGATGCAGTGGGTATATGAGGATCGAGGCGGCTACAACGAGGGGTTTTCCGTTTGGGTTTCGATGGCCGAATCGCCGCGACCTTTGATACGCGAGAGAGAGGATCGATGCTCGAGATGGGGCGAGTGGAGGACGCAAGCAGCCCAGGCTCGCTAATGTCTGGGGCAAGAGACAATGGCAGCGCAAGGTTGTACGGATGGAGGTTGGGAGAAGTGATGATGGTCAAATCACAACGCCAAACGGATGCGAAGAAGTGAGAATATGATAATTGATAATAAGCTTCTGTACATTCTGTACCGATCCACCTTTGCCCGCCGAAGCTGCGCAGAGGATGCCCGTTGACGGTCAAATACGGTCAACTTCGCCCGGCATCGACGCGTTCAAAAAAGTAAATGTCACAGGCAGAAAAAACGTGGCTGCTCTACTGCCTTTGCTCAAAACCCTCCGAGATGCGCTAAAAATGAGGGTTTTCTAAGCCTTAATTTTCACTTCCAATTTGCAAAAGGAATCAACTTGCTTTTATTCAGCCTAACGGTATTCTTTGGCAAAGACACCATCTTGGCAAGCTCCTTCTTCAACATTTGGTTGGAACCGTCATTTGAGGTGGTATTGTGATCCCGCAAAGGCTGCTGTTCAAGGTGATGATACAAAGAGTCGTGCAATTTCTCAGCCCATTCCCTGGACCCCGCTAGGCTCACAGATCCTGAGCGACCTTCAAGCACTCTGCTAACACCTGCACAAGACCCTTGCGTGCTTCCTCGAGGTGCGACGGTCCTGGACTCTGCTGGAGCTGTTTGACGTGGTGTCCAAGACTCTGCTGCAAGATTGAACACGCTTCCGACTGCTTGAAGCCCCCTCGACCTTGCAGAGATTTGTTTCGTGGCTCTGCCAAGAACTTCAAGATGTTGACCAGCACAAAGCTGGCGCGTAGACCGAGATTGATGCTATTGAGCTCCGCCTCAACTTCCACATCTGCCGTGCTTCTGTTTGTGTCTATGCCCGTGGGCTGAAGATCAGCATGTTCCCACTCATTCCTCTCTGCATCATCAGATTGATCCAGAATCAAGTTGGACAGCAAAATGTTGAACAGTCTCTCGACAGCCAGCAAAGCTTCGATGGCTTCGCTTGCCTCCGTCACTGTAGCTAGTACAGCCAGGGAAGCCATCCTCGTAGCTAGCGAAGGCTCGCCTCCGCCAGCCTCTGAGCTAGTCCCGGAAGTGTCTTCCGCCAGTCCGCTCGCATGGCGGGCTTTGTACGCCCAATCGTCAGGCTCTGAGAGACCGAGAAGCATCCTGAGACGTAAGCTGAGTCTGTCTCGCGCTTTCGCCACATGTGGTGGCTCAGAAGTCGCCCCAGCGGTGCGGTCCGTGCCGACGAAATAGGCGAACACCGGTTCGACCTGCAAGAGATTTACAAGAAGCTCGATCCAGGCTCTTCGCATCATTATGTGGTCCTCCATGAGCAGCTGTTCGCAAAGGTGGGCCATTACGCATGTGCTGGTAAAGACGTTTCCGTTCTGGTGTCCTTGCTTTTCCTTCGATTCGCCGGGCTCCAGAGAGAATGCCGCGATCTTTATGCAGACGTCCGGAGACAGAGATGCTAGGTTGGTTAGGGCAAGCAACGCTTCGAACTTTTGCAAACGAGATGCCCATTGACAAAGCAAAAGGCTGCAGATGACCGACGACACGGACGACAGTCCATCTTGCGAAGGAAAGAGGAGGCTAGGATTCAGCGAGATGAGCAGCTTGGCCAGCGACTGCAAGGGTGCAAGGTCTTCCGAGCTGACTTCACCCGACGCCGATGCATCCGAGGAGCGCGCGAAGAGAGCCTCTCCTTTTGACTGAGACGCTTGCACTGCGTGCAAAACCGGGGCTGACAACGCTAGCGTTGCTTTGAGCGCACCCTGCTGGACTGCCTTGCCACGCATGATACGATCTTGCTGGGTGAGAAGCGAAAGTAAGGCTGTCCCACAGGCTCGACGGACACTTTTGCTTGGGTTCACCCTCCAACCTGCGTTGTCTGCCGTCGCTTCCCGTGTCATCTTGCTGGACGAGGGCGGAGGTCCGGCGACAGCAATGGCGCTCAAAGTCTCTATGCCTTTAGCTTCGAAAACAGCTTTGCACCGCTGCTCTACAAGAGCAGTGGTCTCAAGCTGCTCTTCCTCGTGTGGCTGTGCGCCATCTTGACTGTCCCCCTGGGCATTGGCAAACTTTCGAAGACGACGTACCTGCTTCTCCTCGGCGGTCAGGGTGGGTGGATATGCAGTCACATTGGAGAGAATCGTGACCAAGCCCAGCTGAAGCGCGCCGTCGAATCTTTGACTGTCGAACTCGGAGCTTCGTGCACCTCTGGACGGTGTCATGTCAAAACTTGTACATAGCACTTTGAGTAGCTGGCTGTCTTTTGCGACACGATCCTTGAAAGTGGACTGAACTGTGAGATAGGCTAGCACTTCCAAGCAGCTGAGCTCCACAGTCCTGCGAAGCTCGGCATGAGCCGCCTCGATGGGTGATAGAAGCGATTGTGACTGCATTGTCGTCAATTCTTGCTGCACTGTCTGATACAAAGCCAGGTCTTTGCGTCTGCGTTCGACCCTGGCCTCTTGAATCCTGTGTACGTGATCTGGCTGCGATGTTGGCTGAGAAGACGCTGCTTGTGCGAGACCTTGCACAGCCTCAGAATCAATAGCGCGATATAACTTGATGTCGGCCAGACCAGCGACAATGGCAACTGCATCAGAACTGCGTGGTTTGCTACCGGAGCCCGCAGAGCTACGAGACACACTGGCAAGGTCAAGCCAATCCAGAACGGCCTGTTGCCCAGCTAGATGCTTCCTTGTCGCAGCCGAGTTGGCGGCAGAGGACAAAAGCTCGGCTAGCGCTAAGCTGACGAGCTCCTCATCCGGCAGTGTCCATCTCGACGGCTCGACCTTGGTCACGACATCGTTGCCGGCTTGCGCGACAGGGTTGCAGGCATCGGAAGCTTCGAGCACAAGGCTGAGAATTCCGTCTGCTGCGATGATGGCATGTGCCTCGGACGGAAGGACACTGAAGAGAGCCGAAAAGAAGTTGAGTGCTGAAAGAAGGCTGTGCGGTGTGGTATCGGCCAATCTTGAGCGTATCACGGGTGTCAAAAGCTGCGCGATATTCTCATCAACGATTTGCGAGGCCGATGAACCGGGTGCTCCGGTCTTGGATGGTCTTGTGGCATTTGTTGAGGACGATCGTGAAGCAAGCGTGAGGAGAGCAGTGCTTTGAGCTTGCTTTAGCTTGCTTATTGTTTGTGATGTTGGCAGCTGATCCGATGGACGGAGCCGTGCATGACTGAGTGGCGCAAAAACATCGAGAAAAGTGTGTGCAGTTGCAGTCGACAGCGGTTCATCCGACAAGGAGAAGTGCCGAACACTATCCACTAGCTCATCCTGCATCGCGACGATGGGTTGAGTCTGCCGTTGTTTGCTTTTGATATTCGAGCGCTGGAGAGAGTGTTGGTCTTGGCTCGCGACGCAGCAAGCACTCCGGACTGCACTCAAGCTGGTGTTGCTCTGTGCCGTGTGCTTCTTCCAAAAAAAGTGGAGCGTATGAGTTCGGGATTCGGAATAGAGTCCAGTCCAAAAGCCCAGCAAAGACAGTGACGAGAACTGGATTAGGAGCCTCTGCCTGGCTGCTCCGCCATTTTTTGTTATTTTTTCATTATAGAAATTTTTTCGGAGCGTTGCACCGCCAAAGTCAGAATCACAATCGTCAATGTGTTACGAGAAGAATCATCCTTCCAATTCATCAACTCTCGTCATACCATCACTCGACCTTCACTTGCGACCAACTCTACGTCAGCTTCGTATCACAGGATTGGAGCATATCACAGCTGCCTCAGTCACCCGCTGCTTCCACCGACATCAGCCCGCTAAACTGCAACACCGCAACCGCTCCCGTCCTCCCAATCTTCCTCGTTCCTCCTGCGTAGCCCGCGGGTCAAGCTATCTGACTATCCTGAGCAGCGCATGGAGCTTGCCTTCCTATAGATACATCTCTGCCTGTTGCTTGTATCAATCAGTTCGCCGTTATGCTACTTTCGTCATAGCAATTTGGCCACGCACGTACGATTCTATCGGCCGCCATCCTCGCCCTACACAGCTTTGAGTCGGAGGCATTCGCCAGAACGCCGGGCGAGGCCCTGTCATCGAGCCACCTTTTTACTGCCTCCTGCCTTCATCCTACCGCTCGCTTACGCTGGCCACGCTAGGCCGCCCACACCTGTCGCCATGAAGCAGCTCGTTTCACAAGATGCGCCGAAAAGGATCAAGCACATCCAATTCGGTGTGCTCTCCAAGCAAGACATTGTCAACATGTCCGAGATCGAAGTAACCACTCGAGATCTCTATACCATCGGCGAGTCCGAGCGCAAACCTGTTGCCAACGGTACTCTTGATCGACGTTTGGGTGTATCAGACAAGAACTCGTTGTGCGAGACCTGTCACCTCAAAATGGCCGACTGCGTAGGTCATTATGGTTACATCAAGCTCGTGCTTCCCGTCTTTCACGTCGGATTCTTCAAGCATACCGTCGCCATCCTGCAGAGTATCTGCAAGAATTGCGCCACCGTACTCCTCGAAGAGCCAGATCGTCGAAAGTTCTTGAAACGATTCCGCCGGCCCAATTTGGAGAATCTCGATCGCACCAGAGCCTTCAAGGCGGTCAATACCATCGCCCGCAAAGTGCTTTACTGTCCCAAGTGTGGTTATACCAACGGAACCGTCAAAAAGCAAGGTCAGCTCAAAATCGTCCACGAAAAGTTTCGCGCCAAAAAGACAGCAGCAGAGCATGACGAATTCAAAGCCTCTTTTGCCACCAACATCAAAATGGGCAATGGCGACATTTCACCTCATCTCAACAAAGCACAAGAGGACCTCAATCCTCTGAAAGCGCTCGACCTCTTCAAACGCATTTCAGACGAGGACTGCGAGCTGCTCGGCCTGCGACCCGAATTCGGTCGCCCCGAGGAATATATTTGGCAGTACATCTGCGTCCCACCCGTCTGTATCCGACCTTCTGTTGCCCAAGATGGCGCGACCAACGAAGACGACGTCACCATCAAGCTCACAGAGATCATCTTCACCAACAGTCTCCTCAAGCTCGGTCTCGTAAAGGGTGGCAAAGGCACAACCACCAGCCAACTCGTGCAGCAATGGGAATTCCTTCAGCTCACCGTAGCCCTCTACATCAACTCGGAGCTGCCTGGCGTCCCCACTCAACCAGGGCAGAAGCCAAGCCGTGGTTTCTGCCAGCGTCTCAAGGGAAAACAGGGTCGATTCCGAGGTAATCTGTCCGGAAAGCGTGTCGACTTCTCTGGCCGCACCGTCATCGGTCCTGATCCAAATCTCAAGATCGACGAAGTTGCCGTTCCACAGAGGGTAGCCAAGATCCTGACCTACCCGGAACGCGTCTTTGAGCACAACATTGAACAGTTGCGCCAAGCCGTTCGCAACGGCACAGATGTCCATCCAGGGGCTAATTACCTCATGGACGGCAAGACAGGCTTCAAGCGCTTCCTCAAATTTCCGGGCATGCGCGAGGAGCTCGCGGAAAAGTTGCGCGTCGGCGATATAGTCGAGCGTCATATCCGTGATGGCGACATTGTTCTTTTCAACCGTCAGCCTTCGCTTCACAAGCTATCCATCATGTCGCATAGAGCAAAGATCCGACCCTGGCGTACCTTCCGTCTCAACGAATGCGCTTGTAATCCGTACAACGCCGACTTCGACGGAGACGAAATGAACATGCACGTCCCTCAAACTGAAGAAGCCAGGACCGAAGCCACCGTCCTGATGGGCGTCAAGCACAACCTTGTCACCCCACGAAACGGCGAGCCCATCATCGCAGCTATTCAGGATTTTATCACAGCCTCCTATCTCATTTCAAAACGAGACCGCTTCTTCGATAGAGCTCAATTTTCGCAAATCTGCAGCTACTTTGCTGATGCCGACCTGCAGATCGACATTCCGCCACCTGCCATCATGAAGCCGGTTCGCCTCTGGACAGGAAAGCAGGTCATGTCGTGCCTCATCCGCCCCAACCGCAAGAGTCCCCACCTCGTTAACCTCGAGGCGCAGTGCCGGACCTTCGAGAAGCCGACAGGCGCTCATCCCAAGGACATGTCTCCCAACGACGGCTGGCTCGTAATCGTCAACAGCGAAGTCATGTGTGGAGTTTTCGACAAGTCGACCGTGGGTGACGGTAAGAAGAACTCGGTCTTTGGAGTCATGCTTCGCGACTACGGCCCGGATGCCGCCATCACTGCTATGAACCGGCTAGCAAAGACATGCGCCCGCTGGCTCGCCAACCAGGGCTTTTCGCTAGGTATCAACGACGTCATTCCCGGCCCCAATCTTCGCGCGAACAAGGACGCAAAGGTGGAAGCTGCCTATGCGGAATGTCTCGACTTGATCGAAAAGGCCAAGTACGGCAAGCTCGAAAACCTGCCAGGTTGTGACCAAGAGCAGACCCTCGAAAACATGATTTCCGGTGTCCTTTCCGGTGTTCGAAGTGACGTCGGTGAGATCTGCATGACAGAACTCAGCCGTCACAACGCGCCGCTCGTCATGGCCGTCTGTGGCTCCAAAGGCTCCAAGATCAATGTCGCCCAGATGGTCGCTTGTGTAGGTCAGCAGATCATCGGTGGCTCGCGTGTTCCCAACGGGTTTCAGGATCGATCGCTTCCTCACTTTGCGAAAAAATCGAAAGATCCGCCCTCGAAAGGTTTCGTGCGCAACTCGTTCTTCAGCGGTCTTACTCCGACAGAGTTCCTCTTCCATGCCATCTCGGGTCGTGAAGGTCTGGTCGATACTGCCGTCAAGACAGCAGAGACAGGCTATATGCAGCGTCGTCTCATGAAGGCGCTCGAGGATCTCTCGACACATTACGACCTCAGTGTCCGCAACTCGGTCGGCGGTGTGGTGCAATTTATCTATGGAGACGATGGTCTTGACCCGGCGGAGCTCGAAGGCAATGCCATGCCCATCGAACCATTCCGACTGTGGCGTCACTGTCTGGCCATCACACACCATGTAGCTGGCCGTGGACTATACCCCTACGAGATCATGGAGGTCGTCAACCGCGAGCTAAGCAGCGATCGTTTCGTCAGTACGTGCACCCAAAAGTACCGCGACTCGATTTACGAGTTTCTCCACGAGAATGTGTTCAAGAAGGCAGTTAGGGTTCGCGTAGCGTTCGGTATGTACGATGCTGATGTGCGCGAAGAGCACTGGGACGAGAAGACAGATCTTTCCATCGGCGCCAACCGCGATCAATGGGCCATTGTCAATAACAAGACCAAGGTCAAAGAGGTAGCCCTTCTTGAGTTCCTCAATCAGTGCTATATCAAATACATGAAGGCCAAGATCGAGCCAGGCTCGGCCGTGGGTGCCGTTGGTGCGCAATCGATCGGCGAGCCAGGTACGCAGATGACGCTCAAGACTTTCCACTTTGCCGGTGTCGCTTCGATGAACGTGACGCTTGGTGTTCCGCGTATCAAGGAGATCATCAATGCAGCCAAGGTGATCAACACTCCGATCATCGAAGCCAAGCTGGTTTCTGAAAAATCGGAGCGAGCGGCTCGAATCGTCAAAGGCCGCATCGAGAAGACGTACTTGGGCGACATTGCCTCTGTGATCGAGGAAGCATGGGCAGCGCAGTACACCTACTTGGGCGTCCACATTGATATGGATGCGATTCAGAAGCTGCAGCTCGAGATCACGCTCAACGACATCAAATGGGCTATCGTCAATGCACCCAAGCTCAAGATCAAGGAGGAGCGCGTTATGGTGGTCCCCAAGAAGAACCGCATCCGCATCTACGTTCCGCCCGAGGGACCGGACAAGGAGAACGATGTCTACTGCAATCTCAAAGCGCTCAAACGAGCACTCCCGTCCATTGTGGTCAAAGGTATCCCTCAAGCGACGCGGGCAGTCATCTCGGACGAGAAAGGCACTCGCAAGCTGCTGGTAGAAGGCTATGGTTTGCTCAAAGTCATGACCACCGAGGGAGTGATTGGAACGCAGACGCATACCAACCACGTGATGGAGATGCAGTCGGTGCTGGGTATCGAAGCAGCACGTACCTCTGTCTATCGCGAGATCGAACACACCATGTCGGCGCACGGCATGAGCATCGACCCACGCCACATTATGCTGCTAGCAGATACAATGACCTACAAGGGCGAAGTGTTGGGTATCACGCGATTCGGTGTAGCAAAGATGAAGGACAGCGTGCTGATGCTGGCGAGTTTCGAAAAGACGACGGACCATCTGTTTGACGCAGCCCTGTTTGGCAAGAAGGACGAGGTGCTGGGTGTCAGCGAAAGTATCATCATGGGCAACCCAGCACAAACTGTGGGCACCGGTATGCCTGCTTTGGTGGTTCCTGCGCCTGTCCTGCCACCTCGCCGAGCTCTGTTGTTCGACCGATAGATTGCGACATGCTTGTACGGATTTCATGTCAGACTCTCAAAGCACCCATGTCGCACAATGTATTTGTTTCGACGCAAGGATTGTGATTTCGTCGCCGTTGCGTGTGTGAGACTACGAAATGCTGGCCACTGCTCTGACAAATGACTGCCAGATGTTGGAGAAGCTAGCATATACGTCCTGCGATCCGATATCCAGGCTGGTCACAAAGACGCCTCCGGTCGACTGCAATCCTTGCACAGTATCCTGGACGAGCGAATCCAAATTTGCGAATTTCCTACCGTCTTTTGTGACAGCATTGTTGGGGTCGACATTGTAAAAAATCAAGCTGCGTTGGAAGGGTGTGCCTGCGTTGCTGGAAGCCATCTTGCTTTTGTAGTCGGCGTAGTTGAAGTTGGCGAGTTTGTCCTCGTAGACGACGATGTGGTCGGCGGAGATGGAGAAGAAGCCCGCGTCTTCGGGCCAGGTACCTGGGTTCAAGATGGTGATACCCGTGTTTCCGAGGCTGCGGTGGTGCTTGGTTTTGGTGCTGGCCTTGCGCTTTTTGGTTGGCTTCTTGGACTTTTTGGTAGGCCTGGCTTTCTTGACAGATGTCGATTTGATCGGTGTTGGTCTGGAGGTCGTCTTGCTCTTCCTCATCGAGGTTGTCTTTGTCGTGAGTTTGGGCGTTGACGTCAACTTGGGCTTCGTTGTAGTGGTCACTTTTGGTTGAGTGACACCACCTCCGCCAGAGGTCCTGGAGGCATCCCAAGTGAGAGACTTGACAAAGTCCGTGTAACCGCTGTACTTTTGCAGGTAGTTAGACGACGTGATAGTCTCATCGAAGAAGATTCCGTCGGGACGAATGTCCAACGGCCACTTGTTATAAGTCGTCACTTCGGCCTCGACTTTGCCTGCGTCCGTCCTGCCATAACCTGTCGCAACGTATCCGACAAGCTCGAGGATCTGATCGGCAGCAGCCGTAGCTCGCAATTCCCGAATGGCCGCTTCGTAATCGTCTCCCGGCGTCGCCCCTTCACCAGGTCCGGAATTGGGGTTGATGATCACTGTAAAGGCCGCGGTGGGATTGTCCCGAATCGCAGTGTATAGAGGATCCCATCTTCCAGGCTCGGGATAGACGTAAAGCGGTACGACAATGCGTGAGGTTTTGCTATCGACATCTCTTCTGTTCGTGTCGACTGCGATTGCTGTCACGATCTGTAGCAGGGCCGCGAGCGTAGCAATGGCGAGCCATCTGCCCGTCCAATTTGGCAACCGGAGCTGAACCATGGTGAGCTGGTCAGCGATGCGAAGGGCGTCGGAGGCGTATCGTCGTGAAACAGAAGCCTACATCCCCTGAGCCGCCAATATATTGGTTTCTGACTCTCCGTTGGAAAAGCAAGCTTCAATGGTGCATAGTCTATTGCTCGCCATTTGCGGAAGGACGAGAGCCCTCTTGGTGTTGTTGTTGTTGATTTTGATTTTCAGGCAAGAACAACGCTGCTTCTCTACTGCCGTCTTATTTTTCTTGACAGCTCGGCAATCCACTCGAAAAAGGAAATCCCAAAAAATCCGGAAGCAGATGCTTAGGCGGCAAATTTTCTCAGTGTTGAATTTTACCATTTCCCCGGCCGAATCGTTCGCTACGGCCACATTAGCATCAATCATCATGCTTATGCTTCAACTATGAAGTAGCGCTGATAGCGCCAACATGATCCCAACCTCATGTACTTGAAAGCACACGCCACTCGGAATGAAACAATGATCGAGTCTAGAGGCAAGCGCCAGAAAAGGCGAAAATCGCAAAATGATACAAGTCACACTACTTCATCTGTATGTCCTCAGGGCAACAATTCCAGGCATTTTCGGACCATGTCATAGTAGATGGCTTTCCTGACATAATCTCTACCGGCTGAGACACACACTTGCTGTTTCTTGGCGGTTTGACTCCAGCTACTAGCACCGCAGGTGGTGAAAGCAAATGTCAGCAGCATGCAACTGCCCGGGTGCAGCCGGTCGAGGTGGGCTTGATCGGCTTCTTTGCTGCAATCTTGTCCGGATTGAATGCGAGCGAGAACGTATCCCAGCACATCTGTGTCAAAAGGATGAGCGCCCAGTACCCTTTCTTTCCTACACTGGTCATCAACAGCTGGTCGGAACAACGGTCGGAAAATTGAAAAGAGAAGAGACCGCCAAATTCAAATTTCAAGTCTTTCCTTGTCGCACCGCCCTCATCGATGTCGGTCAGGCTACTTTTAATTCCGAGACCCTCATTGATGTCCACTGAGCCCACTCTGTATTGCACTCTGGTAGTCCTGCTGATCAAACTGAGACAAGTATACCATAAAGCGAGGCGGGGCGTTTCGATCTCGCTTCAGAAAGACAATACAGATCTAGAATGTGTATAGGAGCCAAAGGTTGATGCTCTAGGGCTGGATTTGGAATGCACGCTGCGAACCGCTCGAAAGCGATGCAGACTTTTTACGCTCCTGAGGCTTCTTGTTGCCATCCTTGCCCGACGAAGGCTTCTTGCTGATGACATCGTTCTCATCGCCGTACTTGTATCCACCGCTGGAAATCCCGTTGGCCTTGTCCGCCTTGGCTTTGGCCAGGAAACTGAAATGACCTCCTACCACGGGTCGCGCCAAAAAGTGAATCAGCGGATCCTCGGGCTGCTTGGGAAAATCGCCCGTCGTACTCTCCATCAGATCAGTGAAAGGTGCATCCGTCTTGCCATTACTGATAAAGTTGTAGAGCAAGTCGATGAAAAGCTTATGAGTAGCAGGATCATCCGAAGCAGCGGCCGCAAACATCTCCCAGTCTGTCTTCGTCCACTTGTGCCTCGAGTCGAGCGGTACACCGTACTTCTCCTGCACTCGGGGATACCATGCATCCTGAATCTTGTAAACAGCGTGAGGGACCAAGTTGAGATCGAGCAATCGGTCGGCAAGCAGATTGTAAACGGTGCCCCAGGAAGCATCGGTTTGATAGGCCAGCTTGGTATGAGAAGCGTCGTGCGAGATGGCGTAGTCCTGCCACTTCTTGATGTAGGAACTGGAAATCTTGGCGTACGACTTTGCGTCCTTGCTGTGACCAAGGATGTCGGCGATCTTGCCCATGGCAGCGATGGCAGAGATTCCCTTGATGGCAAGATCAGTCTGGTTGGCGAGTGTACCGGCAAAGTCGTCTGTGGATAGTTGTTCGGCAGGAATGAGACTGTCATCCACCAGGAACTCGGTCCATTGCTTCATTACATCGTAGTGCTGCTCCAGGAAAGGCACCGCTTCGGACTTGCCAACCAGCTGAGCCCAGTGCAACGTCATCCAGATCATGTTGCCCGACTCTTCCACCTGCATGGGTTCGTCGTTGCCGTCATTGTGACCGAAAGCGTTTGGATAGACACCCAGATCGTGGACGCACCACTTGTTCGGGTACAGGCCGGATTCGGTGTATTCAAAGATGGGGAGCATAAGGTCACGAAGCAGATCCGGGTTTGCATACGAAAGCAGAGGGAAGAGTGGGAAGATAACATCGACTGTCGACATGTCGCCGTTGGACGAGATCTCCTTGAGAAAGAGCAGTGTGTCTGAGGTGTTGTATCTCCCCTTCGAGTCTTTGCTGACGGTGATCTCAAATGTCGCAAACGCTTGTCGAAGAGAGAGCTGGGTGATGGCGGCGTACTTGTCACCTACCTCGCCGCCGCCGACGGCTGCTCTGGAATCGTCGAGGATCTGCTGGTCGAACTTCTTGGCCTTTGCAATCGCGGAGTCGAAATCGTTGACAAAGAAGGCAACAGCATCCTCCAGCTTGTCGCCGAATTTGGTCTGCCAGTATCCGTAGCGGTCCTCTTGGTAGCTCTTGGTCGAGTTGGATCCAGGATGCTTTGCGCGAATATAATTGACATAGGGGCTGCGCATGTGTCCGACAACGAAGAGCGCATCCTTGTCGGCGTGCTTGGCATCGAAATCGACGGCGAAGGCGAACGAGTTGTCGGGGCCAAGGACGGGACCGTGGTCAAAGGAAAGCTTGCCCGTGTCGATGAACTCGGTGTGGGTGACGACGTTGTTGTTGTTCCTCGAGTAGAGGCCAGTATGGTTGCGCGCAGCATAGGTAGCGTTACCCCATTCGGCACGCTGGCGGAATTCCGTGTAGTCCTGAGGATGCTTGCGCGTGACAAAGAAGACAGAAGTGTCGTTCTTCTCGAAGTATTGCTGATCGTAGGGATACTCCTCGTAATCGTAATCGTGACCGGTGACCCAGCGCTCATCGATGTCGGTGTAGAGCTGGATACTACGACCTTTGATGGTGGAAGTGTCGAGCTCGACATGCAGGTAACTTAGAGGCAAACTCTGACGGAGGTAATCGTCTGGTGTGATCGGGGTGAGGAATGTAACGTTGAAACGAACCTTATCGGCCTCAAACGCGAACATGGTTCGCGTAGCAGTGTACTCTGCACTGAGCTGGGTGGCAGCAGGGCCGGCCCGTACAAGTGTGCCAAAGCCGTTGCCCATCCACTCGTAGGTGACGTTATCGATACGGATAAAGCCAGTCCAGCCGAGGCGGAATTCGCCGTCAGCACCATACGAGGAAGTCCAGAAGGAAGACCACTGTCCGGCCAGGTATCCGCCATTGCCGACCGTGTTGGGAGGGGTAGAGTCGAGGTTTGATCCGGAGGGCAGCCAGGTGTTGAGGTAAGGGCTTCGCACCGCTAGTGGGAACGAAGGAGGGTTGACAGGATAAAAGGAGCTGGAAGAGAGAGCCTTCTTTGAATTGGTGATGCCAGGATTATTGCGAGCTGAGCCAGAAGTCGAAGCCGAACCTGGCGAGGGCGGTGGTGACGAGGCAGCTCCGCGGGAAGAAGCCTTTTCCCCCTTTGTGACTAGCTTGAAGTCTGGCACGTTGAGCTGACCATCTTCAAGGATGGTAGGCTGTGTTTGCTCGACGCTCCACTGAACACCAGGCTTCGTTGGATCGGAGCCCAGGCCGACAATGTTCTGGCCGATAGGTAGATGCTTTTGGGATGAAGTCCGGGAAAGATCGGCGAGTGCCTCAAAGAGCGTTGTGAGACCATCCGACTTTGCGAGTGATGCTTGAGCTTGTTGCGGTCCAGATAGCAGCCAGGCTGTCGCGATGGCCGAGGCCGTTGACACGATCGGCAGCCTCATCGTCAAGAAGAGAAGGGCGTGGCCGAAGGGAAAGGTATGGGCGCGAAGCTCTTGGGTTCTTCTACGGTCCAAGGCGGAGAATTGGCCTGCAAGCGATGAGTTGTTATAGGCAAGATGTTGACATCCGAGGATGACGGCGCAATGGGAGCCGTAATTTGAAGCAGACTCGTTTGAGCGACTGAGCTAGTACTTGACGATGCTTGTCCAATGCTGAAGGGAGAGTCTAGAGGGGAGGGCGAGAATCAAGATTGAAGCGTTGTCATAAATGAGGTAGCGGCTAGTGTCATTCCACAGCGATGGGTCTGTGGTTGCGAGGAGCCGGAACGAGATCCGCTTGCGAGTTGTATCAACGTTTTCAGCGCAAGGAATGAGTGGGTCGATGGATATAAGGAAGAGTGGGCGGAAGGAACGTGACAATGGGAGGGGGAGCTAAAGGTTAGAACAGAGGGGTCGGGTGGGGCTCCGTGCTCGCTTGTGGCCTGCACCAATGACTCTTGAGCGTTGGAGTGCTGCATCGAAGCTTCAGCCAGGATCGGACGAGGTTGTGCGAGTGTGACCGTGCAGCAACCGGCCAGCCAGCAAAGCGAGCATAGCCGTCAGAAGCTGCCAAAGCGGATAGGCGAGATCCGCAAGGTAATCAATGGCCGGCCAAGCAACCGAATCAGACTCAGACTCGAACGAGCATCCGCTCTGGATCTTGTCGATCCATTCATTCTGTGATTGTCCCATTCTGCGTCAGTCTTTCGAGGGGAGGCAACGGTATCGCATCGCACCATCGGCCTATCGAGAGGTGAGAGGCAGGCAGGTGGAGGGGCATTGTAGCGGAGGGTCCTCGGTTACTCCGGAATAGGGACCAAACCCGGTCAGGCAAAATGGACAAAGTGCACCGTGATGGCTGCTCATTTGCCGGTGTGACCTTGAATGATACGTAGCAGCGCGAGCGATTTTCTCCTCATTTTCTTTTTTTGGTGATTGCCGGCTGATGGGGGCCAAGCTGCTGATCGCCCGGCTCAACCGAGGCGATCTGCAAGTCTCGTCGAGGAAAAGTGGGTGCATCGAGCTCGACTTGGCCAGAGCCGTTGCGAAAGAAACGGCGATTTTGCCTTCCCCTAACTTCTTGCGCCAAACGCAAAGCCACCAGCGTGAGCTCGTTTCCCTTCATCAAGATGACCGGTGCATAACGGACCAAGCTTCAGTGGTATGGATCCATCCATCGGGAAGAAGCATCCTGAACTTCCTCCCTTTCGCAACGATTCACTTTCCTGACTTGACGCTATGGGCCCGTCTGCGTGCTGACAAGTGAGCTGCCTACGACCACGAGTCGCTCCGTGCGATTGCGGTCTCACACTCGTCGCAACGCATTGGTCCTAAGTTGTTCTCGCCTGACCGAGATGGCGACCTGCGACGCGCTGCGCCCAACGCATGCATGCACACTGGTCGTGCATGCCCTGCGGGGAACCAACCCGTTATTGCAGCGCCTACGCTTAATTTTGTGGCATTGTCAGATCGTACTTTGATGTTCACAGAGAACACAAATTAGTCAAGCTTGAACGCCGTTGATTGTAATGATGTTGGAAGAGATGCGATTGCAGATCTTCGCCTCGGTAAACAGACATATCCTCTACAAGGTCGAGTTGCCATGCTCAGAGGTGCCTACTCTTCGTCCAGAGCGCTATTGACTTCGCGGCTGATCCTGTGCACCGCCTTGAGGTAAATCTTAACCGCCTCCGGGTCAACACCGGGCGTGATGCCGTGACCCAAATTGGCAATGTAGGCTCCTCCGCCGCCAAAGCCGCCCTTCTTGGATCGCAGCATCTCTTCCACCTTGGCTTCGATCGCTTCCTTTCCAGCATACAGCACTGCTGGATCCATGTTGCCTTGCAATGCCAATCGATGCCCCGCCTCATTCTGTCCGGACGCATCCTTGTAGCTCGACTTGCCCGGCGACGCCAGCTCCACCACTTTGCGCGCCACACACGGCTCCACGGTCCAGTCGAGGCCCACCACGTCGTAGCCAGCCTTGACCACCTCGGGCAGTGAATGTCCCAGAGCACCCTTGGCAAACACAATCAACGGAGGGCAGGGGATTGACTTGGTCGACAAGATGTCACGCACCGAAGCTGCGATCGAGCGCAGGTAAGGAAGCGAGAACTGACGGAAGTCCGACGGGGAAAGCTCGCCGGCCCACGAGTCGAACACCTGCAGCAATTGCGCACCTGCCTTGACCTGTCCCACGAGAAAGTCGGTGCATACGTCGGCGATCCTCTGCAAAAGCTCCTTGGATTCCTCGGGATATTTGAACAGCCACGCCTTGGCCTTTTCGAACGTCTTGCTTCCTCCACCCTCCACCATGTATGCCATCAGCGTCCAAGGAGCACCGCAGAATCCAATCAGAGGCACCTCACCGTCCAATTTGGTGCGTGTCATGGCAATCGCTTCGTAGACGTAGCCCAGCTCCTTGTCCACATCTACCTTCTTCTTGAGCTTGGTCGAGACATCCTTGGGTGTCACCAGCGGGTCCGGAAAGTGGGGTCCCTTGGCAGGCAGCATTTCGACCTCCATGCCCATAGCTTGCGGTACCACCAGGATATCCGAAAAGATGATCGCAGCATCCAACAGGCCCGAGTAGCGGCGGATCGGCTGTACGGTGATCTCGGAAGCCAGCTCCGGGTTGCGGCAACACTCGAAAAAGTCGTGGTCCTCTCTGATTTTGCGGAATTCTGTGATGTGATGAGAAGCGCAAACAACAGAAAGAGTAGGCCGTCAGTCGTGTGTGCTACATGAACCATGCTAGTGGTCGGGGCAGTTCTTTCCTCCTAGAGTAGTGGCATGGGCATCTTACCTGGAAGATATCGGCCTGCTTGGCGCATGATCCAGCACGGCGCTCGTTCAGTCTGATGACCACGGGCAGCACGTATGATCAAGTCGTTCTTGAGTCCTTCCTCGGGCTTTCGGCATTCCTTTTCCTTTCGCTGCGTGAAAGACTGCAAATGCTGCATGCCGGGGATCTTGGACGTCATGCTTGTCAGCAAGCACAAAGCTCAGAGGCTATCGCTTCCAGTACGAGGCGGAGAAGTTGATGATAATGGAGGCAACAAAGACGGTGACCGCTACTTCTGGACAATGCGAGAAGAGGAAATGAAGCAGAGCTCGAGGTTGTCGGAGAGGAAGAGATAAATGAGATGATGATGAAAAAGAAGAGAGTTGCCATCACCTAGCGGAACATGTCAAGTGAGGTGGAGCAAAGCCGTTCTCATTTTTTTCCCGCGCACAGAGGAGCAAGAGTGGGTTGGAATGGCGCAACGCCGGTTTCTTCCTGCGCACAGGACGTGTGACCTGAGCGTGCGAGTCGATGAGGAAATTCAAGTCGAATGTGACAAAGTCACAAGCCGGTCTTCCGTTTCCACTGGACAATGTCTGGTTGGGCAGCAGTCTCCAAAGCGAACAAACATGCCCTCAGGGTCCACGTCCCTCTCACAACGTCCATTCCACAGGCTGTGCGTTTCTAAGGCGAAGTAGCAAGCCCGCAATCCGACCTCTCGGAACACAACTCCGAGCGGAGTGGACGTAAGCATCACCAAAGCGATCGACATCCACGCCCTGCATACACATTCCGAGGTCGAAACGGCGATCGCGAGACGGGGGTACAATCACATTGAGACGGTATCAAAGGGGGACGTATAGTACATATAGAAAAGTACAGGCTGCCGTGCTGGAAACACGCAGCACTCAGAGATAGGTCGATCGGCGGCAATCAGCACGAGGAGGTCCGGTGCGGTGAATCACAAAGCGAGAGGATACCCGATTGGGTCCAAGCAGCATCGTGGGGAGGGTGACTGCGGCTCAGAGCTGCGACCATACCAGATCAGTGAGCCACGCTGGATAGAAGGGAGAAATGCTGAGACGAGAAAGAAAGGTAAAACAGCATCCATCGACCCGTGCCTTCCTTTTGAACATCACTGCTCGAGGGGAGAGGTTTGGGTCATGGTAGCCTCGTGATCCTTCTTCTGCTGATTCCATGTCGCCATATTCTCTGTCGTCTTGTCCTGGTATACACGCCTCTGCTCGTCTGTCAAGGCCTTCCAGGCCTCCGAGACTTTGCCCAGTACTTCCGAGTAAGGCATCCCCGGATGCTTCTTGCGGATCTCCTGACGAACTTCGTTCTGGAACAGCAGATAGGCGCTCGGCGGCCTTTTCGGTGCGTCTGGATCGCGCAGGCGTTTCTCCTTGCGCTTTTGCAACTTGCTCATCTTCTTGGCCGCTTTGCCGTTGGCGCCTGCCGTAGCTGCCGCTGCAGCCGTTTCAGCTCCTGGTGTAGCGGCAACACCTGGATGCGCACCGTTAGCGATGTTGAGGAAGTCAAAGGTATTCGGTACTCCTGCAGCGCTTCCTGCGCTCGAGACGTTGCCCTGCTGCGCCAGTACAAGGGCCGCAACATTGGGGTTCTGTCGTGCCACCACCTTGACAAACGCGTCGCACGAATCAGCAGCATGACGCAGCTGGGCCGAGAGTCGACTCACCGCATCGAACATCTGTTGTTTCCAAGCCACGTCGAAAGTGGTCGTTTCGCGGTCAGTCATGCACCGCCCCTTCCACGGCTTGCGCGGCCAGCGTGCCCAAAATCAGATCTACTTACTGTTTGTCTTGCGATGAAAATGTCGTCGCTCTGACCCGCGTGGCCGAGGGCCGGGTTGAAAGCAGCATGCTGATGATGTGGTTGCGCGTGGTGTTGATGCTGATGCGATCCTGCGTGATGCTGATGCGAAGCGTTCGCAACCGAATGCGATAGCAGACCGTACTGGTCGAAATTGGCGGCGTTCATGGCGGAAAAGATGTTGGGCGACGAGGAGTCGTCAAGGATCGGACGCTGCGATGATGACCGGGATACTGGACGAAGGTTTGCCGAACGACAATCGGCGAGGTTGGATGATATCTACACAGGTAAAGTTGACACGCCGGACGATGATGCGGAAGCGTCAGCAAACGGGCGAAGGCGAGGTGGAGGAACGTGGCGCGAGAATCGTGTCGAGAGGCAATTCGGATGGCGTCGAGGTCATAAGAGGCGCGTTTTGCAGCCAATCGTCAGACGCGAGCAGAGATGTAACATGCGCGGAAGTGACAGAGCTGCACAGGAAGAGATCAGCAGTCGGTCTTGCAGGAACAATGTCTGGAGCTGACTGCGTGCAAGCGGACGGCTCGAAGACTAGCCAAGCATAAGGGAGCCGAAGCGCGAAGGGAAGCGCGAAGTCGGCACGACAGGTACGACAGGTACGATCCTAAGTGCGCCCTCTGGCGCGTATGAGGCCGACGGCACCTCGACAAGTACGATACGCGTGGCAACGCGCCGTCAGTCCTTCTGCCGTCCATCGTCTTTCATCGGGCATAGCCTGGATTCCCTCGTTTCGATCGTACTACCTATGTGAACCACCTTTCCGCCGCGCACTGCTCTGTACAGCACTCGCACCCACCTCTGTCCGTACGTCCTCAGGCTGACGTAGTCGCTTTGCACAGGCTCTGCTACGCGGGCGCTGCTACAACGACACTGAGATACAAAGTGGTTTCTCCAGGGTCCACAATTCTGCGGATCAAGTGACCGAGCCCCGATGATCCGAGATGCGGAGAGGCGAGCGAGCTTTGCTCGCTATAGGCCGAAGCAAATGGGAAAGGGAAACAAGAGAATGCGAATACAAAAGCAATGTAGAACACTCACCTTTGAACGACGACGACGATGTCAGAAAATGAAAAGCGTTCAGCAAGGTAGTGCAAATGGTGATAATGAGAGGATAAGTCGGATTTCGACGGAGGTTTTGGACACGTTTTGAAACCAAGTATAAGAAAGGATACACGACGATAAGCCAAGAGTAAGCAAGGAATAAGGAAGTGGAAAGGAGGGAAAAGGGGCGATTAGAGAAAGTCGAAAAGGCTCCAGGTATATCAACCTTTTGGAAAATGCTATTCGGATTACCGATCAAACCCAACCCACTTGAACCACTTCGGGACGCGCTGAAATGCTCACTTCAAAGTCAGGCTGAATTGCGACTAAATAGAATGGTGTCCTGTATAAGCTCGCTCCAGACATAAATCACAGCAAAGTACTCTGTGTAGTTCTCATTTGCCGAATCAACATTGTTTTAACATTGGACCGCGCTTTTGAAAGTAGTGGTTGTTAAACCGGCCTCATATGTCACATCCGGCCGGCAGACGTGGCTCAAAAGCTGAGTTGTGATGGTTTTCGACGACCAGAGGCGAGCAAGGAGGAATCGTAGCAAGCGGCGCGCCTCGTCTGGAAACGTCGAGCCATCCTCATCTTCCTTTTGACCTTCATCGCCTTTTACAGTATACTGCTCCACGGCAGAGAGCGCCTTGAGAACGACCTTCGAACTTCGTTCTTGCTTCGAAAGCATCGACGCTGCGGCCTTGTTTGCAATCGCACGATCGCATTGCCAAAGATTGCCGGAAACAATTGGATCGTTCGGTTGGACCTGGGTGGCTCTTTGGCCGATTGACTTGGTCGAACCATCGGCGTTCCGGAACGTACGTATCCATTGTAGTCTTCACCTTACTGCCGCTTCTGCTCCTGTCGCTGTCCCCTGGATGGTGTAGTCGGCCCGCTCTTCACGATCGCTTGCATGCTTGTTCCTGATAGCTTGCTTTCTCGCGTGCTGCACAAGGTCGCAGTTTTGCTGCTGTAAGATCATCGCTTCCTGGACTGCGTTGCGACCAGCGTACACACTTCTCTACGTCCGCTTGGCTGTCGGTTGTAAAAGTCTGCTGTCGTTGTCAAATTTGAAGCTGAAGAAGCGCCCTGTCTGTGTGCACCTTTCTCCACTAGGGAAGGCATCGTGCAGCGCCAAGCAACGACGCATATACAAGGCGAAAATTCGAGGATAAGGAGCATCCGGTCACTTCTGCCATCAGCATCGACGTCGACCAATCAGTCGATTCGACAAGCAAGCAATTGATCACTCATTCGGTCACGGGAACAACGACAACGATCACTACTTTTTTGTCCAGGTGAGTTTCCAAACATTACCCCATCACCCACAGACTCTGCTTGCTGGATCCTGTCAGCGAGGTCGGACAGAGTCATTCCAAGCGAGGTAGTTATCTACCTGATCCATTGAGTGATTCATCTAATTGAGCGCAGAGTCGAGATCAAGGCACGCTGCGCCTGGGCACAACCCCCTGTCGCGCTGTCATGTTGCTCCCAGAGGGAACGATCCGCCAATGCAAAATGTTCATTGTCCTCTCTTACAAAGCTCTTTATGGTGGGATCTGCGGATTAAACCTTTATTGTGAATGGACACCGTCCTCGGCGGCGGGACCGGATCACCCTCGGTCATCCCCGGCCAGACGCAGCCGCAAGGAGAAGGAAGAGCGAGGCGCCAAGCAGCAGGCGGCCTATGCGTAACACTCTGGCTCGCAATCGGCGGAAAATTCGCCTCCGGACCCGGGGGTGGTCAAAAATCGGCGTTGCCTGTCTCTTCACGAAGATGTAACACGACGAGATTTTTTGGGGGGTCGGTTGTCAATTTGCGCCGCTCGATTCAGATTTCAACTCGCTGAACCTAAACGACGGCCTTTCTCCCTATCACGTCGGCTTTTGACACCTTCTGCTCTCCGTCCATGATCGAGCAGATCGCGGCAGATTGCAATGGCGGGTGCCGCATAGGCTAGATCAAGGGTCGATCCGCTTGTTCCTGTTATCAATTCGCTGCCTGGCTGGTCGTCTTGATTCTCCTACATTTGTGGACGAGCAATTACTGATCCTCATCCCGCCCCTTGTCTGAAACACACAATGTTCGATACCACGTCGATGTGTCCGTGAACAGATTCGCTCGAAGACCGTCGCTGTCAGTCACAACCTTTCCTCGTCTCAATCTTACCAGGATAGCAGCGTGAATCCAGAAGCGGTCAGCAACATCCTCACAGCAGCAGCATGGATCCTTCTACGGGCTACGGCTCGTGGCCTATGCCGCCGAACAGCCATCCAGAGCTCACCTGGCAGCTCGAAACCGACGGTGTACCATCCTCGTATGCAACGTCGACTTCGTCTAGTGGTGGTGCAACATCTTTGTACCCGACGTTCCTGGGTGCTGAGCATCAGTTGATGCGGCATTCCTCGCCTCAGCTTTATCAGCACTCGGATCCAGGTTATCAAACTCACATTTATCCTCAAATCCATGCGCCAAGTGCAGTGCAAACGTCGATGCCAGCAACCAGGCCATTCCAGCCAGGCACCTTGTCTATCGACGAGGCCACGCTCGGTAGGCTCCAATCCATCTATTCATCAGCAAGCCCTGACGATCTGAACAAGATTATGTTTGCCTCGACGCAGCCGCCTCATCAACATCAACAAATGCAGGCCTTCGTGCAGCACCACATGCCGGGCCCATCTCAGAGCACTGCATACATGCAACCATCTCTGAACTATTCGCAACCATCACCGAGTCAAGGTCTTCTACGAGCACAGTCAGACAACTCTCTGACACACGCCCTCACCTTTTCCACTTCCTCGGTCTCGCCCGCGACTGGCTTGACAAGCTCAGCCAACAATCTGACTCATGCAAGTCTTCAGCACGTTTCGGATGAAGCGAACGCGTCCGTATCCGCAGCATTGGACTCGAATACGATCTCGCAGAGCGACGCGAAGAAGAAAAAGTCGGCTAAGCTACGCCAGTCCAAGCTCGCCTTTCTCCCTGGGGTCGCTCAATCGACGATCAAGCAAGGAACACCGTCTGCGGCTCCTGCCGTCACTGGCGCGGCAAACGTCTCGAATGATAGCGGCCCGACGACAATCGTCGTTGACACTGGATCAGAACCTGGCACGCCACCACTACCTCCGGCCAAGGCGCTCGCAACCAAGCCACCCGCAAAAGGAAAGGCCAGCAATGGTAATGGTGCTGGCGATGGCACTTCCTCAGCCAAAAGCACAGCACTTGCCTCGTCCTCGGCTCAAGCCCCAGCGCCGAAGCTCTCCGATATAGCAAAGCAGGCGCTGTCCCGCTTGTCAGTAGAACGCGAGCCTCAAAAGGCGGCTCACAAATTTGTCGACATACTCAGTGATTTTGATGCGAGCGGCAGATTTGCCAGGCCACGACCCACAGGCGCCGAAGATCGCGGTGTCATTGTCGAGACACTGTACACAATCGTCAGGCTCGCAACTGGCAAAGGATATACTGAATCGGGCCGTAGGAGATTCTTTGCTTCTTTGATGGCCCTTCCAGCAGCTCGGCAAATCCTTTCGGCGTGGCTGAAATCCTCTGTTCCACCAAAGAAAGTGACCGAGGCTATGCCCGATCACAGCAGGCGCTACAGAGATACGCTTTTGCCTCTGCTGTCCATCCTGGACTTTGTCGAGATGAAGGTTGTTTACCTCAAAGACAAAGACGCGGGTATCGGAAAAGCGATGACGGGCGTCTCGGCCCGCGCTGTGGATCCAGCTGCGCGCAAGTTGGCTGCGACCATTCTAGAAAGATGGACGAAACTGATCACGGATGAGGATGATAGGAAAGCGTCGCCTGCGGCGTCGACATCTTCTTCTTCGACGGCGAGCGCGAGCGCGAGCGCCAAACGCAAACCAGCCGAGAGCTCTACCGCAGCAGCGGCCGATGCCGGTGCGAAAAGATACAAGACCGCTACGACGACCTCGTCAGCCACTGCGAGCAACCGGAAGGCGCAAGTCGCATCGACAGCTTCGACTAGCATCAGCGCAAAGCCCGGCCTGTCTTTCTTTGGGACCGGAAACGGCAGAAAGCCTGTTGGTGCGAGCAATGCTAGCAGTACAAGTGCAGCAGCCGGAAGTCGCAAAAATGCCCACCAAGACATCATGAGTCTGGTGGGCAAGTTCAGCGCGGGCAGTGCAGCCGATCGTGCCGCTTCGGGCAAGGCCGATGCAGCCTCGGCCGAAGCACAGCCCAAGATGAAAGTCAAGAAGCGCGTGAGATGGAAGGAGGATAACGAGTTGGTGGCTGTCAAACTTATTGAGCGCGCCGACTACGGATCGGACGACACTGATCATGCTGAGGGTGTCGGACAGGACTTGCACGAAGGTCTCGCGCTGAAACAACAAGTCAGCAGCATGGAAGCCTTGATGGAGTGGCATGAGCCACGCGAAATCCACATGCCCGCATCCGACTCAGGACCGGCTGGCAGCGAGTCGGCCGAAGGACCATTCCAGACGCAACGCAACGCCGGGATCGTAGAGAAGATGTATGAAGAGGGCGAAGAGCCCGCCTGCCCTGATGAGACGCAATTGGACCAGCCAGGAGCCATCTCGGAACTGCCTGTAGAGGAGATTCGGGCCCAAACCGTCGAGATTCCAACACCATGGATGACGGACGAAACGGACATGAACGAAGATGCCATGGTCGTCAAGGAGGAAGACGATGATGTCACAAATACCAACGCGTCGGCAGAAACGAGTACAGGTATCCCCTCGACAGCGAACCTCAGCGCGTTGCTTGCCAAGGTAGGGCAGTCTGTGGGAGGAATCTCGGCCGCGGGCAGTTTTAGCACTAGTGCGGCGGCAGCGCCTGCTCCTTCGCTCAACTTCGACGTCAACCAGCTGCAATCTATCCTCAATGCAGCCAAGGGGGGTGGCGCCAACTCGAATGCAGTCAATGTGGCCATGGCGTCGTCCAACGTCACGAGCGACGGGCTATCGAATCTGCTGTCGAGTCTGTCCAGGTCTAACGGAGTACAAGAGGCGTTGAGCAGCTCGGATGTCCGTGAGCGGCCGAGCTACTGGCAGCAGACCTATCGCAATGACAGCGCCAATCCGGCACCTGTCCAAGAGAGCTATCCCGGTGAATTTCATCCCGGTTTTCAGCAGAAAGGGGCCAACACGTTCCAGCCTGCTGGCCAGCGCTATGGGCAGTCGTCGAGCTCGTCCACTACTTATCGTTATGGATCGAAGGATGGCGATAGTTGGGACGCGGAACCGGCTGGGTACGATGGCGGGCGAGGCCAAAGGCGGTATACGATTCCGTGCAAGTTTTTTGCGCAAGGCAATTGCCGATCCGGAGACAATTGTCACTTTCGTCACTGATCACACGGGCGCAGCATGCAAACGTGCCGCACTCTCCCTCCTGATTTTCTTCCCTGTCAATTGACGACATTGGCTGTCAGACCCATTGGCGCTTTCGCATCTGTGAGTGCATATCTGTGCGCGTGTGTGTGTGCGGAACACCAGCGTGTTCGTGTGAAAAGTGGCCGTGAGGAGCCGAGCGGACTGTGTCGGATGAGGTTTTATTGGGCGCAGAGTTCTGTAGGAATGCACGATATGAAGTATGCAGGGTCCTTTCGTGGCGCAGTCGCGGCAAGATTCGATGACTTGCGGGGAACGGCAAGCGTGCAACGAGAGAGAAACGCAGCGATTACAAACAACTTTTTGAGTTTCGCTTCGGGTGCTTTGGGTGGAGGCTTACTTGTTCTCCTTTCTCTTTCGACCTCACGAAAGAAAAAAAAAAGTCACCACTCTGGTTCCTACACGATTATCACTATCATCCCTAGCGAAGGACAGAAGAGGTTGCATACACAAGCTCGTCCACCGGCACGATATCGATTCACTGCTGAATTGTCGCTGAAGTCTATCCGGCAAAGTTGGCAACGAGGACGGTACGAACTGCGGGTTTTCATCAGACAGCCACGAGCCGATCGACATTATGGTGGCAACGGCATCCTCGTGGAAGGAAGCGGAGGAGAGTGTGCTCTCGTGCACGGCTCAGATCATGAATCAAGCGGTGGAGATTCTGCGATCCCGGTCAATCACGGATTCCTCGTACACTTTCGAAAGCAAAGTCATCGCAGGCTCAACGCCGGGCAAGCACTTTCGACACGTGCTCGATCATCTCAGAATCCTTGTGGATGCCATCTACGACTGGCAATTGCGGAGCAAAGATGACGCAACAGCAGTGCTGCGTGTGGACTACGATTCGCGCATCGCATCAAAGCTACCGCACGTCGAGACCTCTGTTTCGGCATCTTTGCGCGAGTTCGAGCGGACGATGGATCGGTTGTTTCGCATATTTGATGGGTCCCAAGGTCGACTCTATGCACAATCGCTGCGGCTTTGCGCGACGACACCATTTGTGGTGGAGATGGACAGTACCGTCGGGAGAGAGTTGTGGTTCTGTGGATTGCATGCAATCCATCACTACGCGCTAGCGAGGGTCATCCTGGTCAAGGAGTTGGAATTGGAGGGGATCGATGGCCAATTTGGCGTTGCACCCAGCACATTGGTACATCGAGAATGGCGCAAGGAGTCGAACCGGGCCGACATCGCACATGATGCGCTTTCGCAAGGGCGTAACGATGAACTTCCATCGGGTTCACGTCAATCCGGCAATGGCTCGAGCAGACGTTCGAATCAGCGAAGCGCAGTACAGCATCGCCATCTATCATCGCGTCGTCACCAGCAGATCAAGTCGAAGCTATAGTACAGTGTTCATCCCTCACGCCTCCACCAGCATACTCTCACGTTGATTCCCTGCATCTACTTTACCTGTAATCATCAAGTCGTCGCAATATCGAACGGACTTTTGCCTCCATGGTTAGCTCTGCTACCGCTCTGGCAGCTATTTGATTGGTCGTCCACCTTTAAGCTCAAAATTGAGATCTGGGAATCTAGGAAAAGCTGCCCCAGCATGCTACGGTAGCATGTTGTTGCGTTTCCCGAACTCAAAAGAGACATTCGGAAAATTACGGTGAAAAAGCAGGCCACAAAAAGCGGCTCTGCAAGATCGGGTGATCTCGACGTCGATCTCGATCATCTTCACTGAAGAAAATCAGACGCCATCAAAGATAAGAAAGGCATGCCGAAAGGGACGACGAGTTAGCCTGCGAAAGCTCCTCAGCCATGCAGTGCTAAAGACGCGTGGATGTTGCGCTGGCGGCATTGCATATCTCGGAAAGAACGTTCTGTTTGTTCAGTAAAGTTAGTCCGCGAAGAAGAGAGTCGCATGGTCGAATCTGATGCGTCTAAATCAAGTGGCATGCAAGCCTTCCGAGGCATCGGATCGTTCTATGGAAGACGCCTTTCGACCACTAGAATAGCGGACCATCCATCGATCCGAACCGTGGAATAAGGTCCCAGCGGCGGATCAAGTCAAAAAACATACAAACAAACAAAAGGTACAAAGAATGCCGACGGACAACGGTAGTCTTATGCCGCCGACGCTGCCGAAAGAGACAATGCGGTCATCTTTGCTAACGTCGAAGAGTGCGCGCTGAAGCAAGGGCGAGCATCAGGCATTGGAGCGTATGATGCTCGAGTCGAGAATGATCTTCGAAGACCTACCTGATCGACAAGAAGGCATCGGCTGCAAGAGGGCAGCGTCAACAAAAAGGGACCTGTGCAGCTCCATCGACCAACATGTGGGCGTGTGCAAGCGACCTACTGTGAAGGAAAGGAAATTTCGTCTTTCGTGGCTTGGCATGCAACTGCAGTCGACTCGATTGTTTGAATGTCCATCGAGCCCCTCTGCAACGCGTACATAAAATTAGGTCAAAAACGGTTTCGAAAGCGTTAGCTACAGTATGTCGAACTAGAAGATGTAAATTGCTGTCAACAAAGGAAATCACATCGAGGCAATCTTTATTGAGATGCAATTCAAAGCAATGCACAGTGATTATTGTGGATTCAATCCAGCACGCGTGGTCTCAGATTTCCTTTTCTCTGCTGTCGGTGTTGTTCTCGAGCCCCAGTCTGGTAGTCGCGAAGGCACCACACCGACCAGATGCACGATGCTGATTCGACGTGGACCCAAATTGCTTGGCATTGCATTTTTTTCCCTGAAATTTTTAGGCGAGGCAGATTTTGACTGTTTGGCAGCCTTTCAAACTTGGCCACCCATACTGTAATCAAGAGACGGCTGCACCACGTTCTTTCGCTCAGCACAAAAACAAAGCAGCTTGGGCAATCTTCTCCCTCGGTGAACCGCGCTCGGTCCTCCGAGCAGAGGTTGCTTTGCTAAACGGACACAGCCACTCTGTTCGAGTTTGAAGAGAGACGACTTGCTGTGCTTCGGTCATGCGACGCAGAAACGAATTCATGGATCTCTCGAACACCGTCTAAAGCGCGAGGGTCGATCAAATCACTGTGGCTCCGCCCTTCATCTCTGCAGGTCGACTGTAACGCACAGCAGTACCCACTCAGCCCGTCCTGCCGTCCCCATCGAGCTTTATCTCTCCTCCGAGGGCTCTTTGAAAGGGGGGATGAGGTAGCCGCAACTGGAAGCAAAGCAGAAAAGGGACCATCTGTGTGGTGCTCGGGGTCTCCGAGTCGAACCTCGCAGGCCAATTGTCAACGCCGATGAGATCAAAAGCACACACGAGCAGACCACGCCGAAGAAGATTTCGCCTAACGCACTTTACCGTTGGCAGAATCGCAGGCGTGCTTTCCGCTGCCACCCGTCCACCGCCCGCTTTCCTTGGCCGAGAAGCTTGCAGCTCCCCTCTCTCCTTTTGCGCTTTTGCGTAAGACTTGGCATTCGTGATTCCTTCGGGACACAAGTCCGCCTGCAATGTATGTCGGCGGCTCTTTGAGCCCAAGCTCCCTCCCTTCCCGCAGGTTGCATACGAAGCAGACAATGATGATGCGTGGTCGTCTCCTACCTAGGCAGAATCGGAAGCGACCTCCAGAGTGCACCATCCATGCAAAAGAATGCATGGATGCTGCACTTGTTCTGAATCGAGCGAGCGAGCGAGCGAGCCATTGTACGGTTGTACGGTGCGTACAGTGTGGATTGTGTGTGCATGCTGATGTTCCGATGTGTATGCAGTCGGCAGATCTAGAAGCGGGGTTTGAGACCTTTGCTTCGCTAGCGTTCGTCAGAATCGATCGCGGACTTGAACCCCGACGTGGCTTTTCTCTCTGTGGCCCCTTTGCTCTGCTTGCTCAGCCTCACCGCGCGGATCCTCTTTCCTTGATTCTGAGTTCTGACCTGACGGCTGAATTCCGAAGCCTCGTCAAAATCGTAGTCTGTTTCGAACATCATCATCGCCTCCGATCGCCAGTAAGCCCAGCGAGCCGCCTTGGGAGGTGGCAAACTGAACCACCCATGACGGAGTGATCTCGCCTTGATTTTCCTCTCAAGCCTCTAATCTTGAAACTGAATGAAGTGTGAAACTTCTGTTCTGGTAAGCTTAGCCTCTTGACAAACGAGAAAGAGAGAGAGGCATAGAGGGAGAAAGCTTGAGTCGGACTGTTTGCTGCAACTTCATTCTAGCGCATCCGTGGGGGATTTCCGCACTTTGCAGTGGATATATTGTAATAATTTCGCCTATCGACAACAAAGACAGACGCACACTCAATTTGATACAAAGCAACACACGCGCGTCCACAATGAACCAGAATCCGAGACACTGAGACTGTTGTTCTTCTTTCCGCTTTGCCTTGCGTGTGTTTCTCTGTCGCCTCTTGCCCCTATTCTTCCCTGCTTTCGCCCAGTTCCGCTTTCTTCCCTCGACTGTGCTCTGCTCTGCTCTGCTGTACTTGGTCGCTCCCTCGCATCCCCTCGGTGTCTAAACATATCAAGTCCCGTCTACTTCGCCTCTTGCTTCACTACCTTCACCTTCACGCTCTTTGCCTTCCTCGACATCGCAGTCACTTTCCTTTCCTATTCGCTTCTTTCCAACGCGATCGTCTCGTGATTCTCCTCGCCACCACTTTTCGGATTCGAGGAACTAATACCCGACTCCCTAGTCGCCATCACCATCTTCTCGACAAAACCTCGAAAAATCGAATCCAAGATGAAGGCTGTCTCTGCTGCCGCTGCTCTTGTCGCTCTCGCCGCCGGTGTCTCGGCTCAGACCACCGCCCAGTCGGTCCCACCTTTTGAATACGGCACCCCCAGCGCCAACTTCCCAGGCGTCAGGGGCACCAATAGGAACGGTCCTACCAACCCTTCGACCCCTCAGCTCAACACCCCAATCAACCAGACCTCCGACTCTCGTCTGGCTTCCCTCAACTCGGTCGAAGACTGGTGCACTTTCGGTCCCCAGGTCCCTGGTACCATCATTGGCAACGTCGAGGGCGAGACCGTGGCTTTCTGCACCAAGCCCCGTAACAATGCCCGTGTGATTGTGAGTTTGCCACCTCGCCCTTTCTGGCTATTCAGCTAGCTGCTAGCGCACCCTCCATGACCCCACTCGCTGACCTCTCTCTTCCACCTTGTCTCACACACTTTCTCTCAACAGCCCGACGGCACTGTCACCGCCGCTCACTTTGTCAAGACTCCTCTCTACGTCCAGCTCATGGCTCTTGGTGACTTCACCAAGATCGGCATCGTTGCCGGTGATGAAGGTGGTGAGCTCGACCCTCACGGTGCCACCAACATGGGCAACCCTGTCGGTGGTAACGTCACCTCTAACGTTTCCGGCCAGGATGTCTTCTACGAGGAGTGGATGAACTACGTTTCCTACAACCAGCTCTGCTTCCGTATCTGTATTGCCGGCTCCGAACAGGCTCCTACCGCCCTCGAGTGCCAGCACGAGCTCGACGTCATGGGTTGCAACTTTGTCATGCCAGGTAACTACGCCGACAACGTCTTCGAGACCTGCGACGGTGACTCTGCTTACCCACCTGGTCTTTACCCCGAGGGCAACGGCCGCACTTCGACCTTCCAGCAGTACTTCACCGGCGAGTACGCTGTCGGCGGTACCACCTTCTCGTACACCAACGGTGCTGCCGATCAGACCACTCCTTCGGCCGCCTACTCCACCCCTTCCACCTCCAACTGCAGGACCACCGCTTCCATCTCGAACGGCATCAGGTCCATTGTCCCCTCGTCCTCGGCTTCTTCCTCTACCGCTTCCTCTATGTCTACTTCGGCTCGTGGCTCTGGCTCTGGCTCAGCTTCCGGCTCTAGCGCTACCGGCTCGTCGGGCAACAGCGGCTCTTCGTCCTCTGGCAGCAGCAGCAGTGGTGGCAGCACCTCGGGCGCATCGTCGGTGGCCGCCTCGGCTCTCGGCATCTTCGCCTCGGTCGCTGCCGTCGCCGCCGGTGCTTACTTGCTCTGATCGTGTCTACCGGTTCGACACTCTCTTACGGAGGCGTCTGACGGCAAGACTTCAGTATCATGCTGTGCACCCTGGTCTGAAATGGACGCATTCACAGGCCCTTTCTCCCTTTGGCACGTTTCGATGTGCTCTGATCCTGGTCGAGGGCTTCATTCCTACTCTGGCATTTATACACATTAGCATTGCTCGGTTGTTCCTTATCACTTCGATTGTCTATTTCATTTGGCCTTCATTGAAGGGCATGGCTGCTGTTAGCGTGCCTGATATCATTCACATTCTTTTCCACGTCTCGATGCTGTCTGTACCTCGCGCCGACATGGACGCGACCGTGTTGTGGTCGATGAGGCATCCTATCTTGTTTACCTTTCCGGACATTTCGTAACCAGTTCTTTTTCAAGTTTATGCCCGATTATGATCTGTGGGAGGCCAAGGTGCCACAAGACGAGTGTACGATCGTATGTGACCTGATCGGTCGTATTTGAGCCATGAAAAGCGGATCGCTTTTGCTGTCACCTTTCGGATCATCTAACCAAGCGACGACAGACCAAGGGCGACCTCGAGGAAGATGCAGCGTGCCATGCGTCTCCAAGGTCTCTCCGGACCTCGATATTGGGTTTGGTAACCAGTGTGCCAATAAAGCCTACATTCTGTCGGACCGATAATGTCTGATGCATCGAACATACCCTCCTCCTTTGAGGAACAATGTATGCACACAGTGCTCCACTCAGAGCCTCGGTGTAGGCTGTGGCGAATCAAGACAACGCATTCCGTGGAGCAGGTGGCATATTGAGCTCCTTTTCCTTCTTCCTGACCATCTTGGTGTTCCATTCACGAACTCTTGCAGCATAGAATTCTCGATGCAGAGCATATTTGGCATGCAACGGATGCTGTTTCGCTAGTGTCTCTGCTACTGGCGCTG
Source organism: Ustilago vetiveriae (assembly GCA_928722275.1). Lineage (NCBI taxonomy): Eukaryota > Fungi > Basidiomycota > Ustilaginomycetes > Ustilaginales > Ustilaginaceae > Ustilago > Ustilago vetiveriae. The sequence continues at coordinate 67,205 of CAKMXE010000021.1, forward strand.
GCGCTGTCGGTGCGGATGCTGCTGCTGATTGTGCTGCTGCCTCGTTCGGAATCGAACTCATAGCAGAAGAGGCCAGTCCAGTCACAGTGGATGTTACCGTCGAAAACACACTTCCTGCCACTCCGATTGCCGTCAAAGGTTTGCTCTGCTTGTCTTTGTCCGTATCCTTGTCCTTGTCCTTGGCAGCCTCTTTGGCTTTTTGTTTCGCTTCGTACTCGGCCTTGATCTTTGCAATCTCATCTTGGCTCACTTTGTCCGGCAACCTTTCTCCCTGGATTGACCCGGAGCTAGTGACAGGATCAGATAGCTTGGTGGCAAAGTGTCGATCGGCTAGATGCGCGTGACAGACGTAGAGAAAGTCGAGCGTGGGTATGGATTGCGAAACGAGCACATGCGGTGAGCTCTTATAGCAGACGAAGCAGGACTTGGGCGTGCCCGCCTGTCGATGGATGTACACATTGATCGGTTTGCCTTCGACAGCGGCCATCTTGATGTCGACGTTGGAGATTGTAGGAAGCGAATACCTTGCCAGGTAATGGAAGAGCCACAGAAAGAGGAGCGACTCAAGATGTCGGCATCTCTCTGGCCCACTCAATGTGGGGGAGAACCGAAATCTCGATGAGAATCGGATGCCCGATCATTTCTTCGGCACAAATGTAATGTCGTAAAGGCTTTTCGTTTTTGACCGAGAAACGAAGCAATCTTTTGAGAAGCAAATTAGGCGTCTGAGCAGTCTTTGAGTGTCTCTGGGAAATTGAGCGGCTTTCGGCAATCAAGAAAAACCTTGACGAGGGTCAAAGGTCGATTCTTCTCTTCTCGTGCACCATTGCCGCCACCACCACACTCTTTCGTCCTCTCCATCATCGCATTCCTGGCATTGTTCACCGAAGGGACTGAATCGCGTTTGGACGACCGCTCCAATCTCTCTGTCTGATCACTGTCCCAAGTGCGTCGCTGTTCAGATTGAAACGAAATTACATCATCTGCGATCCTTGAGCATCAGGCCTCGTCGTCAGGCTTTCATAGACCGGTGCTCGCCGCTTCGCCACGAACCCTTTTGCACCTAGCGTAAGACTCTAAAAGCACCAATTCGACACAGCCTCACGCCGCCATCATGGGTGTCCCCGCTCTCTTCAGATGGCTTTCCAAAAAGTACCCTCGCATCGTCTCCTCGGTGCAGGAGGAAGATCCGAAAACCGCTCCTGGTCCAGATGGAAGCGAGATCGCATTGCCGCTCGACACTTCGACACCCAATCCCAACGGTGAAGAGTTCGATTGTCTATATCTAGATATGAATGGTATCGTACATCCGTGTACTCATCCGGAAGGCAAACCGGCACCTGAGACAGAAGAGGAGATGATGGTCGAGGTCTTTGCCTACACAGAACGCGTCGTCAATATGGTTCGCCCACGTCGTCTGCTCATGATGGCCATCGATGGCGTCGCACCAAGAGCAAAGATGAACCAACAGCGATCGCGTCGTTTCCGTGCTGCCAAGGAGGCACGTGAGAAGCACGAGGAGAAGGAAGCTGCGTTAGCCGAATGGAAGGCAAAAGGTCTTCCCGTCACTGACGACGCTCTCGAATCCAAAAAGGCCTGGGACTCGAATGCCATCACTCCAGGCACACCCTTCATGGATCTCCTCGCAGCCTCGTTACGGTATTGGGTGGCACAAAAGATCAACTCGGATCCGGGCTGGAAAGACATCCAAGTCATCATCTCGGACGCCAGCGTGCCCGGTGAAGGAGAGCACAAGATCATGGAGCACATTCGTCGTCAGCGATCCCATCCCGAGCACGATCCCAACACCAAGCATGTCATCTATGGTCTCGACGCCGATCTCATCATGCTGTCCCTCGCCACACACGAGCCCTATTTCAAGGTACTTCGAGAAGACGTCTTTGCCGCCGACAACAAGCCAAAGACTTGCAATCTTTGTGGTCAGCCAGGTCACTTTGCAGCGAGCTGCACGGGTGCTGCAAAGAAGAAGTCGGGCCAGCACGATGAGATTGCGCCGACACCGCCCGAGAAGAAGCCCTTCATCTTTTTGGATGTAGCGACACTTCGCGAATACCTCGAAGTCGAGCTCAACATTCCACAATTGCCCTTTGCATTCGATCTCGAACGGGCCATCGACGACTGGGTCTTTCTCATCTTCTTTGTCGGTAACGATTTCTTGCCTCATTTGCCCTCGCTCGAAATCAGGGATGGCGCCATCGACACGCTCCTTCGAATCTGGAAGAAGGAGCTGCCCGCCATGGGCGGCTATCTCACCAATCATGGCCGTGTCGAGCTCGGCCGTGCCCAGCTCATCCTCAGCGGTCTCGCCTCGGAGGAAGACGAGATCTTCCGTCGCAGAAAAGAGGACGAGGACAGGCGCGAGAACAACAGGAAGCGACGCGAGGAGATGCAGCAGCGCAGAGAGAAGGAGCTCGACCAGGGTAACTTCGGCAACGGATCCATGGTCGAGGTCATGTCCAAGAAGCGACCTGCACATGAGACGGAAAAACCTGCCTTCAACGGTGTGTCCGCCCAGGAGGCACGCGACCACGCCAACAGCAACAACAAATCGTACGACCCACGCAAGAAGACCGTTGTGCTTGGCGGAGACAACAACCAGGTGGTCAAGGATCGCAATGCAGCGAGACAGGCCAACATGGACGCTGCTGAGGCGCTCAAAGCTGAACTCATGGGTGGCGCGTCCAAGGAGCCAGAGGCTGACGCACAGCCACCTGTCAAGAAGGTCAAGACAGAAGCAGGTGCCGAGGCAACCGTCATTTCCGCTGACAAGGAAGATGGTGATGCTCAAGATTCAGCCGCAGCAGGTACGAAACGCAAAGCAGATCAGGTCGAAGATGTTATCAACGATAGCGAGCCTGCCGAAAAGACAGTAGCGGTAAGTGGCAACACCGAGGCTCCGAATCCGGACGTTGTCACTGAAGTTGCCACCAAAACCAACGACGATGCGGACGCTGATGCCGATGCTGATGTCGATGCGGACGCCGACGCGGACGCCGATGAAGACGAAGACGACAATGATGATGTCGATGGCAACGAGGATGTTGACCCTGTCACCACCGTCAAGAAGCGCAAGGTCAATGCAGACGGCACCGTCGACTACGAAGATACCGTCAAGATGTGGGAGCCGGGATACCGCGAGCGCTACTATAAAGAAAAGTTTGGCGTCGATCTCTCCGATACCGAGTTCCGCCGGTCCGTCGTCAAATCCTACATCGAAGGTCTCTGCTGGGTCCTGGCATACTATTACCAAGGTGTTCCTTCCTGGCAATGGTACTATCCTTTCCATTTCTCGCCCTTCGCCGCGGATTTCGAGGACCTCGAATCGCTTGACATCAAGTTCGATCTCGGCTCGCCCTTCAAGCCCTTCGAGCAGCTCATGGGTGTGCTTCCAGCCGACTCGCGTGCTTCCATTCCATCGGCCTTCCATCCTCTCATGACTGAGTCCAACTCCGAGATCATCGACTTCTACCCCAGCGAATTCGAGATCGACATGAACGGCAAGAAGATGGCATGGCAGGGTGTAGCCTTGCTTCCGTTCATTGACGAGAAGCGCCTTCTCGATGCACTCAAGGAGAAGTATCCGCTTCTCAGCGAAGACGAAGTTCGCCGTAACGGATTTGGTAACAACACGCTCTTCGTCGGCAACGAATCGCGACTATACGACTTTCTGTGCGAAGAAATCTACACCAAGAAGCCCGTCGCTGATGACAGCGACAAGCCGAAACCTGTTCCGGTCAATCCGGCGTTGAGCGGCGGCGTTACAGGCTTTGTTAAGCCCGATCCAGTCTGTGTACCGGGCTCGACCTTCAATTCGCCGCTCACAAGCCAGGCTCTGGACGACATTCACAACGACCGATCCATTTCAGTGCTATATGACTTCCCCGAGCAGAAGACACCACATCGGTCGGTGCTGCTCAAAGGTCTCAAGCCACCCAAACGTGTGCTATCAGCTGCTGAGATCGACTGGGTCAAGCGAGGCAGTCCGGACAGTCGCGGTCGTGGTCGAGGTCGCGGCGGCCATCGTGGAGGACCCGGTCGAGATTTCCATCGCGACAGCAACAACCAGCATCACAACAATAGCGGCGGCTATGGTGGCGGCGAAAACGGCAATGGAAACTACCGAGTTCCTAATAGCAATGGATACGGATCCTACAATGGTGCTGGCGGTATCGGCGGCGCAGGTTATGGCGGTCACGCTGGACACTCACAGGATTATCAGCCGTACGCTCAAAATGGCGGCGCTGGTGGATATGGCAACTACGGTGGATACGGAGGCTATGGCGGCGGCGGATACGGCGGTAGCAGTCGAGCGGAGGGCGCAGCATACTATGGCGGATACGGTGGAGGCGCTGCCGCTGGCGCAGCGTACGGATCGGCTCCAGCTTACCCTCCTGCGGGAGGATACGATCCTTATGCTGGTTACGGCGGCGCTGCCGCCGGTGGTGGTGGATACGGCGGCTATGGCGCACCACGCCGAGATGATAGGTACGCAGCATACACGCAGCCAAGCGCACATGTTGGTCCCACCAATGGCGGGCGCGGCAGTGGCCGTCATCCTGCCCCTGCACCTCATCAGTCCAGCTACGCAGGTCTGCCGAGCTTGGGTGGGCCACCGCCGGCAGCCGCTGCTCCGGCTGCTGCCTACGGAGGCTATGGCGCTGCTGCTCCTTCCGGCCCTCCACCGGGTGGTGCTCCTTACGGAGGCTATGGCGGAGGCTATGGAGGATATGGAGCATCTGTTCCAGGGTACGGTGCTCCTGCTCCTGCTCCTCCTGCTCGAGGTGGAGGTGGCAGAGGTGGTGGCAGAGGCGGTCGAGGTGGCGGCGCTGGCCGAGGTGGCGGTAATAACAACGCATCCTATGGAGGTCACGGTGGAGCATATGGCTCTTTCTACTGAGAGAGCGCCCATTTTCCTCTTCTCTCATGACTGTATCACTCGCTCTCATGTACACTGTCTTTCTCTCATATCATCCGCACGAACACCATCGGAATCTCGCAATTTGTTCATCATGTTGTCGCATTTGCGTCAAGTACGAAACGCAAGAGTCGAGATCTCTTGGTCACTTGGCAGGAGCCGACAAGGTGACCGGTTCGAGAAAGGCTGGTGGAGGCTTCCTGCGGATGCTGAAAGTTTGGCTTCTTTTCGCCGCTTCTTTGGGTGGTTCTGAAATGACGATCTGAGGCTGTATTGGTGCTTGGAAAATGGGAGCTGCCCGAGTGTTGCTTCGTCTTCTGATCTGTAGTGGTTTCGTTTGTTGCGGTATCACTTGCTGCTCTCCGATCACACCTTGGACCGGTAATGAAGGGATGAAGGCCAAACAGTCTTCAACATGTTCCTCGTCGTTTTCATCATCATCGTCTTCGTCGCTAAAATACGAAGTGAAGAGCGAATCTGATTCTTCAATCATGCTGTTCGGTAAACTTGTCCATTGATCATCTTGAAACTCTCTTGAACTTCTCGGACTAGTATCCATGACTGGTGTGGGAAACATTGTCAGCGTCGTTGGGAAACAAGGTGCGATTTCGTCTGTCCGAGCTTGTTCGGTGAAATCCCAATTCCAAGTCCATCCGAAAGCATCCGCTTGATCACTGCACGATTGCGTATCGCCGCTGCTGCTCGCTGCAGTTGTTGGGGTTGTGGGGGTGGAAGGAAGCGAGGTGGAAGTACTGCATTCCGAACCGCTGTAGTCAGAATAGCGCGAGGAGGAAGAGCCGGGAAGGGTGATTTTTGGAATTCGATTCTCGCCTTGCTGCTTTCGAGGCGAGATGAAGATGGTTTTCAATTTCCAAGCGGGAGTCTTCTTGATCACCGGAGGCGGTGTGGTATAAGCCATGTTGAGACTTGCTTTGACCTCTGCTTCTGTTCGATTTTGTACGTGAGGAAGGCGGTTGAATGAGGCTCGGCAGGGTCGACAGCAGAGCTTGCTTTGGTTCGAAGCAGATAACGAGTTGGAACGAATCGCAGAGGGGAAATCGGATGGTAATGACGTGTTGGCGTTGGATCTAGTTGCGAATGTGTTGATACGGATTTGTCTCCAGATGGCTTTTGTATCATGTAGCACCTGCAACTATGTCGGCTTTGGATGACCCAAACGATGCTGGTCCAACAGTTTGAAGTGAAAGAAGAGGAAAAGCTTCGAGCTTGTCTCCCCACCTACCAACGTTGCGCTCCTTTATATATCCGCATGGTACTTCGCATCTCGATGCAAGACTACTGTCATCGCTTATCCCGCCGGGCAGCGTTTCCCATGCGCCACACTGTGAACCTGCTCTTCTCCCTCCGATGTCAACGTCATTCAATCTTGTTGCAACTTCCAGGATAAACTCGAATCACCACGGGATCCACTGCCATTCAAATCTATGCATTGATTCCTTTCCAACATGCACTCGTGGCGCATTCAAACCAAGCTCTGCAGCTGTCTTGAAAACTTCAAGGAGGGAAGGAAAGGTGTCTTTCCCGGTGCCTGATTTCTCTGGCCAGACGAGTAGCGGCATTGGGTGGTGACGCGGGGAGGGCGGGAAGGTGCAAAACTGGCGCGCGTGTACATCGCGAACCAGCACGGGAAGCTTTTTCTACCTTTTGGTTTCAATTTGGTTTTTCTCTTTGCTTTCGATTCTTCGGGCCGACGCATGGAATCTCCATTCCTTCGGCCTCTTTGTGCTTCCTTACATCGCTCGAAACTTGTCCTATCGCCACCCTCACTGACTGTCACTGACTGATTGAGGACACGATCGTCAGATCAACCAAGTCTTTAGCGAAAGAGCATCAAAACCCGCTTTACTTGTATCGAATATATTCAAGTTTTCACACCTCACCTCTTCAGACCCTGCCTTTTTCCCCTTCTTTTCCTTTTTTTGATTTCCACGTGGGCAAAATCAGGACACCTCGTTCCTGTTTGATCCTCATCTTGGCAACTGACCATCGGCTGGACTCGACAGCCACTCCAAAAATCGAAAGGTGCTCAAGATGGAGCCTAGGCAGGCTGGGTACATTGACACACAATCAATTCTGGAGAAGATCAGATCCCGTGTCCATGACTCGATGCGCTCACAGCCAGATTCCTGTTCGTCCTCGTCGCTGCCCAAGAAGTGTCCAAAGCGAGACCCTTTCGGGACGCTTTCTAGCTGTGGACAGTATCTCACCTAGCTGTCAAAAAGCGGCGCTGCGCATGTGCTCACACCCCAAAAGTATCGTCACAATAAGAGGTGAATTCCCATCAACGATCAAGTCGAAGCTGATAGCGACTCAACCAGCTTCTTAACCACCAGCTCTTGCAGGTTCAGCCTGACCCTTACAGTATGGAACAATCGTTTCTCCAACGCAATCAACGTATTCCAATCCTGCTGATGTTCAACAAAGACTTGCCATAGACACCGTCCCAGCACATCTCCACTGTCATCCTCCTCGCTCCCCGCTACGCGAGCATAGACCACTTGAGCATACGTCGTCAGAGCTGCAAACTGTGCAATCTCCTTGCGACGCATTCGCATCTTGGACTCGGCTTTCTGTCGATTCTTCCGCATCTCCTTCGTCTCCCCTGCCACCACCGTTGTGCTGGAAGAGCAAACTGGCTCGCCCTCGCACACAAAACTGTCGCCACCATCTCGCATCAATTCTAGCTGACCCAAACCCGAGGTCAGATCGGCTTGACATGCTTGAGAAGGATCCTTCGAAAATTGGCGTCGACAGTGTTTGTATGCGCCTTGAAGCGATGCGACGATCTCGTTGAGAACGTTCCGTTGCAGCTTGGTGCGATGGTGATGGATCGCAATCTTGTCTTTCGTAGCAACAACGAATTCCCCTTCCATCTCTTCAGCCTGTCCATCGTAGAAAAGTCCCTGATCAGAGCAACCGGCTCCACCAGTCGCTGGCTCAGCCGCGAAAACCAAGCTCATCGGCCGAGCAAAATCGAAGCCTGATATCGTTGGCGATGACGTCAATGCACTCTCGGTATTGGTCGCAGGCTCGATGCTGTTCGCTGCCAACATGTCCGGTATCGGGCTCCTGAGGGCAGAGCCTACCTTTGGTCTCGCACCGATCGAAGTCATTCTCCTCTCCTTCAGGCTGCCAGTCTCCCCCGCTTCGAGAGCGAACACGCTTGACAATGTAGGAACTGACGGCCTGCCCCGCAATCCCGGCATTGAACTATACTTTGTAGGCGATGGCAGTCTCGGTGAAGGCGGCACCGATGGCTGCTGTCCATTGGGAGACTGCGACCTTGCAACGCACATAACGCGCACACGATCGACCAAGCTCGATGACAACCCCGTCATGCTACCAACTGTGAGAGATCGTCTCCGAATGCCCGAGCCTTCCGTGCACGAAGAACGATGAACAGATAGCGCTGGCGAATGAGAACCATGGAGTTGCGACGAGCTTGAAGCAGTACTGACGATCGAAGGATTTCGGTAAGGCTCGTACCGAGGGCACGCGGCCGTCATCGTTGGAGAGCTCCACGAAGTCGCCTGACTAGGTAGGCTCGACCAGTCGCCGAACACAGCAGCAAAAGGCTGCTGTTGACAGCCTGAATCGTTCGTCTCTTGCATTAGTGTCTCGGATGGGATGGTGTTTGGATCAAGCCATCCGGGAGCAGGCGTCGCAATGTGGGACGGCATAGGTAGAAATGAGGCTGTCGACGAAGTCCGCTTGAGTGAAGCCGAACAGTTGCACTGCGTCTGAATGGAACTACTGATCGGTAGCACCGACTCAGAAGCGTTCGAAAAAATGGCAGCACTCGGCGTAGGCTGAAAACTTGAAAAGTCAAAAGCCCTCGAGAGGCTTTCGGACGCCATGGCCCAGCTGTCCATGTCAAACTGATGTTCAGGCATCCCAGATGCCTCGGCGATCATGGACGGGACGACTACTTCCAAGTCAGGCAACCCCATATTCTTTGGTGTTGCAGGAACGGAAGGTGTCGAGGCAACAGAAGAAGCAGCTTGTGTTGCCAAGACCTGCTCTGCACACATCGCGTTTGATTCGAGAGCGCGAGCGCTGGGAGGAGAGTGCATGAGCCCTGGTGTCAGAAGGGCTTCTTGAGGCGAGACAGGGTATTCTTGTCCCCAATTCGATGATGAGCCCATTGCGAAAGGCACCTCCAAGTCGATACCCATAGCAAGCAAAGAATGATTCATGTCGACGAGCGGAGAAGTGCCCAAGAAACCGTCCATCCCTTCAGATTGGGGAAACCAATCAGGTACAAAGGCAGTGTTTGTTCTTTCCGATCTGAAATCCGTGGGGCCATGTTGAGAAAGATGAAAATCAAGATTGCCGCCCAATTGAGGCTGTAACATGCGATAACTCGACGTAGAGGCTACATCTTGATCCTGGGATGGGATGGGCGAAGCGAATCCTTGCTTGGACGACCAGACCCACTCGCCTTTGCTTGCGATGTGACTTATGGGAAACGTTGCAAATACTTTTGACGATGAGGAGGCAGTATTTGCGCCGGGCAAGCTGCGGCACTGGCAAATGTGAGCACAAGCTGACTGCATTGTTCCGATAATTTGACTGCGTCGCTCCAGGACAATGTGATCCCGATTGTAGATAAAGAGCGCGAAGCTGACAGGATCAATAGGCTGCAAACGGGACAGGGGACAAAGGTGATTATACAAGGACAAAGGGACCAATGAGGAGGCAACCTATTTATGGCAGGAAATCAAAGCTGAGCTGACCTCGCAAAGGGCGCTTTAGCGAACAGATCGGCTAAGCACCACGCGAGAAGCAACGAGTCGCCAAGTGCATCGGAGGATGGCTGCCAAGCTGAAGGGGCGACATCCAGCGGTACAGAGAGGGTAGGATAGCATTGCAGCCGAGACAGCTCCGCGAGCAAGAGGGTGTGGCGGATCAGCTAAGCGCAGCAACTCGGCGCTTAGAGAAGCTCTTTACTCGGGCAACTTGTCAGAATGCGGAGACAGTGGCTGGAAAGCCGAATAAGTGGATTCCATCAAGCGCTTTGCTGCCCAGCTAAGCAAGTCAACTCCGTCGGCGACGAGTTCATGCTTGACGACATACAGAAACGTTTTTTTAGTTTTGGGAAAGGCACCGAACCAGCGCCACACAGAAAGCAGTCAGACCCGCATTCTGCAATCTCCGCCAGCGGAGAGCTACAAGGGTGGTAAAGGTCGAACATCGATGAGTGGATATTGTGTTTGCTCGATGGACCACTTGCGGCGTTTCTTACCTTGCACTTGATGCAGAGAAGCTACTGGAAGAGGGACAAAGTGAAGTGAGTGGCGCCTGTGGTGCATGAAAAACGCTAGCGCCTATGGCAGCCTCTGAAGCTTGAGCTTGAGCTTGGCAAATGAGGAACGGAGGGACAGAGAGGTCTGCCTTCAAAGGGCTCTCGCTCTTGCAACAGGAAGCATGAGGAGTGGAAAGTCGACCCTGCGTTTGCATGAATGCGTATCCATGATCCATGCATCGGTCGATGGAGTCTGACACGGCCGTTCAGAGTCAGCTACATGGGAGCATTACGAGATGCAAGCAGAGAGGACAGTGAGGGTGACCATAGGAGCGCAAGTTCTACGCTTTGCCATCCTTGCTAAAGACGGCAAGGGAGATCTTCTCCCTGTGGTTGGGTCCATGTCGTGCTTGTCCCAGTGTCCAGTTGAATTTTTCTGGCGGTTTAAACCATTTATTTTTCTGTTATGGAACTCGTTTATCTCGGCGTTTCGGCTTTATAAATCTATTGTTGCTCCTGGAACAAGACTGTCACCTCTGTTCTCTCAGAGAAACGAATGGCGCTTGACATGCCTTGAGCTCTACGCATCAATTCGCTGTAATGATCTCCGCCGTACTACTGCATTGATCGTTTCCTACTGACTCGGCTCTGAGAAGCAGAACTCGCAAGAGTTGGACAGCAAGGTCTCAGTTCTGAGTAACAAGAGACTGTCCTTCTGATGCCTCCCAGACGTGCTTCGCATTGGTTCGACAAACGCCGGCGGGTTGCAGCGCTTGAGCGTACTCGACATACTTTTCTTCTCCGCTTCTTGTGCCACTGTCTCGGTCAAGCCTTGAATGCCACTTTGCTCATTGCACATCTTCTGAGCCCGGTTTGAAGTGAGTTAAGTAATGCGCGTCCAAATGATCCTCGTCCTGTGTTCTTTCCCCGGAACCGCATTGCCGACATTTGCATGCAGGAAAAGATACGATCTCGATCCGTCGGAAGACCATGTTGCGCCATTTGAATCCTGAATCGCTTGCAAGATCGACCATGCAGGGAAGAACTACCCAACCCTTGCTATTCGAGCTATTTGCGGCAGAAGGTACAGCTAAGCGAGGCGCAAAGTGTCGATCCTGGACGATCGAAAACATGGAGTAGCGTGCTTAAGCGAGAACGAGTCTACCATAGGAGATACCAAGAGCGGCATACGCATACAATAGAACGGTTTGCTTGGCGATGCATTTGTGCAGAAGTCTTGGAAGAAGTGATGCAGGGAGATCGAATTCCGCGGCATATGCATTTGCGGTTTGGAAGCCCGACCGACAAGGAGCACGCTGGAGGTATGACGTCGGGTGTCAAGTATCGAGCTCATGACCTTCACATGCGACCAAGGTGGGAAGAGAGTGACTCAACAAACCGTGTCCTTCGGATCAGAGGCACAAGTTCGCCCAAGCTTGAGTATTACAGTATAGCTGTCGACGCGCTCAAACCTCGAGGCATTCATCGACCGTTTTTGATTGCCATTTCGTTCTTGCAAGAACAGATATGTTACTACACCAGCACGCAATGCAGCCGTTGCGACCGGAACTGGGATCAATCGCCATAAGGAAAGACGCCAGGAACAAAGTGCTTGCTGCAGTATCTGTATCCTCAACTTGGTCGCTGAAATTGACATATTCGATCGTCAATTTTCTTCCCTCATTTTGCCAAGCGCACATCCAAATATTCGACGCTGCTAAACTTAGACGTTCGATTAGGCAGGGTCCTCACCTCGGCTAGACGGCTTTGACATGGCGATGGATCGGAACGACTTTCGCGTGGCTTGGGGAGGGGTTGCCAAGAAGATTGGCCAAAGAACCAAATCCGGAAAGTCCTCGGTCAATGATCCTGTCGTCCGGTCAGGCATCACCGCTCCCGTTTACCGATTTTTTGGCCTTCGTGACGTCGCTAGTGGCCAAGGAAAGACACTGTAGCTTTGTTACAGTATGAAGGGAGAGTTTGTAGGGACAATCGGAAGGTTGATCGCCGAGGGAAATCTGGAATTCGGTCTTTGGGGGTTTCTCTTGTTTTGGACGTGCTGCGAAGCGCGCAAGATTGGCAGTAGGAAACGCAGCGGAGCTCAAAAGCGGTTTGCTGGCTTTGAGTTGGGCGATTGGTACACTGCCATTTCGCCGTCCCGTCGTGTCTGAACCCGGTCCGACTTGAACGTAGAAGGATCGCACTTCGATTGGATCTCGAAAAAAAAAAGATCTTTCTCGAAGCCATAACAAGCGATTAGCGAGGTCAAGCCTCCGCAACTTGTACCGCATTGATTGGATGTTGGCCTTACCTGCTTCTATAAGGAGGAACAGCGTTTCGGAGCCGGTGTTTGGTCAATCTTCGTCACCCGATATGTACATTTTGACTGCATCGCTGTATTTTCAACGGCCAAGCTTGTCATATCATATAGATCTCTGTTCTTTGGAAACAAAGTAGCCATTCAGACCGACATGACAATTGGCTTTTCTTTGGGGGTTGGGCGTAAAGACTTGATTTGTGTGTGCATTGTCTGAACTTGTAAAGCGGAGGCTGCGGAGGAGTCACAAAGCCACACGTGTATGCACTGACAATCGTATGCTTCGTCATCACCTCTCCTGTCTTTTGACGGATTCATTCTCTCGACCCATTGTCTTGTTTTCCTTGGAGGTCAAGGTTGGAAAACATAAAAAAAAGCGGATAACTGGTTTTGGAAACAAAGACCGAAGTCGCAATCTGCGTTTTTCGACACCTCGCTTCCACAGGAAATGCACAGGACGCGTGGTGCGAAAAATACTCAACCTTTTTGCATTCGAGCTGCCAGCATCCCAGCTGTACCAATTCCGCCGATTCCTTTGCTCGGTCGGACTGAGTCAACAAAGTCTGCCAAGACCCAACTGGTTGAGTGCCCTCACTGCTTGAGAGTCCAAAAGGATGTACCACACTCCTCTCTCTCTGACCGGACTTCCTTTCCAATGTCCGCTACGTACAGTACAATGGTCAACGTGGATCCAATCGTTTGGCACCGCCGGCCAACTTCGATACCGCTGCTCATTGGATTGGCGAGGATGAGCCAGACACCAACATGTCTTGCAAATGCTTCTCGTGCTCTACTCACGGCAAAGACGTTCAAAGGCGATTTCCCCTTCTTTTCTCCTCGTTCTTCTTACGTCAAACACCGCCTTGAATACCATCACGCCCGAGCAGAACAGAGTTCACACAGAGGTGGCTGAGACGAGTTTGAGCTTATACTGGCCTACTCATTAGGCAGTGTACTCTGCGCACTGTACACCGACACGAGCTTGTGCAAAGATGTAAATATGGTTCGACCTCCGCCCATCGCCACGTTTCTTTTTTCGGATTTCATCTCTCTGTTCGCCTCAATCGGAACCTGAATTGATTCTCCTGACAGCATGCCAGAGGCTCTGCCTTTATCCCTCTTTTTGGCATGAGGATCTTGATTGGTTCGCCAAGCCAACCCCCGATCCTTCACACAAGTCCCTGTTCGGCATCAGAGTCTACGACCCGTCGTTTCCGTATCTGACCGCTGTCCATCGAAACGAGTTGACCGTTCCCACGAAAGCAGCTCGACTCTCTGCCACTTCTAAGCGTCGATGGTGTATAGCAGAAGAAAAACATTCTCGAAAATCCAACACCCCGATGTCCGGAGAGGAGATACAGTAAGATGAAGCGAACCAAATTCAATCAGTCGCAACGGTTCGCCTCATTCTAAGAGAGCCAAGACGGCGTCGTTCGGCGTCGTCCACATCGAGCCTCAATGCGAGACTTTTAGTCGTACATAGTGATGCGGTGTGTTGTTGAAAGCAGGGTCGGCAGGTGGAGGAGGTTGATGCTGGGGCTCGAGCTCGATGGTGCTGAGAAGCAGAGAGATCACGCAAGTGGCTGTCACCAAAACTCGATTCGTTTTCGATGCCCTTGACGAGATCAAGGAGCGACAGGTAAGGCATCAGTCAGCCGCTTGTCTTGTTCGATAGCTGACACGATCCTAGTCTTGGCAAGATGTTGAGCGAATCTTCAAAAGAGCGCACTTTACTGTTCGCTACAGCGTTCCCTTGGTTTGGCGCAACATCTGTCCTTTTCTGCATGACAAGGAAGCGATCACAACACAAGCTACGATGGTCGACTTCGCTTTACTCTTGACTACGTGATTCATCAACGCATTCCCTTCACACAGACTTGCCAGATTTCTTCCGTTACAGCAGTATCTCAGAAGTCACACACTCGTCTCCCATATCCGGCTGGTCAGATTCCTTGAAAATCAGCTTGTTGCTTCAAACAGTCTTGAGCAGAAGCTTTGCTACTACATCTGTTTGTGATTGTGCCCCTGCATCTTCTCTCTTGGAGCCGAGTTTGAGATGTAAGTCGCTTTCCTATTCAACATTCGACAGCTTTGCTCGACCACTGCTGTCCCGATGAGATGGATCGTTCTCGTAGCATGGAATGCTATACAGCTGATGTGAGTGCTGTTCAGCAAACTCCTCTGTATCTTGCATCGAAATGTTTCGACAGATCTCGACCATTTCGCCTCATCTTTGCCGTTGTACAGCAATCGACCTGGTTCACTTGATCGAAAAGAAATGACTGAAATCATCGCTTGACGCCGCTGCTGATCAAGCCTTGAATCCACAGCCATACCCTCTACGTAGCAAATCGATTACGCCCCAGCTCTAGTTGGTAAAGGATCGCATCATTTCGAATCGCTCGTTCGTGTCGTTACGCGAAATCTAGCCTATTCGTAAAGAGCGAGGTCCTGGATCTGGTCATATGAGTAAAGCATGTCGGGATTGACTGTTGAGAAGGCCAACCCTTCCCAAACATCCTCGATCCAATCAGAAAGGCAAAGCGCTTCTCGTCTCGGAACGACCAACAGTGAAAGCGTGCCTACACCAAGCTAATCAGACCCATTCCACGCAACATGAACCTCACCATGCCGTATGGTCCTCGTAAGTCATTTGTCTCTTCACCAAGCCTCGATGTTTGTCAAGTGATAGTCTTGGTATTGTACACAGTATCATCCGGGCTCCACTTTCGACAGTAAGCTCTTCTCACGAATCCCGCTTTTCCGCAATCTACGCAAACCCAATCAGTCAACAACAGCTCTGTACACACCCTCCATCGCCGCCATTTTCGCTGCAGATCAATCCATTCGCTATACCAAGATCCGGATTCGCCCCATCTCATCGAGTGAAGAAAACCCTTCCAAGTCGTACAGCATCTTGATCCAGGCAGCTGGCAACCACATTCACCACACGTCCCTCACAACCCTCCAACCAGACCCAGAGGCAGACCACCGATCCAGTCGCGCAGATAGCAACGATGCAGCAAGGTCGGTTCTGCTTTGAGACGTCGTCCACTCGCCCACTCGCACACTCATGCACGTTCTCACTCGTCTATCACTCTGCATGCACACATCCAACCTGCACCATTTCACATGATTCATTTCCTACAGCTCATCACCCTTTGATTGCTACTTAAACCTCAACAAACGCCCTAGCCAACCGGGCCTCTCCCTCTTCCCTATTCCTCACCACCACCTCGACTCCCGCTCCAATAAACGCCAACTGACCTCTCCTCAACACCATTCCCTCCCTTCCGCTTCCACCTACCTCCACCACCTCCACCCTCCCATCCAACACCAACAGAATCGACGGCCCATCCACACCCTCATTCCTCACCTCCCTCCCCTCCCCCAAGCACGTCGTGACCACACTAAACTCTTCGATCGGAGGATCGTACAACAACGCCTGTACATCCTCCGGACTCGACTTGGCCCAAGGTTGCGCCGAAAGACGGCCTCGATCGCTTCCGGATTGATAGGTGCACATGTCGATCAGAGTCTCGGTGTCGCGTAACTTGGGCGTCAAACCGGCTCGCACGACATTATCCGAAGAAGCCATGCATTCCAGAATCTCTCCCTCGAGATAAGCATGCGGTTCGTTGGCCTGTAGGAACAAAGCCTCGCCTGGCTGAAGCGTCGAGATGTTGAGCAAAAAAGTGCAAAAGATGCCGATGTCCTTGGGAAATTCGGAGGCCAATTTGAGAACCAACTTTCGCTCCTCCTCAGGCACGCCTTGGATCGCCCCCTTTGCAAATCGTTCCGAAAGCTGTTCCGCCAACGGCTCGTAATCCTCAGCGGCTGAATTCATCAGATTGCCGAAAACAGTCTTGAGAATCGCCCTGACCTTTGCCTCCTCCAATCCACCCGCATCCGCCTCCCTCACCACCTCATCCGACAATTTGACCAACTCTGCCAGTTCCGGCACCGATTGGACGAAGCGAACAATCTCTTCCAGAGGTCTGAATCCACAGAAGCCCCTGAACGCCGTCAATGCGATTGCCATCTCGGGCTTATGGTTCGGATCCTTGTACACGTCTGGTCTCTGCTGATGCAACTTCTTTGCCAACTTCTTGTCCGGATGAGCCTGGATGCTCAACGCCTTGCCCACGCTGAGCACCTTGAACAGGAACGGCAAGCAGCCTGGTTGCTCCTCTGCGAATTTCCGGCCGACCTTTTCTCCGATCAATTCGGGATGTTGGGCGAGATAGCTTTGCAAGGTTTTGTATTCGACCTCTTCTTCGGGCTGGGTGTTGATGATGATTTTCGAAGGCATATTGGGATGAGTGCCCATCCAAAGCTCTGCATACGGAGTATGATCCTGTGGTTGGAAACCCAATTCTTCGGTTGCAGTGGCGAATTGGGCGACTCGCGAGGCAGATCCACCCTGAATACCCCAATCATACGACTGCACTCCCGGAATCATTCGTACCACCCTAGCCATCTTGATACCCACTTCTGCCCCTTGCTTTTGACTCATGATTCCTAAATGTTGTGTGATCGAATCAAGCCGTACACTCGTCATACCCAGATCCTTTTCAAGTCGCTAGAGTCGCTGCTGATGGTAGTAAGATTCCAACCCTCGACTCGGATCACCCAACTTGATTTCAAATTCTCGCATTTCCCCAACCTGGCTCATGCACCCGCTGCTCGCTAAAAACAGTCACAACTACAATTTCCCACCGACCAAATCCGAGCCAAAACTCGCGATCCAAGCCAAAGCCACAACCCATCGGCCTATTTCACACACCGCAATCCCTAACCACCGAGCTGCATCTCTGAAAACACCAAAAAAACCACACACACACACTTACGCAGAACCCTGCTCAACACATTTACATCATGTTTCCAGCCCTACAATACAGTCGAAATGGACGAGATTAGCCTGGTCGAGACGGCAAAGTGAGTGGAGACAGCTCGCCGTAGCGCTGTGGAGGATGACGTTGGCGCATCGGCGTCGTCCGACGTCCCCCGTGATCCTGCGAAGAGCTGATTCCTACCTCGCTCTCCGCCGTAGACCCTCGTGATCGCCGATTCCCTCGAGGCGCAGCCTGCGTACCACCCGTATGCGTCTCAAGCACCTCTGACGGCGAAGAGCTTGGAGGACTCGGCACAACATCCTCGTCATGCATGGCAGCACGAGGGACCGGATGAGCAGGCCCACCTCGTCCAGCGGTGCCGCGCGGACGCCACTCGCTGATCTTCATCTTTCGTACCTCCATATACCTCTCTCCTTCCTCGTTCTCCACCAAACGCACCTCTTCCGAGTCCTCAATCACATTTCGCCCACCTTGAGCTCCAGGCCGCAGCATCTCGTCGTCTCGAGCACCTCGATATCTTCCGTACTGCTCCACCCACGTGCATCGCATCGCCAGGTACAATGACAACGTAGCGCTTCCTCCCAGCAAGGGTGACAGCGCAATCAGCGTTGCTACAACGCGAGCCTGTGTCTCGATCAATTTGCGATCGGCCCGATCCAATTTGAGCGTTCCAGGCAAAGGCGACTGCATAAAACTCCCATCACCGGCTCCATCGTCGTCGTTGGCGTTGGCGTTGGCCTCGTCTTCGCCGCCCAACAACTCGGAGCTGGGACTCGCTACGGCTACCTTCCACAGCCACAGCCCGCTCTCGATGAGCACAAAGACTGTGACACTCAACGCAACGCAAACGTGATCCGAGCTGATCGAGCTCTGAGCCGGGTGACGCAGGAACGTGGTCGGGAAAAGTAGCCTGATCATCCGCCATCCCCGGTGCGCGAAAGAAGCGCTGTCCTCGACTCCAAGAAAGCACGAGAGCGAGACGCAGAGTCGTAGCAGGAGACTGACGAGACCTAGCCCCATGTAGTACATCTTTGCGTCTTTCCAGAGAGGAAACCGAACCTTGCTGCGCGATACCATCGAGAGCAAAATGTGTCTCGTTGTGTACCTAGGTGTCGCCGGAGAGAACACAGGGCGTGTGGTACGAGAGGCAGAAGGGCTGCAAGGCTGACGGTGGGCGGGATAGAGCGAGATGAGCAGGGGAAAGACGTGCATGATCATCACTTTCGCAAAGCTGTTCGGATGCTGCAGTACCGAAGAGAGACCGGCACCCACGAACAAAGGCATCCCGATCCTCTCTGGGATACAGCGCCGCAAGAGACTTGCCACTTGATCCGTGAGCATTGGCTGCGGGGGTAGCGGCGTTCTTTTGACAGTCAGTGTGGTCGAGATTCTCCGAACGTTCGGGTCCGATGAGCCACGTGGGGTCGATGGGCGGGAAGTCGTCGGGGATGCGAGCGCCGGTGGGGTCGTTGGAGCCAACGTCGCCACGCGGTAGCCTCCGTCTCGCTCTCGGCGGCGTATAGCTTCTGGCGGAGGATCAATCTCGGGCGGCGAGTCGGTTGCATCGTCCTCGAGCGGCGTGAAAACGCGATGTTTTGTTTTGACTATCTTGTCTGATCGAGCATCGATCAGGTCGTGGGCGTCGAGGCGGTAGATGACGGCAAGTGTGAAGAGGTTCAACGCAAAGCTGATGGCAACGAGCTGCCCAAGCGCCATGACGGTCCACACGTGAGGTATACGGAGACGCTCGCTCTCGTGGCGCAGAAAGAGTGCCCAAGCTCCCACGGTGGTGATGCAAATCTCGCTGCTCCACCACCACGAAGGCGCGTCCTTGATGACCTCCATCCAGGCCTCTTTGAACAAGCTGAGAGAGCCGAGCCACTGCGAGATTCGAAGAATACGCAGATGCAGTGCGGGGAGCAACAGATCGGGACGAGCGAGATCGAATGGAGGTGGCGCAGGCGGAAGCGGATAAGACGCAAGGTGGCATCGATCGAGATAGGAGACGTAGGAATGGCGAAGAAAGGCGAGCATGTAGTACCAAGTGGAAGCCAGGCTAATGACGGCCAACAGCGCAAAGATGCTCTTAGCCCGACGAGCGTCATCCTTGAACGCCCAGGTAGCCATTCGAACCATTGCATCGGCGACGGGAGTGTCTGTCTTTTGCTTCTCGGGCCTCGTTCCTGGACGACAGAGGTCTTGGTGTGCTTCCAAGATGTCGTTGTTCCCATCGGCGGGCAATCGAAGCATGGCTAGTTCGCTAAATTCTCGCGGGATCATCTGAAGTTGACGGTACCTCTTCGTCGCGATCCTAACGACACGGAAAGCGAGATAGAGGTTGATGCTGAGGTAAGTGACGAGGATGAGGAAGTTCGGTTCGAAGAGTGCATTGAGAAGAGAAAAGAGGCTCGGATCGTGAGGCGACCTTGCCCCGATGGTCGTCGTCGTTGTCGACGAGCCAGCAGCATCTTGCCCGACGCTTGACGGTGTCATGTTGGCGGTGTCAGTGTTGCCAGGAAGGTCGTGATGATGGTGGTTCCAAGGAGGATCGTCGGTGGGTTCAAACCGTTGCGGTATCGTCTTTCGTAAAGCTGACAGCAGCTGCCGTGGCGCAGTCCGCCTTCAACGCCGCTGAGAATCCGTTCAGCTTTCAGGCTGAGTCGACAAGAAGCATGTGACTGGCCTGTGATAAAGAATCAGAGCCGAGCTGAGGCTGAGCAGGATCGATGTAATGAGCGGAAAGTGCTCGCTGCTGATTCAGCTCATCTATGCTATACTGCAACCTCGTCTTCGGAAGCGCCGCATCGGAATCGACGCACGGATCACGATTGACAAAGGCAAGTGAAAGAGGCGAGCTGCCCTTGTCGGCAAGAGTCCGAGCCAGTCTTGATGTGTGTCCCAAGGGATATGGTGAAGAGATGCTTGTATAGCTGATACAGCGGCTGAACGGCTAAATGACAAGATCCGTTCAATGCAACAACATGTGCTTGTCACGCTGGAAGGACCGGGAAAAGGTGATGTTCTTCGCTGCAAAAGTCGAGACCCTGAAAAACGCAAAAGCACCACCAGCTGAATCCTTTCTGACGCCTGCCGCTGCATCAACCAAGACGGCTGCTGCACTCGAGGAAAAAGGTCGGAAGCCGGAGCTCACCTTTTTCCTCTTGTCGCTCACTTCGCCATCATCATCGATATCATCTTCATCTCGTGACGAGACGGATCACTGCACGCTCAAGATGGAGTCCATATCGCTACCCTTGACGCTGCCTGAGCCGCTGCAGCAGGTTCACCTGGCACATTTCTCCAATTTGGATCCTGAGACGCAGTCTGCTGCCATCATTCGTCGGATCATCTCGGCTTCGCAGCTTCCCACCTCTACGGCCGACGGAGCATCCGAACAAGAGGTGGAGCAAGCCAATGCGGAACGTACAAAGCTCGATTTTGCCTTTCTTGATCCGACAAAGTTGTGCAGCAAGCAACATGTGCTGACGGCAGTGACGCAAGCCGCCGTAGTCTGTGCCAGAAGTTGGGACAACGACAAGCAGGCTTTCAGAGAAGGGGAAGGCAGCATTGGTGGAATGAAGTCCAAAACGCCTCATTCTGAGGTCATCTACATGCTCAACCCAGGCAACAATGTAAGTCTTCTCAGCATTCGCAACTACCACGGCAACTTCGCTGCTCGGTATTCCGATGGACTGAATTTCGATCATCGCTTTGGCATCCAAACAGGTCGGAGAATCGCTGAAACGTTTCGGTCTGTCGCCGAGATCCACATCATTACTTTTGGTCAAGTTTTCGCCTCCCACAACGGATACACAGGTCATCTTGGACAGCATGATCGACCTTGTCTCGCCATCGAATCTCACATCACCATCATCGTCGAACGCAGAACCACCAATAGACATCGACCAAGCGATTCAGTATGGCCGCTATCTCACTTCATCATCTCCATCACCGCCATCGACGGCGGTAACAGACTGGAAAGAGCTCAACAAGATCTACAAGCTGCAGATCCCGTCAAATCTCCTCAGTGATCGTGAAAATAACCAATGGCACAAGGAGTACCAAGACATCATCTGCACCACCGTTGCCATGAAGCTGGTGGCTGCCTAGACGAAGGCATACCGTATCGAATAGCCTTGAACAATGCAGAAATACTCAGAGCGATAGCTTCTTTCTGTTGAAGCTGGTCTGATGTTTCACAACCATGACCGCTTTCGACGTAGCGTTTGCAAGCCTTGAATGTGTGTGTCGAGCCGGGGTTCAACTGAGATTCGCATTGCCGCGCGTCATCTACAGGATGTCGGTCCTTGCGCAACGTGTATATCCATCGTCGGCGGAATCTTTATTCTTCAGCAGCCTCCGCCTTGGCCTTCTTCAATTTCGAGAGTTCGCGTTGTCTTCGGAGGAAGCTGTAGATCGTCGCAGCGGGAGAGATAGTGGCAAAAGGTGGATTAGTAGATGGATCTTGACGTAGATCGCAAAGGGGCGCGAGCGATACTTACTCATCGTATTGGCACTTTTCGTATGTGTGGCTGCAAGAAGAGACGTGAACATGAGATTGAAGAGGAACGGAGCGTCAGTGTCCAGCTTCGCGACGTATTGCGGCTGTAGAGATGCCGAGTAGGACGCATCTGCGCTTTGCTTGAGCCTGCCTTGTGGATTGTCGGCGAGGCATCTTGCATACAACGCTGTACCTCGGAAGGCGCCTTTATGCTACTCACCGTTCATCCTCGCACTTCCAAGGAGCGTAGAGAGTCTGCTTCCTGCACTTGTTGAGCGGGATCAAGAGTCTGTATTGTCGAAGAAAACGTCAGGTGAAGCCAATGCCATGGTCAGCTAAGCCATCCTCCATTCGCGTTATCCTCATCGACTTGTTTCCATTCTCCTATCTTCCTAGATTCCCCCTTGTCACGGCCTCCTCTTCCTCCTCCTTCCTTGCCAGCCTGCATTCAAGATCAGGTCCAGTGAAGCTGTCTGGGGAAAACGTACGCAGAGCACTGGTCGCGGTAACCGAGCGGAAGTCGGGCGGCGTTTGCCTCCTCGACGGAAGCGGTATGTGTGTCGGCCATTGTGATGTGTATATGTGTTTGTGTCAGTTGCGGTGGAAACGTCGTGGTGGTGATCAGCCCATGAAAGAACAGATGGCGACCATCAAATGATCCGAGCTGCTTCCCAAGCTGTCACGTGTGTGAGGCGATGGAGTTTCGTACGAATTTAATCGCCAATTCATCTTTATCTTAACATTGTCATTGAAAAGTAATCCAATGCGAGCGATGACGTTCTCGGAAACAGCCGTCCTTGTCGTGGCGCTTTCTGTTGGAAGATTTCTCTCTTTGTGTGTGTGGGGAGAGAGAGAGAGAGAGAAGAACGGCACAAATCGGGCTTCTGCTTCGAGTCAAACCCGAGTTGCGTTGGACCTCTCCACCTCGTCCTTGCTTCTGCTCGGTCATCGTTCAAGATTCAACTATCACCAACCCATCGACGGAACCATCGGCATCGGCTCATTCATCTGGATATCGATCAAACCATGCTGCGAACACTTGTACGAAGAGCACACGTCCACAAGCCTGGATTCAGGTTCCCAGATCGAAAGGCTCCCAAAGGTACGTTCTTGACACCGATTTCACCTTTGACCTATCTCGTGCTGTCTTTTACTGACCTTTCATTCCTCCTGCCACCTAAATCTGCCGACAGAAGCGCACACACCACACCCCCATCCAGCAGCACCTTCATCGATCGTATCTTCTTTCGACCACTTTCAAAAAGTCTTTGCTTCAGGCCCGCATTTCCACCCAGAGAAACTCGACCAGTCCGAGTCCTCGTCCCCGTCATCACCACCGTCAAAGGGTCAGTCGGGAAGTGGACTGTTGGGCGATGTGGATATGAAGGATAGAGAGGTGGCCGAAGACGTCCATCTGCTACCAGAGAGGTTTTGGCGTACTCCAGCATTGACCTTCTCAGAGGCCGAGATGGAGGCTGTCATGGTAAGTTCCCGAAAGGAATGCGTGGAACAGTGGCTCAGACGTAGATGCCGTGACGCTGACAATCGTTTCCTCTCGATCCCATCATTCCACAGACTGGAGGAGCCCACTGAAGATTCAACAGAATTTCAAGATTCTTGTTCTGGCTTGCAATACACACATTCTCAACAGGCACTATTTCATGATCACGCTCACACTTCAGCCAGTCTGTCGACATCATTTGCATTGCCATCTGCCTTTCACCTCGCACGGTTCACCTCAATCGCTTGTTCGTTCAAACTCTTCAACCTCCTTCTCAACCTCTCCAACTCGCTTCCCTTTGCTTTTCCCTTTTCCTTCTCCATGCCTTTCCAACTACACCTTCCGGTCGGCGCGATCATCTCACTCACCGCCAACGCCACTTCCCAGCTTCCACAGCCCATTTTGCCATCCTTGCCTCTGCCCATCTTGCTCTTTCTCCACAACAATCTGCGAATGTAGCGGATGGATTCGTGTCTCGCCAATGTCTGCATGGTGATCCATTCCCAGTGGTGCAACTTGTGCAGTACAGCAGCGCGCTGTGCACAGTGGTTTCCTGCGAAAAAGGTGAAGGTGGATCGACCGGATCGGACCGGATCTTTGTCCACGTCGACCCAGGTCTCGTTGTCACTGCTTCGGTCGCTGCCTGTATCGCTGTCATCGTCCGAGGACGAAGCAGAGTCGGAATCGTGGACGGATTGAGGAGAATTTGATCTACCATGCTTCTTGAGAGGCGCAAGCGTCTCTTGATTGTAACGCTCGCCAGAGAAGGTCACCTTGAACTGCGCCTTTTGCGACTTTCGATGACAGATCCCACATCCGTTCTTGGCAAGAGTCCCGTACTGATCCACTTCGTCACTGAAGAGCGCCTCGACGTCGATCTTTGGATAGCGCGTAAGATACCACTTGAACTGCCTCCGCATCGAGACGGTTCCGACACTCTCTTCGGTCGACCTCATTCGCGATTTCAATGCTGCTCGGTTGCGCTCCAGCCGTTCCCGATCCGACGGACTGAGCGAAGACCAAGTGACGAGAACGCGGGCAACAGCCCACTCGATCCAGTCGAGACACAGCTCGTCAAGCCCTTTGCGTGCGCCTCCCGCTCCGCTAAGGCCGTAAGCTGCGAGAACTGAAGTTGAGCTGCTCGGAACGCCGCTAGCAGCTGCTGCCTGAGCCGAGATGGGAACGAGTCGGATGCGGCCGTCCGAGTCGCGTTCGTAGCGAGCTTTTCCTGAAGGTCGAGGTCGCGCTTGCGAAGCCAGCTGCGAAAGTGCCGATCTATCATGCGTCTCTTCTTCTTCGGGTCCGAATCCTTCGTCGTATTCAACCTCGTCATCGCCGACGATAAAGTCTTTACTGTCAGCGCTGCTGCTGCTGCTGCTACTATCGCTGTCGCTGTCACTGTCACTCTGATCGTCCGTGTCGCTTGAGCTGCTACCGCTAGAGACAGTTGTGGCACGTTTGCGTCCTTTCCGTGCAGCTGCCTCTCCATCGTCGTCCGAATCCGAGGTTACGCTCTCACCACGTTCTTGCATAGCCTTCCTACGCGCCTGTGCAAATTTGGCGAGCTTGTTCCGGTACTCTTCCTTGTGCCTTGCTCCAGTCGAGCGAGCAAATGCATCCTCGTTCAACTCCGAGCGAAGGTTCTTGACGTCGTCCCTTTTCCGCTTGCTCTTGCCTTTGATGTTGTCCTCAGCATCGCTGTCGACGTTGAGTATGGCTTTCTTGGCTTTACTTTGCCCCTGTTCAAGCTTGGCCTTCGCCCTTTCCTTGCCCTTCTCTTGCGTCTTGCCATTCGCGCTATCACGAGCCGTCGAAGAAGATGCTTTTGCGGACCGTGGTGTCGCTGATCTCGATCGACTGGTGGATGCACCTTGCGCAAGCTTGTCTCCATAGGTCGGCGAGTGCTTAACCCTAGGCCGTTGAGAAGCCCGTGATTGCTTGGGGGTCCCATTGCGTATCCTGTCGTCTTCATCGGATGCACCATCGCCGAAGAACAGCGCGCTGTCCGCTTCCTTGTGATGGGATGCTATTGCTTCATTGCTATCTAAAGACATGTCTTGCAAGGCGTCACTGGTGGGTGGGAGCAATGCCGTCTGCGGTGCACTCGCTTGCTTATCGAACGATGAGGATGAAGAGTCTTGGGGAGAGCTTTGATTCTTCTTCTTCTTCTTCTTTTTCTTCTTCTTGCTGACCTTTGGTCTGACAGCCACGACATGCTTTCCCTCTTCCGTGTCCTTCAAATCCTCATCGGCAAAGTAGAACGGATCGGCGTCGCCTTTGTCATCAGTGTACCAGAGCAACGAGTCGGCATTCTCCGTGAACTTGCCCTTTTGCCTCCACGCATTCTTATCTTTGGGCCTGATGAACTTCAATTTATCCTCCTTTGATGACTTGCTTGGTACGTGTGGGACTTCCACCCAACACTTCATCGCTGGTCGCTGCTGGTCCACATCCCATATTGGCGATATACTGTCGGTGTCTTTGGTAACGTCAATCGCATCTTCCAGAGGTTCGGTTTTGACCTTTGACTTCTTGCTAGTCTTCTTGCCGGAGCCCGAAGAGGGGGTGGGAGCGACGGATACGGAGCGTGTACGATCTCGGCTGGAACGGGAAGAAGAAGCTGGTTTCGAGGTGGACGGAGAGGTGGTCTTTTGCTTCTTCTTCGGCGGCATACTGCGATGTATGTTTTCCCCGAGGGATCCTCCAATGATCCAGTGACAACAACGGCGAAGTGTTAAGAGCAAGAGGTGGTGGTGGGAGATAATGTGAATCGGCTCGGCATTGAGTTGAGGAAGAATGAAAGCTTTTTGTGGAATCGAGCAATTCTGTCCGTCATTGTGATTCTGTCATTCTTTCCGCCTTTCGCGTGTTCCGCGGTTATTTGGTACCACCATACAGACCTAACAACCATCTGAAAATCATTACGGACGCACAGGACACTCTGTCCCTTTGCCTCGAGGTGGAGCATGCCAACGACCATCATCTCTGCTCGCCCCTTCTGACTCGACTACCATCCAGCACATCACAACGGCGACCGCTACAAGCCATCCGATGGCACTGCACTATCCGTCCGGCTCATCATCCACACCACCACCTTACGGACTGTCTGGGTCATCGTTGGGTGGGGTTGGTGGTGCCTCCTTTCTCGGTCAAACACGTTCTCGAACGCTCCTCTTTCTATCCTATCGAGACTCTTCCGCCGCGCCATCGTCTTCATCTCGCAACACCATCTTTGACGCACCTTATACCGATAACGATGATCCACTCGGCTCCTCTTCCGTCAACAACAACGATACCGAGAATCTACTACCTCGTCGTAGTCGCCAGGGACACGTTTCGCTCAACCTCGATTCTTCGTCCAGTCTGCCACCTAAATGGATGGACATACAGGAACAGGTTGACTCGATACTTTCATCCATTCGACCTCGCATGGAGGCGCTTTCACGTCTTCATGAATTGCATCTTCGGCCTGGATTCACGGACAAGTCTTCCGAGGAAAAGCAGATTGAATCGTTGGCTTTGGAAATCACCAAAGATTTTCGGAGGTCTTCGCGATTGGTTTCGGGATTGGCTTCGTACACTTCGCATTTGATTCGAAGTTCTCGGACCGATTCATCGGATTCGATCACGATTCGACAGATCGCTTTGGCGCAGAATGTTCAAACAGCACTTGCTACCAAGGTGCAGGATCTATCGGCCAGTTTTCGGAAACAACAAACCTTGTATTTGAAGAGGATGAAAGGAATGGAGGTGAGAGATCGAGATCTTCGGGCTGCAAGAGGACTGGCTCCCGTTTCTCAACGAGATCGCGAATTGGCTGTAAAGGAAGACATGGAATTATCCCGTTCGACATTGCAACCCTCTGCAAGTTCGAATAATCTCTTGATGTTGGAAGAAGAATCTTCCCATCAGACCGACAGATCGATTGTAGAGAGGTCCAAAGAGATCGATGAGATTGCCAAATCAATCCAGGAACTCGCCTCCCTTTTCACGGATCTACAGAACTTGGTGATAGATCAAGGCACGCTATTGGATCGAATCGATTACAACGTCGAGTTGATGGGAAGAGAGATGCAAGGGGCAGTCAAAGAATTGCAAACGGCGACCAGGTATCAGAGAAGAAGCGGGAGAAGACAGTGCATCTTGTTCTTGTGTCTACTCATCGCCTTGTTGATAGCAGTGATCGTGATCAAACCGTTTTGGAGAAGTTGGTCGAATAGCAGTGATCCATCTCCACCATCACCGTCATAACATCCACAATCATTTCAATCCAATTTCATCACATCACACCACAGCCAGCCTTTCTTGATTGAACAAAAAGATTTGCGAAATCCATACCTGCAACAGTCTTCCTTAGACATCCTTGACCACACCTTGTCGATCAGCTTGCACCACATCGGCCGCTTCGTGAGCCTCGTCATCCGCATGTTTGTCAAACTTGGCTGCTTCACTCGGCTCTGTCTTGACGCCTTGCTGAGTCGTACTGGCCTGGGCAACGACTTCCTTGGTACCTTCCAACATGACCTGTTCAATCTGCTGTTGATCCAACCCAATTGGATCCACCACTTCGCCTGCCGCTGGGGGATCGTGTTTCTTGCCCAACCCCACTTTTTCTTTGACATAATCCACCTCGTGTTGCAAGCCCTCTTTGAGTTGTTGAATCGCTCCCACGGCGGAAGACTGGATAGCTTTGATAGGGACTTGATCGAATGCATGTCTTCCCGGTTCCGCTGCCAACCCTCCCCCTCCTCCTACGTCTGCTGTCCCATTGCCCCCAACCCCATGTCCTGCAATCGGCTTGGCTTTGTTCTTGTCCAAACTCCACTGCAAACTCTGTACGCTCGGTGGGTAATTGGCAAACTCTTTCAAATCTCTGGGAAACTCGGCACAGTTGAAATCCCATCCTTTCCTCCACCTCGCCTTCTCGCACGCTTGCAACGTCCAATCACCACCATACGTGATGGGCGTATACCTTACGAATCCAGCCAAAACCACCACTGCCACCGTGACACCTGCAACCAATCTGAACCTCGGCCGCATGGTAGAAGTCGAAAAGTCGAACACCACCGCCATGATCAAGATGGAAAAGTAAAGAGCCGGAAGATAGTGGTGTAAGAACAGTTGTCGGTTCATGAGGAAAAAGGGCAGATAGTGCAATGCCCAACCCAAAGTCAAGAATCCAAGGGTTTGATCGTAGAATCGCACCCGACTATCCTTGAGATCGTGAAATCCGCGTTGAGCTCGAAGCATCAACAAGGCTCTTGCCGACAAATAAGCCAGGACGGCGAGGAAAGAACCCCACCAAACCATCGGATTTCCAATGAGGTAAATCTGACGATGATCTTTGGTCCAAAAGTTGATCCCGCGTTTGAGCAACGGCCATGTCTGAGGTCGAGAATCATAAGCATGTCGATCGGTCAAGCCGGCATTGGTCTCCCACATGACGTTCTGCAATTCCCAGAATTTCTCCAAGAAGCCGGGTCGTCGATAGTTGACCATGTCAGGCTGCGTCTCTGGATCGATGAGTGGATGGGTGTTGGTTTCAATGTACCAAAGCGAATTGGGCATAGTTGGGTTTTTGTTGCAGGTGACTTCCTGCTGACCGAATCCCCAATCGGGAAGCGTGATCTTGTGCGAGAAGAGATAGCATCCAGTGAGAGTGTGTCGTAGCCTGAAATGGGTTCTCAGCGCACGAACGCGGGTCGAGGAAGGAGGATCCGACTTGTCTCCAGCAACAATCTCTACATGGAAGTTATCGTTGGCATCACCGCCGAATCCTTCAAAGCCGTAGGCAGTGACTTCATTTTGATAATCGCTCTCGGTGACGGGAGGACGGTTGGTGTCGTGGCTGTGAAGACGCTTGTCGGTAGTCTTGTGAATGAGACGAATCTCCATGCCATGGGTGAGATAGCGAATGGGCGCTTGGTGCCATCGTGTCACCTCGTCCTCGGGTCGAAGCGGATGCCCCTTGTCGTCGAGCTTGGGAGCTGGATCCTCGGGACCAGGAGCTTTGACAATGAGCCAATCGTTGTTGTCATCCGAGTGCGGATAAAGAGTGATCTGCTGCTGTTGACTTCCCGTCGGGTAGGTGGCGACGTGGGAATGAAGGTAGCCACCCTGGGTGTTGAGATGCTTGATCGCAACCGTGGAGCCAAGAGCGACGTCGGCAAACGTATCCTGCATGTAGTGACCATGCAAGGTGTGCTGGAAAGCGCTGCTCATGAAAGGATCGCCCTCGCCGCTGCGCCAGAGCAAGCCGAGGTGAATGGCAAAGGTCAAGAGATAGACAAAGATGGGCAAGCTGATGAGGCAGATAGCACGAGCGCAAAAGTGACGCGCGACGACGCGCACGGGTTGGCGAACGTCGCCGAGATGCTCCCAGAGTTGGGCGATGACCGAGACGCCAATGGTAGCGATGGTGAAGAGGCCGACCCATTTGGAGCTGGCGACAGCACCCAAGCTGAGACCGGTGAGCGATAGGAGCGCCCACCACCTGAGAGAGAAAGGAGCACGCTTCTCCTCGTTGCAAAAGGCGACCCAAAAGTAGACGGTCAGGGCGGTGAAGAAGACGAGAATCGAGTCGAGCAGGATGAGTCGGCTCTGCGCAGTGAGTGCATTGTCGAAAAGGACAAAGAGGGCGCCCAACGTTGCTGTAGAAGCTCGAAGAGAGAGACCTCGAAGGGTGAGGTATGCCAAAGGAACGGTAGCGACGCCGAGAAGAGCATTGAGACTACGCATCATGACGTAGGGTACAGGGGTGTCCTTGCCGTGAAGATACTCGCGACCAATGTCTTTGAAGTCGAAATCACCGTTGAAGCCGCCTAGCCAAGCCGCGAGCGTGATGAGCAATTTGGCGAGGGGAGGATGGACGTCCATGAAGAAGCGGCCGTGAATGTACTTTGCAGCGAAGCCACCAAAGTGAACCTCGTCAAAGACGACACTGGAAGGCTGAGCGAGTTTGTGCAGACGGACGAAGAGTGCAAGGACGATGAGGGCGGCAACGATCCGGTGTTCCTTCTTGGAGACGACGTTGGTGGCTGCTGCGGAGGATCCTGGTTGCGAGCCGATTCCTAGACCGAGACCGGTGCTATGTGAAGTGGCTGGTGATGAAGAGTAGAGCTTTCCAGCTTTGCCTCGAATGGCATCGCTGCTGGAAACGAGATTGGAGCCGGCATTGAAAAGCGAAGGCTTCTCGTCTGTATCATAGTGTTGCCTTGAGCGCATGCTCGCAGCTGTCTGGCCTAGCGACGCCATGCTGAGAGGATGAGGCCGCAGGTATACCTGAGCTAGCTGCTTGGGTATCCGCCGCAGTCGACAGAGATGATGGTGAGGCTAATGCTCGGAGGCGGAGACCGATCGATAATGAAGCTCTCGAACGGACCAGCGTTCCGTTTGATGCTTGCAGGGAAGCAAGCCGAGGTGCTCTCTCAATGGTATCGCTTGATCCGAACACTGTCGGTGAGGTGGATTTCGGGCGTTGGCGCGTGCGGTGTGCTCTTTGTTGAGGCGACTCTGAGAAGAAAAAGCAACACTTTCGCGCCCTCTTTTCCGACCCTTTCTGTCACTACGGGCGAGCAGCCAACACCGCCTTTTCACCGAGAGACAAGCGCACTTTGGACCGCGTTCTGCCAGCGAAAAATCGAAATTGGAAGCATGTTACGCCGTAGCAAAGTGATTGCCCAAGAAAAGAAACCAGACTCGCCGGTGGGTTCGGACAGACGCCGAAAGCCAGCTGACTGTTGCACTCTGGCGACAATCATGGCGCTCTCTCAACGGCGCAAGCGACGTCGTTGGTCGATCTGAGCCTCACTGCCGAAATGGCAGATTGCATTCGGTGATGACA
This sequence comes from Ustilago vetiveriae, assembly GCA_928722275.1. NCBI lineage: Eukaryota > Fungi > Basidiomycota > Ustilaginomycetes > Ustilaginales > Ustilaginaceae > Ustilago > Ustilago vetiveriae. The sequence continues at coordinate 98,425 of CAKMXE010000021.1, forward strand.
CGCAATGCATACTTGTAGAGCGGGCGATCCGCTGTTGTACAGGTCGCTCGGCTATCATGCTGCTGAAAAACAAAAACATGATTTGGAAATCGCAGAATGAGCCGCGCTGTTGATGATGGTTTCCAGTGTTTTTGATTCGCTCATTTCTTGGGTCTTGTGTGTTGTACTGCAGGTGTGTCAGTACTGTACACAGCAAGTCGGCAGTGCGAAAAAGGGGAGATCGCCGTTGAGCATGTGAAATGCACAACAGCTCGCTCGTACAGTCTGAGTATCTGCAAGCGCATTATACTCAAAAGAAAACACCGTCCAACCCACATTACTTCTTGACTTGTCCCCACGTTCATCCTACACAGGCTTCTTTTTCTCCTCTCCAGCACGCACCCACTTGCATCACGATCGTTGCTGCTCTCCATCGTACGAGCTCGTCAGTCAGCGACTCGAACCATACAGCGGACCTTGAATCCGTGGACACCATGTCGCGCTCTCTACGTGCAGAGGCTTCGCCCTCCTCGACCGCGTCGGGGAGCAACGGCACCGCCTCTTCGTCCATCTCGAAATCTCCGCAAACAGAAGGCCTCCTCATCGACGGCAATCCCATCAACCACGATACAGCCGCTGTCACGGCCATCTCCGACTTCCTTCGCACCTCGGCCAACGATCCCATCAGCAGACCCTCTTCAGCTGCCAGCATGCGCATCCGTGTCGACAAGCCTTCCAGCGAATCCATCAGTGGGCGAGCGCTCTACACACACGTACCCACCGGCTTCGAAGAGGACCCGCTCCTGCATCCTTCCTACGATTCCGACGACTTTCGATCATCCGCTTCCTCCTCCAAAGACAAGTCTTACACCAACGGCAAATTTGCCCCGCACGCAAGACGTCGCTCTACTCAAGACAGCATTGCCACCACGTTTGCACGTAGAGGTGGTGCTCCTCCTTACTCCCGACCAACTCTCTATTCTCGCGCTCGCCTGTTGGTCACACAGACCACCGCCAATGTCCTATCCAGCTTCTTTTTGCTCTTGGTCATCGTCTGGGCGCTGTCGGTGCGACTTCTCGCCGCCATCCCCAAATTCTTTGCTCCCACCATCAAAGAGCAGAAGGACTGGGACGATCCGAAACGCTGGAACAAGGAGAAGCTCGTCAAAGACGTTCGCTACTATGCTGCCAGCTGTGGATTCGAAATCATCAACGAAACCGTCGAAACGCAGGATGGATACTATCTTCGTATGAACCGCATCATTGATCCGCAAACCACTCACAGGAAACACTCGGACGGAAGAGGTGGATTCCCCGTCTTGATCATGCATGGCTTGTTCCAGTCGAGTGGTTCCTTTGTCACTTCAGAGGAGCGATCTTTGGCTTTTTGGTTGGCCCGTCATGGTGGCTATCAAGTGTTTTTGGGCAACAACAGAGGTGTCTTTGATATGGGTCATCGAACTTATTCTCGTAGCGATCCGAGGTTCTGGGATTACAACATTCGTGAATTGGCCATCTACGACCTTCCTGCGATGATCGACTACATTTGCAAGGAAACCGGCTACGATCGGATCGCCTATCTTGGTCACTCACAAGGCAACGGAACCATGTTTATCTCTCTTTCCAAAGGAATGGTTCCAGAGCTCGGGCGCAAGTTGACGTACTTTGGAGCGCTTGCACCTGCCGTTTACGCTGGACCTTTGACCTCGTGTTTTCCGTTTACCACTCTGGGACAACTCGAGTGGTCCAAATGGAAACGGTTCTTTGGAGTGCTTGATTTCATTCCTTTGATGAAAATCTCTTACGACTACACGCCTGCTTATCCGTATGCTCTCCTCGGATATCAGATGTTTGCCTTCCTCTTCGCTTGGACCGATGCCAATTGGCTTCTCAGACGCAAAGCCAAAATGTTCCGTTTCACACCTCAACCCGTTTCTTCCGCAAGCATCTATTGGTGGGCTGGCAAAGACGGGTTTGCAACCAGAGGTTGTGTTTTGGATCCAAGCTTAGACCAGTGGTGGGACGAAAACTTTCCTCCGCTATCCATCTTTAGTGGTGGGATGGATTTCTTGGTTTTGACGGATCCCCTGATCGAGAGGATCGACAAGAGGGAGAAAAACGTTCAGTTGTTGAGGTTTAAAAGGCAGGATGAGGCAGAGCATTGCGACCATTTTTGGGCCGCAGATGCGGTAGAGTGGTGCTTCAAGGATATCTTAGAGGATATCGAAAAGACCAGAGAGAGGTATCCAGAGGAGATTCAGGAGGAAGAGGACAGAAGGAAACAGAAGAGCCAAGGACAGCAGGCGGATGCAGAAAGGTCGCTAGCTGATGTATAGATGTTTTTGTAATGACTAGTTTGGAAGACGCTTAGATGTAATACACGAAAGCAGATACAGCATCACACTTTTCCCTTCTAAGGCATTTGATCGGACGGAAAACAGACACAGACAGACGCACGTGTCTGAACTGCTTCGTCAGAGGACACGATCACTGAAAGATTCTGTAATGAGATTGCAATCTGCACAACGAACTGTACCTTGTGACCATCGTTCTTAGTCACTGTCGCTACTGGAGCTATCATCATCGTCGTCATCCACCTCTTCCTCTGTCGCGCTTTCATCGTCGCTTTCCTCATCCTCCCCATCTCCCTCGACTCTGCTGGGTTTCACCTTTTGTCCTTTCATCAAAGCCATTTGACCGGCCAAACTATCTTCCTCGGGCTCGCTAATCTCATCTTCCTCACCATCCTCCAATACACTTGCATCCTCGACCTTTAACTTGACCATCCTGCTTGCATCCGAGCCTAGGAAACTGTCGCTCTTGAGAATCGCCTGGAAGGTATACAATCCTGCTTGAGGAGGAGCTTGGAACTGGACCGAATACGTCCTGACTTTGTCCACTCCAATATCGCTGACTTTGGTAGGCTGTACGATCACCCTGTCCAATTTTTGGTCTCCAATCATGACCCACCAAGAAGGTTTTCTTTCATCCCAGAAATACGGAGCTCTGGCAAACCCAATCGAGGATTTTCCATCATCCTTTTCTTTGCTACTAGCCTCATCTTCATCCGGTCGAACACTACTTTCTTCGTCCATCCGCTTCGCATCCAATCGTCGACCATCTCGAAGCAAACCTCCATCCTTCCTAGGTGGTAACAATCGAAGTTTGACAATGAACTGAACAATCGCTCCTGTAGTAACCAACCTTTCCCCCGAAACCTTGAAATAGGCATCAACCAACTCCAATCGAGGCCAACTAGACGTCACCGCCACGATCTCGGAATACTCTTTCTCCGTCACTCCAGCCTTGAGCAAGACAGCTTTGCGTTCTGCATCCGGAATCTTCCAGAATCCTTGAACCCCCAGCTTGGCCAAGCTGTTACTCTCCTGAAGCTTCGAAATGCGTTGCTCGGTCATATGGGGCAACTGCATCAATTCCGCCTTGTTCATATCCTGCAAGGGAACGGCTTGAACCATACACTGGGTAAAGTGCATCAACAACAGGGTCGTCTCCAACCAATTGTGAGCTAGACTGATCGACATCAATCCATTGATCAGCTGAACCGCTTTGGCCGCATAGCGCAGCTTGTCTTGCTCGATACGCTTATTGCCACTCTCCACTCTCAGAGTGTGGGCATGCATCATCAGCAGCGCTTTGCGGACCGAAGGAGTCTTGAACGAATCAATCAGGGTCCATTGCGGTCCAAATTGCTGCAAACGCTTGCGAATCTCGACCTCGAGTTCGGCTAGATCAGCTTCGTCACGATGCTTGGCTCCGAGCTTGTCCAACTTGGCATCGCTGAATTCGTCCGAGATGGCGAGAAGAGCAAAGATGCGGGAAGGATTGGTGTCGTCGCGCAAGTGCTGGAAGTAGGTCTGAGCAGTGGAGTTGACAATGCCGTCCTTGGTCTTGGAACGGGAGCCGTACCACCATCGAGCAACGAGGAAAGGCAGACCGACACCGAGGATGACAGCGTACATGCCGAGCACGTAGATATTGTTCTGGCTTTCAATCACCCACCGTGGCAAAGCGATCCCCATCGACATTTCCTGCTTGCCATCAGGATGACCGTAGAGCTCAAAGTTCTTGCGGATGGTTTCATCGGTCAAAGCCTTGTAAGCCTTTGTCAATTCGATATAGTGTCCTTCGACTTCCTCCTTTGTCTGACCCTCTGCAAGCACCAGCTTGTCAGGATGGAATTTGACTGAAAGACGCTTGTAGTGCTTCTTGATCTCCTTCTCGGTAGCAGAAGCTGCGATCCCTAGGATCTGAAAGGGATCGTAAACGGCATGGCTCGAGTTGGATGCCGTGTTGAGGATGGTTTGAAAGAGGTAGGCCACGATGCCCCAGCCAGCGAGGACAAAGACGGCTTGGGAACTGATCTGCGGGTTGAGCAGCGAGCGTCTCTTGGCAGAACGAATGATATTGATCTTTTGTCCGCGCGCATCCCACGAGCCCTTTTTGGATGACGCGGCGCCCGAGGGTGCTAGCAGAGTATAGGTGAGCGGTACGAGAACCAGAAGGAGGAAGGTGAGGACAAAGGTGAGGAACTGTCCACCTTCCTCATCGTACTTGTATTCGGCCATGGGGGGCGCTTCAAAGGTGTCAGCGCCGCTTGTTGTGGCCGGTCAGAGATGTCGGTGATGGTGATGAGGGTGAACAGGGAGGGAGAGAAGCTGAGATGGATCACGAATGAGCCGTGCACGAATCAAGAGCGGCGGTGGCTTTGCTGTCTCGTTACTCTTTGGCGTGTAGAGCAGAGCGATTCTTGATTGGAATGAAACAAGAAAAGCCGTGAGCTGGAAGCCAATTTCGATTCATTTGCAATTCAAATTCCTCTATTTCTTCTAAAGCGCTCAATCCTTGCATTCATCTGGACCTGTGTTGCGCGTGTTGCACTCGATCGGTGATTCATCGTCAAGATGTCAGATTGTGGGAGAAATGGCAACGCGCGGCTTTTTTTTTCGCCGTTGGCTGACGCGTCGTGGATTCCGTGCGAGATCAACACTGACACTTTGATGATCCATTCCACTCCATCCTCTCTCGCCTCTTCCATCTTGTCGTCTCTTTCAGCACGGCTTGCATCCACTCGAGCGGTCGACCCATGCGCGATACTGCCATTCTGACGAGACCGTCGTCATCACCACAACCAAGATGAGTTGCAACACGGCCAACGACGATCACGACAATCGCGATCCTGGCTCGACCTCCACCGGTTTGTCTGCCGTCGATGGCGATGCTACCAGCTTGTTCGAATACATCATCCGCGACAAGGTATGGGGTACCAACCTGGATCCACCCGAATCAGCAAAGAACGTCATCAAACCTTGGCACGAGCGTCTCTCGGCTGAACCTTCCACACAATCCAACGTCGACGATCAGCTCGCCATCACTGTACCCTTTACCTGTCCCGTCAGACTCAAATCCATCCTCATCAATGCAGGAACCGGCGACTTTGCTCCTACACGCTGTCGTGCTTTCGTCAATCGTCCCGATGGCATCGACTTTGATGAGGTCGAGCTCGCAACAGCCGACGGTCATCCTGCCGAATCTTCCCCACTGGCTACAGCTGCTACGCTTGGCAATGTGGGCAGTGGAAAAGCACAAGCCGACTTTGCTCTTTTGCGCGGCGAACAAGGCGTAGTGGAATACCCAGTAAGCGTCGCACGCTTCTCACACACCAACAGCATCACCATTGTCCTCTCGCATTCCAACGCAACCACCCTCTCGCGCTTCTTTTATCTCGGCTTCAGGGGAACCGCGCTCGTTCTCAAGACCGAACCTGGCGAGCGGCTCAATATCGGTGCCGCCAACTCAGCGGATCGTCCTGTTGATGGTCTTCGCGAGAAACGCGGTGCTAGCCAAGGTCTTGCCGGTGGCAGCTCCAGAAGGACCCCTCCACGATATGTCGTCGGCGACCAGGCGGCTGCTCAACGTATCGCCCAGATTGCAGAGCAGGCCAACACAACACCCAGAAGATCGCCGAGAAGGAGCCGCACTTCGACACCTGCCCAGTCTCCCAACACCACACCGACGCGCAAACGCAAAGCTGCTGCCATTCAGGCTGTCAGTGCAGATGCAGACGAATTCGAGACTACACCGCGGGCCAATCGAAGTCCGGCAAAGACACGCACACCGCACACAGCGCCGCCGGCTCGCGATCGCCCTTCTCTCGCCGGACCCTCCTCTTCTGCAGGTGCACCACCATCCCGTGGCAGGGAAGCAAGTCAAACAGATGCGAACGCACCAGCGTCGGCTTCCAACGATCCCAATCGTCGCAGATCGCTTTCCCAACCACCACCTAACGATGTCTTGCTTCGTCAATTGCAGTCCAGCTCCATGACTCCCTCGGCCAAGCACGCAGCTGCGTCGCGTCAAGCACGCACACCTTCTCAGGCCGCTGCTCTCACCACGACCCCAGGGCGACGCATCTTGGGCACTCCGAGGCGCAATGTCCCTGGCTCTGCTTCCGCCTCGTCCAATCCGTCCACAGCTGCCAGCACATCGCAACCCCAGCAGCAGCAAGGGATGCAGACTCCAGCCACAGACAAGCGACGCAAACGCAACGACGCATTGCTGGCCAGTGCACAAAGAACGCGAGAGAGACGCTCAGCATCCCGCAAGAGTCTGCTTTGGGGTGGCGTCGGCGGATGGGCGGGTGGACGTGAAGAGTCGCCCATGGATCTTCTCCGTCGTCTGGCTCGCGCTCCTGACTTTGTCGTTCCACCAACTCCATCGCAAGACTCGATCGCTATGCCGCCACCAGCCGCTCGTCCCGGTCGATCTAGCGCAGCCAGCGACGCTTCCGACTCGCGTACGCGAGCTCGTGACAGCACCGCTAGCACATCTGCTCGCTCCTCCCTCAGTCGCGTCACCATGCTCGTGCCGGGAGAATCGGTGCCCGGAGACTTGACTCGCGATAGCAATCTTAGCGATTCGATGGATGTCGATGAGTCGCTTGTTTCTGGCACAGACAGCATAGACGACAGATCGCGCTCGCGTCTCTCTGACATGGGTATTCCGCGTCGAGCTTCGGGGATGGGGCTTGTTCGAGGTGGCATCTTTGCCGGCATAGCTGACCGCCCGAGGACGTCTCGCCTTTCAACGGGTTCGCGTGTCTCGTTTGCCGATCAGACTTCGCCCGCCTCGATGCGTTTTGATGATATGTCCAGCCGAAGGGAGGACGAACTGGAACGCAGTCTTCAACAGCAATACGGTGCTGAGAGCTTCATCTCGGCTTCCGGTATCGATCTGGCTAAAGCCAAAGCCATTCGTAAACTCGATGATCTCACAAGACAGAGCTTCTTCAGCGAAGACGGACAGCTCCAGTACGACGACCAAGATGATGATGATGATGATGATGAGGGGGAGGGTCAGGATGACTCTATTTTGGAAGCAAGACGTCGGAAGAGTGTAGGACGATCCATGTCGGAACCTTTGGAAGGAGTAGGTGACGGTACCGTCTTGTTCTTTGGCTCAGATGACGAGCTTCCTGCAGCGCAGAGTGATGAAGAAGAACAAGTTTCGGATAGTCTCGCTGTCGATGTTCCAGACGACGATTCGGACGGTTTGGCACGACGACTTGCTGCTGACGATTCGACTTCGCGCGAATCAATTGCTCAGCTGGACGCATCGATCACTGGTGGAGGTGATGCCGATGACAGCCGAGTCTCACGAGTCTCTTTTGCCGAGCAAGACGAGGTCTCTTTTCAAGTGGACGATGCTTATTCTTCCGATGACAATATCGAATACGGTTTGTCGATTGCCGAGATGGAGGAGGACGAAGAATCGGACGCGGAACGCGATGCTTCGGATCGACTCGACCTTCTCAATCCTTCTGACTTGAACGCTTTACTCAAACGACGTATCGTCAAGAAACGAAAAGCTCGCATCTCGCCACACACCGGCGCACCAGTTCCGCCTTTCCCCGCCTCGATCCTTCGCGATATCTTCTCGTCCTTTCTCACGCCTTCTTCAGGCTCTTCTTCGGGTTCACTTTTGACTTCGTCCGGTTCTTCGGTCAAGAGAGTCAAGTTGGACAGTTCTGTGTTGGAGGAACTCGATTCGGCATGCCACGATTTCTTTGCGGATTTCTCGACCAATCTCTTGACGCAAGCCAAGACGAGATCCTCGTCCAAGAATACCGGCGTTGGTATCACAGAAGCTGATGCGGTGGCCGTGTTGAAGAGACAAGGACGGGTGACGCAACGACACGATGCAAGTAGTTTGGCTCATCGCATGTTACCGAGAGAAGTGACCGATCAGATGGAGTTGGCCAGGTGGGCCAAACAGGGCACGGTTCAGACGACGTTGAGTGGCTTGTTCGGTGGCAAGAGGAAGGGGGCCGCAGGAAAGGGCGATGCGAGTGTGGGCGAAACGACAGCAGCTAGTAGTATCCTGTTGAGCGAGAGTGGAGAGGAGGATTCGATCGAATAGTTTCCAGTGCTCGGCTTGACAAGAGCCGGGCGAAATGGCAGGATCTACCAGAATCACACAACTTTTTCCACCGTTGACTGTCTTGTCGATTTCGCTACAAAACAAGCTGTCTCGAGCTCATCTGATTCGAGTAATCTCCCACTGATAGGCTGTGCTTTGCTGGCTAGATAAAGCTGCACAGTGCATGGTGCCGTGTGTCTGTGGGTTTCAACACGTGGTCTGGCGTCTTGAAAGAAAGCTGGCTGTCATCATGCATCTCGTCGCTGCCACAAGACAAGCGTTTCTGCTGCGCATCTGAATATCGTCAACATTCCACCAAAATGGTGTGACCTTCCACATGTCTGCTCGGACCTGACAACAGTGATCGGCAATAGAGGAAAGAGGCTCTGCGCTGTGATCGCATCTGTCACATCCCATTTTCATCGCCTTTCTGCTCAGGCAGCGCCATCCACCAAGTCGTGATAATGCAACCCCACCGGTTCACCACCTGCCGTTCATTGTCCGGCAGTCGGAACCTTGTAAGCACCCCTCTCAGGATTCCCACGATCCACACGATCCTTTTCATCCGCAATTCTCAGCCACAGTCTTTGCCTGTATTATGTGAAGTCGACATCTGCCCGATGAATCGAGCTTTGCGCTGACCATGGATGCAGATTCTCGACTTGGTGTCGAGTTTCGTGTTGGGCTGGATTCGTGGGGTGGGAAAGGAAAGCCTCAATTTGTGGTTGGTGGTGGAAGTTGGACCGTTGATCCCGAACATCCTAGTGCTTTCTCACGCCGGTGGATCAGGGATCAGGGATCAGATCGCCCCCACATTGCCCCATTTCTCCGTTGTCACTTTCACCCCTCCTTTGTGGGACCCCTTTCATTCTCCAGACTCGACTGCAGAGGGAGCTTAGCAATTCCAACTCGAGTTTTCGAGTTATCCGTAATGACATCGTGAATAGATAGCGCATTTCCGTTGCGGAGATGCACGACTTGTGTAAGGCATATATACCGCCTCTCCTCCAACCTCGATTGCTTCCCCCTCCTTTTCTTTCTTGTCATCGGCATCTTTCACTTCGCTTTTTTCAACTGTGTATTTCCATTCGATGGGACTTCACAGTGGTCCAGCGTAGGTAAAGGCATGTTTTTCCGTAAATCCCTTTTGCTGGCTACAGTCAGTCTTTCTTTCTTCCTGATCAACATCTCTGCCGTTCCAGTCCAGCGTCAGGATGAATCAAACCAGACTTTTCAACCTGATGTGCAGCTTGGTTCAAAAACCCCTTTAGTCCGTCGTGATCAAGGACCGGCTAATCCTCAACCTCCTCAGCCGGACCAGCCTTATCATCCTCCTCATGATGGTGGTCCTACTCCTCCTTTTTACAAGCGAGATGTCTTGTTGAATGATCCGATTGAACTTGATCGTCGTGACAAGTGTTTCGACAACTGTCATCATCCCGGCGATCCTAACAACGGTAATTGGCCTCCGTCGAAGCGGGATTTGGGAGCCAATATCGATGTGAACAAGCGTCAAGAATCAGCTCCTTACAGCTGGACACCTGTTCGAGGAGCGGATGGCTCTTGGAGTGTCGGAACTTCTCATTGGAAGCGAAACGTCCAAGACAAAGACAACGCTCTAGGCAAGCGAGACGATGTATCGGATTGCTACGATACCACTTGCATCCCTCCCAAGGAACTCTCCAAGCGTCTTGAAGAACAAGACCAGAGTCACGATCCGGATGCATTCAATAAGCGTGGAATACGAAACTCAGACTGCGATGATCCTGATTGCATCACTCAAGATCTGTCCTTGCACAAGCGCGACGACTTTGAAGGGGACTGCGGTGAAGACGATTGCAGCCATCTCCACCCGATGCAGAAACGCGACGACTACCACGGCGGTTGCGTCGGCTATGCTTGCGACGGATTCCCTCCTATGAAGAAGCGCGATCAATACAGTGCTGATTGCGTCGACGATGACTGCAGCGACGTCCCACCTATGCACAAGCGAAACGTTGAGGACCAGGTCGAAGCTCTTCGCGACCGAGACGACGCATCTTGGTGCGACGACATTATCTGTATCCCTCCCAACACGCCCTCGAAACGTTCAATCGATGGTAAGGAGAACGAGAATGCTGGTCACCATGTCAGTGCATTCAACAAGCGAGACCAATACACTGGCGATTGTGTCGACGATGACTGCAGCGAGTTCCCTCCTCTGCACAAGCGCGATCAATACACTGGCGACTGTGTCGACGACGATTGCAGCGAGTTTCCTACGATGCAGAAGCGCGATCAGTACACTGGCGACTGTGTCGACGACGATTGCAGCGAGTTCCCTCCTCTGCAGAAGCGCGATCAGTACAATGACGATTGCGACTACGACGATTGTGATCTCGGACCTATGCGCAAGCGAGATGGGTTCAGCTTGGACGCTGATCAAATTGGCCAATGGATCCCTTTGTCTGCCGACAAATCGCTCCACAAGCGTCAAGACTGCGAAGACAATCCGGATGCTTGGGGTTGTGGCCCTTTCGTCAAGGCGGAAAACGCTGTTGTCTCGCAACATGCATCTGGTTCAGCTTTCGTCAAGCGGGATGGTCCAGAGTGGTGCGGCAACTTCATTTGCGAACATGAGCAGGACAAGGTTCAAGTTCCCGATCAAGACGGTTCAGAATGGTCCGGCACTCCTGTTCGCAAGGGTGGCAAGCTCGAGAAGCGAGACGAGGGTCCCAACCAGCATGTGCCTGGCTTTGGCGGTAATCCAGCACCTAAACCCAACTTCCCCACCCATCCTCCATCGCAGTCTTCTCATATTCAAGAAGGTCAGGCTGTAGCGGAGCTCAGTCGTCGCAATGCTGGTGATTCGCAAGATGAAAAGCGCGGGTGGGTTTTCCATCCTCGACCCAAGCACCACAAACATCACGGGGACGATGCACAGGCTGAATGGTTTTTCGGCTATGGTGGACCCCGTCAGGGTCAGCCCGACGGCCCTAAAATACCAGCCGGGCAAGTGTACGAGCAGCATAGGCAGTTCTACGAAAATGGTCACCGCTTCTACGGTCCAAAGCGTTCGCTTCGCGAGGACGGGGAGCAGCTAGAGCGCCGTGATGGTGGCAGCCTTGATGGCGAAGATGGCGATCCGATCGAACGAGCGCCGCCCAAGAGCGGACGTGGTCAGCAATCTCCTGGAACGGCGATTGGAGATCCTGGGAAGCGCTCTCTTGTCGAGGCTAACCATTCTCTGCGACGCCGTGACGGCCAATCTTCGCCCTTCATCCCCTGCGTCGATGGTGAAGGCTGCGGAATGCCATATAGTACGGGACCACCGCCGCCGCTTGAGCGACGTGACAGTGACGACGATGATCTTCCTTGCAATTTGGATCAGTGGGGTCATTGCGTGGGGATCGACAAGCGTTCGGTGGCCGAGGGGAAGCTGCACGAGCCTAGCATTGCGATCCCTTGCACGAAACCCGGTGCAGGCTGCGAGTCCAAGGTAGCTCTGCAACGCCGTCACCTTGACGGTTCCGGCGATGACGACCGTGAAGGACCCGGCAGTCGACCTTGGCCTCCTCATTCTTTGGTGCGTCGCGAATCTCTGCTGCAGGTCTCGGACAACGAAGGCGAGATCCCTGCTTCTCGACCCGATTGGTCGGACGGTTCCCAGCGTGAGGTACCGGGTGGACCTGATCCGATCACGCATCCTCTTCACCTGGTTCCGTCGGGATCCAACCCGGAATCGAATGAGTATTTGGGATGGCCTCTGGGCAGGGGACAGCCGTACCGACCGATCGGCGGCTATCGGCCTCCTTATGTTCGAAGCTGTCTCGAGCCCGGACGATGTCAAGGAAAGCATGACGAGCCGAAGATCGTCAAGCGAGAACAGCAGGACGGAAAGCCCGACGAGCAGCCTCATTACGAGCAGGAGTTGAAGCAGATCGGTATTGTGACTGCTCCCAATTCGCAAACGCTCTCGATGGATTCGAAGCCGTCGATCTACGTGACGTCTTCTCTCGCTCACGAACCAGCGGGATCTCTGGGCTATTTGGGTATCTGTCGATGCGATCGTGGACACCAGGACGGCACAATGTACGACGTCGACTCGCCTCGTCAAGACACATGCCTTTCGAGGTTTGTCAGGGATGCTAGTAGGACCGCCAAATGTCGATTCTCGACCATCACCGAGGTCGACTGTGTCGAGTTGGGCGGCAAGGATGATATGACGGATGGTGACGAATATTGGTGGCAGCAGGCTTTCTGCAAGAGGTGCGTGGATGCAGGGGGTGTCAGTGATCCCAGATTCAAGTGTCCTGAGGGATATGCACCGGATGGTAAAGTGCAGGCTCAAGCCTCCAGTGGAGACACAAGGAATCACTCTGCTCCTCTGCGTGGCATTGTCGAGGAAACCCCTTACCCTAATGACGGTGACGTCGATCCCGGTCACAGGATCGTAGCCAACCTTCCCGCAGCTCAGGCTTAGTCCTCGCCCAGCTTTCGGAGTCTGTCGTCAATCAATGGCTCTGCTTCTCTTTTCCTCGTCACTGCTCGTGTCCAAGTTCCATCTATGTCTCGTATGCTATGTGTTCTCTGTCGAGTCTTCTATGTCATAGCTCAATGCTCTTTTATCAAATCCAAATGCCTTTTCCCTTTCACTTCTCAGTCTGTTCAATACGCTTGTCGATGTCAAAGGTAGAACTTGACATTCAGCGCTGTTCGAAGAGAGCGTTTCTGTCGACACGCATCTTGGACTGCTTGGTCGAGCCGGGATGGAGCAGACTAAAAATCCCCTTGAACTCTTTTCGAGTCCGTGACTGGCTGGGCGTTTCCAGCCGAGAGTCATCGCAACAGGGCATCATCGTTATCATCGGCATAGACACAGGAGTTGTCTGCCAAAGCCGTTAGGTCTTCCCTTTGTTCTGACCGGCCAAGGAACGGGTGTAGCATACAAATTAAGACCAGCGAAGAGGCAGGAGCGTGACAAGTCTCTTCTGGTGAGAATTTCTTCGGTTTTCCATGCTGGGAGGGAACAAAGGGTCCTTGTCGACACAGACCGTGCACTGATCCCTTTCTTCCTTTCTTTTTTTTTCCAACTTTTTCTTTCCTTCTGTCTGACCGCTGCGTTTTTCTTCGGCCTCCACCTATCGTCTTGCTCATCACTCTTCATCAATTGCATCTTCGTTCCCGCGACCACCATATCTTGTAGCAGGATTGATAGCAATGATCGCACGCAGCTTTTCCAGAACGCTCCTTCGAGCAGCCTCTGCCGCACCTCGTGCCGCTCGCACCGGCAATGCTCTGACCGTGGCACGAGCTTCGGTTCGAGCCAGCATCACGCCTGCCATCCGCCACTTTTCCGTCACCCGCTCTGCGCTCGGGCAAGGCGAGCACGATGCGGAACTTGCGGGCAAACTAGCACAGGAGCTGTCGTACGAACAGGAAAACTCGAACCTCTTCATCGGCGACTCGCCCACTTCGGAACCGGGATTCGTCGCGGAATTCAAACAGGCCGGAGTGTGGAAGCTTCGCGATACTCCAGGACAGGACGAGGTTTCGCTGGAACGTCAGTTTGGAAACGAACACATCCAGGTTTTGTTCTCGGTGGGAGATATCGATACGTCCGGACCTTTGCCAGAGGAAAACGAAGACGGTACTCCGGCGGAAATCGACGGTCCGCCAGAGCAGCCCGAACAGCCTCAGTTCCCCATTCGTATCTCGGTCAGCATTACAAAGCCCACCGAAGGCGCCATCATGATGGACGCATTCGTCCAGGACGGCGAATGGAACATCGACAACATCGCCTACTACAAGGATAAGGAGATGGCGACCCGAATCGACGCAGATGCCGATTTCCAACGAAGAGGTTGCTACCTCGGTCCTCAATTCGATACTCTGGACGATGCAGTTCAGACCCAGTGGCACCACTTCTGGAGTGAGAGGGGTCTGGATGCGAACATGGCCCTCTTCATTCCGAATTATGCAGAGTACAAGGAGCAGAGAGAGTATTGCAATTGGTTGGCCAACATGAGGGATTTCGTCAACGCTTAAAGCAAAGCGTCTTGTTGCTTCTGTAATGATCAAGGATCGCTTTTGTTGCTGCTCTGTCTGGTCTGTGTGTGTGCTTGGTCTTGGGTGTTTGCGCAGGAGGGCAGAGATGTGACCCTATGAAAGGGCTGTCGTTTGTGGAAAAGTCCGTTCTGGAGCTCTACAGATGGCTTAACACCGGCGAAGAAATTGATGATTTTTACCTTTTCCCGAGGGTAACTTTTTTTGCTTTTTTCTTGGGAGAAGTTTTTGCCTTTCTTCAGCTACTCAGGGTCCTTCTTTTTTTCTTTGTCCACCTCATCCCCATTCGGTGACGATCAACATTGCCACTTGTGAGACTTGTCGACATGTCGGATATCAAAGTGGAGCCTTCGACTGAGAGGGAGGAGGATCGACCTTTGACCAATAAAGAGAAACGACAGCTGGCCGTAGCGCAGAAACGAGAGGCGAAAGAAGCAGCCGCTAAACGAAAGGCAGAAAAGCTCGACGGGATTCCATCGCCAAGTTCGGCCGGAGCGAAACGCAAACTCGATTCTTCCATTGATGATACGGTAGCGAAAGCAGATGCGAATGGTGGTGAGGGAGAGGAGGAGGAGGAAGTGGAAGTTTTGTCACATAAAGAGCAGCGTCGGAGAAAGAAGCAGGCCAAACTAGACCCTTCTTCCACCACCCCAACCACTTCGGATGCCTCTCCCAACGACCTCATCCATCCATCCCGCCAATCCGGCAATACACCCTCGCTACAACCTCGAAGTGGATTCTCCATCTGGATCGGAAACCTCTCGTTCTTCACCCCACCCGCTAAACTCATCGATTGGTTCAACCAACGTGGAATCGACGGAATCTCGCGCGTCAACATGCCCAAAGGCATGCGAAGAGCCGAAATGAACAAGGGCTTCGCCTACCTCGATCTGCCCAGCAAAGACATGTTGACCGCAGCACTCAACCTTTCCGAACAACCCTTGGATGGGAGGAAGCTGTTGATCAAGAACGGGAGTGATTTTACAGGTAGACCCGATATCAATACGAGTGCGCTTGGAATCGCCAGGAATCTGCCTTCTGCGACCACCAACCAATTCGCAGCTGCAACGGATCAAGAGGAGGTCGAGGTGCAAGAAAAGATGGAGGGAGGCGGAGAGGCGGGAGGGGAGGAGAGGAAGGGTAAGACGGGATTGACGAAAACAGCGCAACGCATACTGAGAGCTCAGAAGAACCCGCCGAGTATGACGCTGTTTTTGGGCAACTTGAGCTTCAATACGACCGAACAGGGTGTAAGGGAGTTGTTTGATCATTCAGCCACCAAAAGGAATCCTGCAGCAAAATCAAGAAAGAAGAAAGCAGAGGAAAAGGTCAAGAGGAATAGTGGGGGCAAGTCGAACGAGGATGACGAGGAGGGATCGTCTTCTGATTCCGACTCTGACTCTGATTCTGACTCTGACTCGAGCTCTTCAAGCTCTTCAAGTTCTTCAAGTCCTTCGAGCTCTTCGTCAGCTGAAGCATTACCCGACGGTACGACTTCCACCAAGCCTGGTTTCGGAGAAGTGATTTCTTCACCCGCTGGAATTCGAAAGATCCGTCTTGGAACGTTTGAAGATACGCCGGAGAAATGTAAAGGGTTTGGATTCATTGATTTCCACACGGTCGAACAAGCGACATCTTCATTGCTCGATACACGCAATTCGTTTCTCGATGGACGCAAGATCCTTCTCCAGTATGCTTCCGCTGAAGCGACTCGTCGAGGTGCTGGAAAAGCGTTCAAGAGCGCCATGGATGGGAAACGACCCAACGAACTGCGGGTTGGGTTTCAAAGGAACAAACCCAAACGAACTTTCAGGGATGAGGTGCAAGAGGAAAGCAAACAAGCTCCTGTCCCTGGAAGCTTCGATGCCAATGCAGAACTGCCGAAAGTTCACAAGGAAACAAAGGAAGAGAGAATCGCGAGGCGAGCAGCTGCTGCTGCTGCAGCGAATGGTGCAAGAGGTGGCGACAAGAGAAGAGCAAAGCCAGGCGCAGCGTTGGCAAATGCCCAGAGAGCAAGTACAGCCGTGGTACAGAGTACAGGTACAAAAGTCACCTTTGATGATTAAGTCGACGTCAAAATCGAGTGTTTGGACGTTCGTCTTGCAATTGAAAATCAGCAACTTTCGTGAAAAAGTGTCGGTCCGAGTCGTCTTTGTCGTGGATCTTTGTGGATGCGTCGTGGAACTCTTTGGGTTGATGCGACGGGGAATGGTCTGAGAGAAAATGTCTACAAACGAACGGACTTCACTGGGGCTCTACAGCAAATGCTTTGATAGGCACCAGTGTAGACTGCCACCCGGTCTTACCGACGGATTGCAACTCGACTTTTGCTTCGGCTGTAAAATGCTTGCCCACGATGATCCTATACTTATAACCTGTCAAGTCTGAATCTGCCAATTTGGATCCCAAGGTACTCGATCTATCGTCAATGACCAACTCGCTCGCTTCTTCGAGGGACCAGCCTTGCTGGTCGCTTGCTAGCAATGGACGTTGAGACGAGATGGCTTCGAGGACGGATCGGATGGTGCAGTCGTTCTTTCTGGCCGAGGAAACAATGTGTTGCCATACGGTCTGTGCAGCTTTCAGCTTGGCGGAATCTTTGGTATCGCTAAGGATGACAATACCGGTGAAAGGAGCGATGTGGGGCGGCCAGAGGAATCCTTGTTTGGGGGTCTTTTTCTTGGTCACCGCATTGCTGTCAGCATTCTGGTTGAAAGTGTGATCGAAATCACCCGTGGCTTTTTGCGCTAGAGCGCCCAAGATGCGAGATACACCGATTCCGTAGCAACCCATCTGAAAGGGGACTCTTCCATTAGGCAATCTGTCGACTTTTTCGACTTGTTGTGCAACCTCGTGGGATGGGATGAACCCAGCCTCGAGCGTTCGACTGTATCTTTCACCGAGGTAGAAAGTGTGCCCGACTTCGATGGCTTTGGATTCTTGCAGTGAGTGGCTAGACTTGCACGAAGGGCATGTGTCGGAGGCTTGTGCGGTGCGAATGTCGACAAGGGTTAGAGGTGGAGTGACTGCGGATGGAGAGGAGGCAAAGTGGCCGAACTGGGATGGGAAGAGATCGATGAGTGGCAAGGTGGTATCGGAATGGTTTGATGGTCGAGAGGTGAAAGCGTTGACAGCATCGATAAGTGCATCGTTGAGCTCTGAAGGATCGAGGGAGGCGCATTCAAAATCGGCAAAGACAGAGACGGAAGAGAAGCGGACAAGAGGGCCTTCAGGTCGATCTTTCCAGTCCCAGCTTGTGGACGAAGTGTTCAGCTCCGAAGAATATGCGGAATCGTACAAGACTTCGACTTTGTCTCGCTGGTCGACCCGATCGTTCAGATTTCCTTGATTGGCGTTGAGAGAAACCTGCAGTTTAGCGACCAGCTTGTCAAGCTTGGTCTCGTTCAAACTGCGATCGACTGGCACGACAAAGGCATGCATCACCTGATCTTGCACCTTGACGTCGCGACATCCAACGAGCAACACCCTGATTTCCGAGGCGGTTGCAGGCATTCGAGCTGGATCTGGCATCGACACGGCCTTTTCGGTATTGGCCGAATAGTCACACTTTGAGCATGAGATCAGCGTATCTTCGCCTGCCGGATCTTGAACATGATACTCGTGACTCTTGTTGCCCCCAATGGCGCCTGTATCCGCCTCTGCTGCCTTCCATCTACCGTTTGCACCAAAGATGCGATCAAAGATGTTTGCATATGCTCCTCTGACCTGATCGTACGTTGCTATCGCGTCAGCTGCGCTCTTGTCGAATGAATACAAGTCCTTCATCAAGAATTCCTTTGTTCTGAGGAGACCCATTCTCGGCCTAGG
The DNA here is from genome assembly GCA_928722275.1 of Ustilago vetiveriae. Classification (NCBI taxonomy): domain Eukaryota; kingdom Fungi; phylum Basidiomycota; class Ustilaginomycetes; order Ustilaginales; family Ustilaginaceae; genus Ustilago; species Ustilago vetiveriae. Next base: position 116,713 of record CAKMXE010000021.1, read on the forward strand.
CTCGTCTCTGAACTTGGTGGTGATCTGGTACAAGCGTAGCGGAAGTTGACGATCGGAATCGACTTCCTGGGCGACCATTTTCGTGATTTCTTCTTCATGTGTCGGACCCAATACGAATTCGGAATCCTTCCTATCTCGGAGCTTGTATAGCTCGCTTCCCATGCCGCTGTATCGACCGCTTTGATGCCATAGTTTGGAAGGAAGGAGGTTGGGCATTGCTAGTCGCGACGCAGAAATGGCAGACATTTCCTGGTCGATTATGTTGGTGATCTTGCGGATGATACGAAGTGCGTTGGGGAGGAGGGTGAAAACGCCTGATGAGGACGACCGAATGTAGCCGCCGCGAAGAAGGAGCTGCAGTGATGGTAAAGGATCATCGTTGCTTGTACTCGAAGGAGAGGATGACTGGGAAGCTTTCTGAGTTGGTGAGAAGTGCGTGGAGAGTCGTATTGGCTGCAAATGCTTGCGATGTGACGATTGCTGAGTTGTGGTGCTGGAAGAGCTTGCAAACCTGCGCAGTTGAGATCGCTGCTGTTGCTGTAATGAGGATCGCAATGCTGTTGATGTCGAGGGGCATGCTCTAGTGTAAACCATTCTCTGTCGTGACTCGGAGTGCCCAGGTGGTAGCTGAGCGCACTCGGCTGTGATGTTGCGTTGCTCGAACGCTGTTGTGTGAAAGTACGAGAGGATATCATAGGATTGCAAAGTCGGCGTAACCGATCCAACACCATCCGTACCAGCGGCGTTCCTCCGAAGCGAGAGCAACAGACCTTTTTCAAGGGTCCAAATCGAACAGTCGTCGGCATCGGGTTCTTTCGCCCGTATATTGTCCCGATCATATTGGAAATTCTGGCAGCTTACAAAGCATTGCTTTCATCAGCGGGCGTTTTGTTCGAATTCGGTAGACCGTTGGAGCCGACTGCCGGATGCAGCTTAGCTGAGCCTTTTGTGCACCTTTTTGAAAGCGCCATCCTCGCACCCACAAAGCGAGGGGGAAAGGGAGAACCGCGGTCTGCTTTCGTCACCGCACCGAGCGCGCGCACAAAAAGAAACAAACATCCTTCCAAAGCTTCTGTTCGACGTCGGTACCGGCTTGTTTTCTTGTTGATGCTTTGCCCCGGTCTGCCCCGCGCTTCCGGCCATGGTCTCCAGCCTGAAGTTTTGGGTGAGCACGACGGACAACAATTGCGACGATGGTGATCGCCGTGGTGTCCATGGCTGGTCATAACGCGAGAAGGCATGTAGCAATGGAAGCAATCACTCCCGATGCAAGCATCAAGGTGTGCTGTCCACAGCACCTGAGCGAGACAGGAAAACGAGATACGACCGTCAACACCGCTTTTGCTCTGGATGCACCGAAAGCCTACAAAGTGTACGAAAATCGAGTGGATTTGTGCCACACAAGACAAAGTGCGCGCCCGCGTCTCTCTTGGCGGGAAAGAGTGACAGAGAAATGCGAGAAAAGCGAGGCAAAAAGCGGGGGTCCACTGGGAGTGCACTTTCAAATGGCATTCCCGCTTCGTGGTAAGTTGGCTGGCCGGTTACCGACGCCTCTCTCGTAAAAGAAAAGCTGCACAAATATATAGACACTCAGCCGTCACACCTCATCCCCGTACCACGAGATCTTCTAAAACCAATCACCTCGCTCCCACCCTCTTCCTATTCACTCCGCTCGCAATGTCGCTTCGATCGTCTTCAAGCCGCCTCCTGGCGCGCACCGCTCTCAAGCAAGCCTCCGCTGCTTCCCGTGCTCCCGCTCTTGCCACCGCACGTAGCATCAGCAGCTCCAGCTCTTCCAGCCCAGCTGCTGCTTGGAATGCCGTAGCCAACAAGCCATCCGCTCAGCGACTCGTTTCCGCCGTTCGTAGCTTCTCCTCTTCCTCGTCCAACTCGGCCGATTTCGAATCGCCCTTTGGCGTCAACTCGCTCTCGAAATACACCGAGGAAGAGGAGATGCTTCGCGAAGCTGTTCAGCGTTTCGCACAGGATGTGGTCGCTCCCAAAGTCGAGGCCATGGACGAGGCCGAAAAGATGGATCCCGAGATCATCAAGGGCCTCTTTGAGCAGGGGCTGATGGGTGTAGAGACTTCGGCCGACCACGGTGGTGCCGGTTGCTCGTTTACTGCTGCCATCATTGTCATTGAGGAACTCGCCAAGGTCGACCCTTCCGTCTCGGTACTCTGCGACGTTCACAACACGTTGGTCAACACAGTCATCCGCAAGTACGCCAGCAAGCACATTCAGGACAAGTACCTGCCGCAGCTCTCGGAAAAGACGCTGGGTTCCTTCTGTCTTTCGGAACCTGCTTCCGGTTCCGACGCTTTTGCCATGAAGACCTCGTGCAAGAAGTCGGAAGATGGCAAGACTTGGACGCTCAACGGAAGCAAGATGTGGATCACCAACTCGGCCGAAGCCGAGTTCTTTATCGTCTTCGCCCAAGCCGATCCTTCCAAGGGATACAAGGGTATCAATGCCTTTGCCGTGGAGAAGTCGATGGGTGTCGAGATCGCCAAGAAGGAGAAAAAGCTGGGTATCAAGGCCTCGTCGACCTGCACGCTTAACTTTGACGACGTCAAGGTTCCTGCTGAGAACTTGATCGGAGAAGAGGGGAAAGGATACAAGATTGCCATTGAGATTTTGAACGAAGGACGAGTGGGCATTGCGGCTCAGATGATCGGTTTGGCCCAGGGAGCGGTCGACAAGGCTGTTCGCTACGCTGCTGACCGCAAGCAGTTTGGAAAGAAGATTACGCAGTTCCAGGGAATGCAGTTCCAGATCAGCCAGATCATGATGGAGATCGAAGCGGCTCGTACGCTGACCTACAACGCAGCTCGATTGAAAGAGGAGGGTCGACCTTTCACAAAGGAAGCGGCCATGGCCAAACTCTTTGCTTCCCAGGTGGCTCAACGGGCTAGTGGAAGTGCGATCGAGTGGTGTGGTGGTGTAGGCTTCACCAGGGAGACTGGCATCGAAAAGTACTGGAGAGACAGCAAGATCGGTGCCATTTACGAGGGTACGAGTAACATCATGTTGGAGACCATTTTCAAGTTGGTGGAACGAGAAATGGATCTCAAGTAATCCCCCCATTTCCTCTTCATTTTGTCCATTGACTGTTCGTTTTGTTTTCAAGGAATGAAACATTGGTAGAAATCGCACCGTAGAAAAGGTAGTTTGGGTTAGACGCATCGTCCGCCGTCGACGGGAAGATCGATTCCGGTGATGAAGTTGCTGTTGGGATCGGCTAGGAAGAGGCAAGCGTTGGCGATGTCGCTGCCTTCGCTCAGACGACCGATGGGGATGGAAGCGTTGAATTGAGCTAGTTGGTTGGAAGTCATTGCGTCGCCTGCTTCGGCGGACCCGGCGAATTTGGATAGTCTAGAGGCATGACAAGGAATCGGGGCTGTGTTAGAAATGAGTGGTTGTGGCGGTTAAGGGGGATGGGGGGAGGGCTTACAGGGGAGTGTTTCCGGCTACGGGACAAACCGTGTTGAATCGGATCTTTTGACTTGCGTATTCGACAGCTAGCGCTTTGGTGGCAGTGGTGACGGCGCCTTTGGATGCATTATCTATCATGCCGCATTGAATGCAACGCGAAAAGTAATGTCAGCTTTCTATCCAACCCCCCTTCCACCTGCTACTATGGCGAGAATGAGGAAACTTACACCAAACCAATCCAGGTCTCGGTCTCAACGCAGCGGTGCTCGCTACATTGATCCAACTAACATCCTCCCCTTTCTCGTCTCGCTTGGATTCGAGGATCTTTGGTAAAATCACATCGACACTCAAAAAGATGCTCTTGACATTGATCTGAAAACAGCGATCAAACTCGTCCTCCTGCACGCTCAACGTCGGTTTGTTGCTATACGTCCAACCTGCATTGTTGACAATGATGGTGGGATACGAGTCGAACAGCTCGATCGAAGTGGTCAGGGCGGACTGCCAAGACTGACGATGGGTGATGTCGGATTTCAAGGCATAGGTCGAGTGTTCCGGTGCTTTCAATGCGGGCGACAACTGGCTTGTGGTAGGCGGAGAGATGGTAAACGGGTCGTACCATCCATCGGTTGCCAGTAGATCCATGACCAAAACCCTTGCTCCTTGCGAAACAAACAACGAGACAATGGCAGCACCAAATCCTCTTGTTCCGCCCGTCACCAATGCCACCTTTCCCGCCAATCGACCTTGTCCACCACCGACCTTGCTGTGATCCGTTTCTGCAGACATCCTGTTGGAAAGTTGCTCGAAAAAAAAAATCCACCTTGTGACCGAAAGCGAAGATTCCTACTTTCTCAACACAAGATAGCGAGTCGCTGGATTGAGATGCAAGAAAGACTGGTGTCGGCGGTACAGATGAGCTGATCGAGAAAGTTGGCCAACCGGGGAGGGATGCTTATATCAAGGATCTCGTCTTGCTGGGCTGTTTGTTTGCTGGATCAAAGCATCCGTGCACACTGTTTTATCAGAGGCTCGGATGGATTTAGGGTTTGCTTGCGGTCACGCGCTGCCGTGTTTTTCTCTTGTTCTTTTTTACGCAATTCATCATCCTCAACGGCTGTGGTACTGCATCTAACCTACCTGGTACAACGCTTTCCGAGACAGATCAAGTCTCCCACAAGATTGTCTACCATTCAACTCGGTTCAAGATCACCGGGAAACAAGTGTTTTAAGAGTCAAATAGAAAAGGGGCGCGCTGGAGATCAATCGGAATTAGTAACCAGCTCTTCGGGATTAGCTCCATCCCGGAGTTGAAAGCTTTACCCCGCAATTGGGTTGCTGTCCAATCATCTGTATATTTCTGACACCACCAACTCACTCGACCTGATCTTAGCGAATCCGATGTTCTCCTCGCATCCTCACTGGGACTCAGAGTCACACACTTGGAAGAGGGACTAAAGAGACGAGTATGATTCGCATGGTCGTTCATTCGTATCTCGTCACTCGCCCGGCTAGGACTCAGGCAACAACATCCAGATCAGCCTGACCGGTACTGCTTCTCCTCCTCCTAACCCCGCTTCCCCCATTCACCCCCGTAGTCCCCTTTTGAAGTGCACTGACTTTCCTCACCATCCCCGCAACCACCTTGGCCCCTGCCCCTCCCACTGCAGCCGTGCTCCTCTTGCCATGGCCACCAACCGTAGCAGCGGCGCGAGCAGCACTGGCGGCTGTAGGTGCGGTCAATCGACTACCCGGTCGACTCGTCACTCCCGTCGTAGCCGTAGTACTGCATGTGCTCGAATTGCTCACACTTCTCACCCCGATCTTGGCGACCGGTGCAACAGTGGTCGAGGCAGTCGATCGGAGATCGGCGGTACTCTTCTGCGCTCGCAAGGCGCCTCCGTTTCGATGTGTGGATGGATGGCTGAGTTTGGCCGATACGCTTCTCTGCGTTCCATTGGTCGTGCTTGTACTCGTGCTGTTGACGGGACGCGCAGAAATTGGTTTCCGGACAGTGGCAATTCGGGCGTTGGATGTACTACTAGAAAGCGTCGGTTTGGCCGTCGTCGTCGAACGGACACTTCTTCCACTAGATGCCGTAACTCCTGCAGTCACAGGGGCCCGGTGGACTACCGCAATGGGTTGGACGTTCTCCAAATCTTGCTGAGCAGCATTCGATGTAGGCTTCGCCTCCGCCTTGACCGCCGCTGGAGTCACCGCTTTGGCTGCCGCAACCCGCACCGGCGATGGCGAAGGACTCGGATATCTCGTCGAAACCCGTTGTCCGGCCGAAAACGTCTGGGGAATACAATCAATCACACCCAACACGTCAGCATCACTCTTGACCTCTCCTCCACCTTTGACAGGTGACGCAAGTGTTGCGACCATCAACCTGTTCGGCGTCGCCCCTACCATCGCAGGCGAAGGTGCGGGTGGAGAGTGACTGGAATCCCTCAATCCATACCGATCCCGTACACTGGGAGAAGCTCGGAACACTTCCGGCTTGGCTTCCTGTCGACTGGAACTTCGAGGAGGAGTAGCAACCACGGTGGCGGTGGCGATCGTCTTGGATCGAGATCGCTCGAAGCCTTTGACTCGGGCAACAGGCGAAGGAGTCGAGTTGTCTGTTGCCATAACCGCGGCTTTGGGCGAAGAGCGAGGTGTCGTGGTAGGTGAGATGTTGACGCGTGATTCGACCAGCACCCCACCGTTCACACTAGCGGAGGATGCAACCGGCCCGTTCCCATGCAATTTCTCCTGATCGGCTTGGACACCAACATCCACATCTTCCGACTCGTCGACGCTGACTTCTTGTGCCACCGGGTCGAGATGCACCGAGTGGGAACCATTCAACATCAAATGCTGATTGAACGATCTCGTCGCCGTTGGATATCGTCGCGAGTTCAGTTCCAAACGAGCTACGGTGGCAGGCGCTTGAATGGCCGGTCGCTTTCGTGAAGGTGAAGGTGACTTGCGCGGTTGTCCTACACAGGGAGCTGGTTTGGACACGGGCGCAGCCGAGGCAGGGACGACTCGTGGAGCTCCTCGCTGCGCCTTCGGGGTGACAGGTCCTGACGTGCTGTCGACGTAATCAGCTGCGCTAGCAAGGGTCGACTTTTGCTTTCGTCGGGGTCGGGCGGATTCCTCCTCCTCGTCCGAGCTGGAATCGTCTTCCTTCTTGCGTGTGTTGCGGGAAAGCGTCTGTTGAGCCTGTGAGATGTCGGACTCGGGTTGATCAAAGCTATCGTCACCAGCACCCTTGGCAACGTCCGATCCCGCAGCACGGCGTTTGATCGAGGCTCGAGTAGCCGGGGTAGCGGGACTCGCCACCGAGGCAGACGAAGCAGCATTGGCAGCCACGGGAGCCGCTCTAGCAGCAGCATTGGCAGCTTCCAGCGTCTTGCGCTCCTGCTCGATCAATTGCTTCGCTTCCTTGATGGCATGGTCTCGAACACCCCACTTGATCCACTCGACAAAGTTTTGATACATAAAGTGCTGCTGCGGACCTACGACGCATCCAGGCCGCATGAAGCGCATGAATCCGATGGCCTCACCTGCACTGAAACCATGCTTCCACACCAGGTATGCGCCGATGAGGACACCGGTCCTTCCCAAGCCAGCTTTGCAGTGGACAGCCACAACGCCATCCTGAGCAATGACTTTGTCTGCTTTCGCGATGAAATCGGCCAAAATCTCATCGGTCGGGTTGGATCCGTCGTCAAAGTACATGTCGCTATGGTCGATACCAGCATTGAGGAAAGCGTCGCGGTCGTACAAGGGGTTGTTGAGACGAACGACGAGTTTGACGCCTCGATCCTTGAAATAGCGGATCGTCTTGCCGAACAGCTTGTCTTCGCCCGGTGGACGGAACGAGTAGGAAGCGGGCAGACGACCTTCTCCTACACGCAACGCTTCGACATAGTTGCGGTCGTTGGGCGAGGCGAAGGCAATGAAGTTGGGAGTGATCCAGTTCCAGTCCCCGTTGGAAACCTGTTCGTACTTTTCGTACTCGTCGAGATTGAACGTGGTAAGATCGAGAAGACCTGAGTTGATGGCGCGATGGACGCCATAGAGGATATCTTGGATGGACAAGTTGTAGTCTGCACGCCCGTAGCCAGCGTCTCGGAAAGGTTTGAATTCGAGCTCCGAGATGGGGTAGAAAGCGTCGGCTGGGGTGACCTTGCCAATGATCATGGCGTAAAGCGTGACCAGCAAGGCAGCGTTGGCCTTTTGAGCTGGAGCGTTGGTGGTGTAGAGGACCAAGGTGGCATCTTGCATATCTGGGTCTGTGAGCATGTGATGTACATGCAGACAGAAACGGTAAAACATGCCCACGTTGAGCGGACCCCAATCGAACCAGAAGCTGAGGTAGACAAGATCGTGGTCGATGTTGAACCAGTGCAATCGGCTCGGATTGGTCTCGCTAGGATCGACATACTTCTTGAGTTCGGCATCGTCAAAGTTCTTCCAAGCGGGAGACTGTCCGTCTTGTTCGTTAAGGTCGTCCTCGGATGGCAAGTCGCCGGTGAACCAGGTGAACCAGAGTCGTTTATGGATACGAATGAGAGGATGAGCGGGCCAGAGTTTGTTTGGGCTGGCAGCGCGGCGAGCATGTCGGGAAGAGCGATGTGGTGACGAGTGGGAGGCTTGAAGATCTTGAAGGACGGCGGACTCGATGAGATGATCGTCAGGATGGGGTGTGCCACTGCTCTCGGCATCGGAGTCGAGAAAGTCGGAATCGTCTGGTGCAATGATGTGCTCTTGCCTTTCTTGAAGGACGAAAGCAGATGTTGAAGCCATCCTGGGTGTTGTACGCAATAGGTAGATGCTTGCCTGCTGTCTGGATGGATATGGGTGCGATGCTGTAGGTATGCTTTCAAAGTGTGTCTTGAGTAGAGTGATGCAGTGGATGCTGTGATAAGATTCGATACGAGGCTGATATGCGATATGCTTGATCTTCTTGTTGGTCGCCGCCGTTGATAGTCGTAGCGAGGGGAGAATAGGGTTACGTTGTAGATGGTGCGAGACAAGAAGACTCAAGTGAGGAAGGTGATTGTTGATGTCCTTTGACAGGATGAGTGACTGTTGCAATTCAATTGCGAATTCATCCACGCTGATTCGGATATCGGAGCCTCCGTCTGTCTGTCAAAACAACACTCTCTGCGGGGACAGTGACCAGACGATCGGCGGCAGCACAGCGCGCTATTTCTGCGTTACAAAAGGGGAATCCGATTTGGCAGTTGTTTTGGCAAGTTGCATTTGCATTCGCATTCGCATTTGCATTCACAGATTTACCATCGCAATTTCTCCAGAGCGCGTCTCTGTGCGCGTGACTTTTCTTTCTTTTTGTCCTCTCAGCTCAGCTGTGTTGTTGTTATGGCTGATCTTATCTTGCTGCTGTGCCCTTTCGCTCCACACCAACACTCGCTTTCCTCGCTCTTGTCACTTTCAAGCATTCTAACAACGTGACATGACTTGGCACACCAGAGAGCAAAAAATGGAATGACAGGCAAGCTCACTTCACACAGACATTGTGATAGCATTCGTGCATCTCGCAATGGTTGCAATGGTTTCCGGAAGACTTGTCTTGCCAGCTGAACATTCTCTTTCTACTGTGCTTTGTGCGCTCTTTTATTTACTTGACCTTGACAACAACAAAGGGCACCTCGACATCCTCGCCTTCCAAATCATCCGCCATGATCTCCACGATCACCCACTGCGCATGCTTCGGGATCGGCTTCTTGGAAACTGTCTCGATCAAGCTGCTCATCTTCATCTTGAGCCTCTCCTCCCTCTTCTTCCCTGGAAGGAACGCAGAGAAGAGCATCGATACCCCCGAGCTCAGCATCGACACTTCCAGCCCGTGCTTGTCCTTGAACAGATCCAAAAACTCTTGCAGCGTCACATCCTCCTCCACCTTGAAGCGCGACCACAAGGTCCATTCCGTTTCGTTGTACTTGAGCTTCTGTGCCGCGATAGGGTCGCTGAAGGCGATAAACGGCAACGCAAGGTTGACAAAGGCGTTCGAGTAGGCCTCCAGCGTCTTCTTCTCGTCCAGCAGCTTGTACAGCTCCAGGTTGACCAGACCCGTAGCAAGCGCCGTCGTGGTGGCGATCGCAGGGATAATCTTGCCCGCGATTCCCTTGGTTTGATGCTTGTCCGCCGGCGAGATGCCGTAGTTGGTCGCACGCAGGTTCGAGGCAGCCGTGATAAAGTCCATGTGGTGATTGCTGTCGTCGTCCTTCTCCATCTCAATCGGCTGCAGACGCACACCCGCCAACGAAGAGGCCTCGGGCAAGCTGCTCGTGATTTCGGTCAGATCGCCTCCATCCGCGTTGCTGCTGCTGTTGTTGTTCGCCGCCGCCGCCTCGTTCTCGTTGACCTGGATCTTGACATTGTCCTTGGGTACAAACTCGGGCACCTGCATCGACGAGAGCACCTTGCGGAACAGTGCCGCATCGGCCTCACCCTTCAATCCGTAGTTCTCGGCGTGCAGCAGCGCAGCGCTCATCACGTACTCGAGGTGCATCGGATCCTCGGCGTCAAACGTCAACGGCTTGGGTGCGCGCTTGGGGCCTGACCAGAATGGTTGACCGCTCGAGGTAACTGCGTCAGCGGGCAGCGAGTGGAGCAGCTGCCGGATGGTGTTGCTGTAGTTCTCCTCAAAACGCATGCGTGCCCAGAAGATGCACTGCTCGAACGACTTGGGTCGCTCGTCCACGAGGTATTGCTTGATCTGGTCCAGCTGCTCCTTGGCGCCCGAGCCCGACTTGAGCGTCGTCTCAATGTAGTCTGGCTGCGACAGATACTGGTTGACGTTCTCTGCAGGCTTGAGGAAGTACTCGTCGAACTGCTCACGCGCCCACTGGATCGTGTGTTCGATCGCGTTGGGGAAGTTTTTGAGCGTGCAGACCGGGATCGATTTCTCGGGCGGGTCCTGCGATGACGAGTAGGATTCGGTCAGGTGAGGCACCACCACCTGCGTGTTGGCCTTGGTACCCAACGTACCGGACTCGAGCAGCGGCTTCTCGTAGTAGACGCAGCGACGGTCCATGTACTGACGTGCCTGCACATTGTCAAGTGCGTTTGTGACTCCTGTGAGCGAGGCAAAGAATTCGTCGCCGTACACGTCTTCGGTCTCGGGGCCAACGCGATTCTGGTGGCTGTGGATCTTGCCCTTGAGGTCAGGGTTCATCTCGGCGACCGCAGCGGCAGCCGTGTCGGCCTTGAAGTGGCCCACGTCCTTGGAGCGGAAGAGGAACTGTCGGTTCAAGTTGGACTTTTCGATCGTGTCCATGTCGGTGACGTGGATGATACCTTGGGGACCGCTGCCGAGACCCATCATGCTCCAGTTTTTGAGCATCTCGCATCCGATAGCACCGGAGCCAACCAGGAACTGACGTGCGTTGGCGATCTTTTGCTGGAACGATTGGCCAAAGACGGCAATCTGGCCATCGTACCTCGAGTTGGTGGGTGCAAACTCACTCTCGGGTAGGCTTTCGATCGAGTCGGGCAGAGACTCGAGCGAGTCGACGTAGAGGTGCTGGACGAGTGGATGGAATTTGCCGGAACAAGCCTTGAGCACTTCCTGCGCCACGAATCCACCAACATAGGCGACCATGGGAGAGACGTCGCCCTGCGCTTGGAAGGCGAGCTCGCGGATGACTTTTTCGGGCAAGTCGGCGGGATCCTGTCCGGAAGCCTGGAGGATCTGCTTGGTGAGCTGCAGCACCTGATCGGCGTCTTGGGCATTTCTGGGCGCTGGAAGTCGACCGTTCTTGTGCTGGAACTGCGATAGCGCCTGAAAGCCTGCATGAAGTGCCGCGGGTCGGTCAAACTTGGCAAAATCGGCGATGAGAAATTCAGGCTGCTTTTCGCTTTCCCGAAGCGACTTGAAGGCGATCTCCTTGGGCATCTTGACCTGCTTAAAGATACCGCCTCGCTTGTACTCGCCGAGACCTTTTGTGCTGCCGATGGTAAAAGTATACGGACCCTTGACCGTGACTTTGCGTGGCTGGCTGTTGTTGAGCGCCTCCATGCCCTGGACTTCGGTGAAAGAGACGTAGTCGCCATCCTCGAGACCATGGCGGGTCTCGTCGAGGGTTGTGACCAAGCCTTCTTCGTCCTCGCTGGCGATGGAGACGATCATACCAGACAAGGGCTGCTCGCCTGTAGGATCATTGCAGAGGAATTTGGGACCAAAGTCGTTAAAGACGGAGCCAAAGAGACCGCGCACCTCTGCCGAGATAAAGTGAGTCGAAGTACCGTGGGTGATGTCGTTGATGCGGAGCTGCTCGGAATAGAGCGCATCAGTCGTGACCACAACCTGAAAGCGAGAAAGGACATCCTGGTCAAGCTCTGTCTCTTCAAGGACGCGAATGGGTACGTAGGTGTTGAGCTCAGCGAGACGGGGCTGTGTTGCATGGTCCCTGCGAGCCTTTGACGAGACGTCCTCTGGTCGGAGGAAGAACTGTGTACTGAGGTCGCCGATGGAGACGGGAGTTGGATCGAAGATAGTGATGCTCTTGACGCCGGCAAGGGCGACGTTTTTTGCGATTTCGGCACCGAGACCGCGGAGACCGACGACGAGGACGTTGCTAGCAGCCATGCGCTTCATGGCATCGTGACCGAGCACGTAGAGCTGGCGACTGTAGAGACCCTCATCGATGGCCTGTTCGGGCTGGTCGACCTTCATATCCTCTGCGGCCGCCATTTTCTTGTGTGACAGAGGACTGATGCCGTTTCTGATCGAGAAGGATGATCCAGTTGAGTGATGAATTGTGATGCGATGTGAAGGAGAGCGTGAGCGTGTAGCGTTCTCGGGACGACTTATCGAAACAGTGCTGCGTGTGTCCGAGTTGAGGTGACTGCAGCTGATGTTGGTATGATGGATTGGAAGATGGAAGCTGGAAGAAAGAAGGCGTTGATCTTTGACCAGCAAGTGACAGACTCGGCTGACTGGCTGGATGGCTTGGGCGCTGTATCCGTGTATACTGCAGCACACCTTTTTTTGGCCTGAAATTTGCATGCTGAGTTGAGTGCAACACAAAAGCGACGTGGAGGCGCGCAATGCCTTTGACTGCCAAAGTGCCGTCTCAGAAGAACGGAAGAGGTGACCGTGCGTTTTGGCTGCGTTGCTGCCTGTCTCTTATTCCATTGGCTTTTTGTGAGAGACGCAAAATCGTCTAAAATCCGAAATTAGTCAAAGACAGACGCAGAGCCGAAAGCGAGGTTCGATCACAACAAAAAATACACCAACAGCAGCGCCATACAGAGCACAACGTTGTATAGGATGCGTTCGGAAGAGTGTAGGATCAGTAGCATATCTCGCACAGCGGGCGGACGCGCAGAGACGACACCAACCAAGCTTCAGATGAGAAGAGAGAGAAATGCTGCAGCAAGCATCGCGGACAAGGAGAGGTACCGTAGAGAAAGTGTGGGTTTGGAACTAGCTGTGCAGTAGCTGTGGCAATTTTCGTTGCCCTACTTTCTGAAGAGCTTTTTTCTCAAGCTTTGCTTCCATAGAAATCGTCAGAGATGATATGGCTTCTTGAAACGTACGTGTCATTCTCCCTTCGAGACGCTTGCTCAACCTGTGCCAGAAGCATTGATCTCTGATGATTCAGAGGCAAAAGACCAAGACAAGAACGAGTCGGGTACGAACGACAGTGTGTATATTGTATAGATGCTTCCAAAACTAATGCTATATGTGACACTCGACGGAAATGCAATACAAGCTCGCAAATATTCTTGCTCTTCTAAGTACCCTGACCTTCCTGCTACTGCTGATCCTGATCAGGTGCACGAAGCGTGCCTCTGGAATCGTCGTTGGACACCACCGAAGCGGCCTTCGAGTGAGGACGCGACTGGGCTGAAAAGTGGTCCCACATATTGACCAGGTTCGAAGCGGGTCCGCCAAATTCTATCCCGTCGTGTCCGTTGGTGGAAGAGGGAAAGGCGGTGGGAGGTGCTGAACTGATACTTGTGGCTCGTCCACCGTCGAGCCGCTTGGCCGATCGCTCGCGAAACTTGGCGCTGGAATCCGGCGGGAGGTCCGCAGATCGCCTCGATTCTCCTCCGGCACCCGAGGCGAATTGCGAAGCAGCATTGGCGGCAGCAAAGTGGTGCATCAGGTTGTCGGTCGACACGGCGCGCGAGGGAGCGTGCGAGCCTACCAACGACCTTGCGCGTGACCGTGTGCCCGTCACCGTCCCTCCGTAGGCCGATCCGCTCGGACCGCTGCCGAAACGAAAGCGGGTGGGCGAGGGCGCACGAGATCGAGAGATGGTCTGGAACTCGCGCCCCGGTGTACGTCCAAACGTGTGGAGGTGCATGTGCGGATGCGTAAACATGGCCTCTGCTTCCTGCTGGCTGATCTGATGCGACGAGCGATGCGCTTCCAGCTCGGTCGACGAGCTTCCGCCTGGGATGGCTTTGCGCAACAAAGCAGCCGAGATCTTGAAGCCTTTGGCGATGGCCCATGAAACGAGGAATCCGACCAGTCTGCGCTCGATCGAGTAGATGAGAGAGGCAAATGGGATGACGCCCTCGATGGTCTCTCTCAGACCCCACGTATCTTCGTGTCGCACAATGAGACCGGCGTCGTTGAACTCGAGCCGACTCATGACGCGCAGCTGAATGCTGCATAGCGATCGCAGTACGGCTCTAGGGTGGAAGAGCGACCAGACCAAGTTGCGGAATGTCTGTCGACCTAGTCCCTCGCTCGTCCAGTGGGGCATCAGCGCATCGGCGGGAATAGCAGGACGTGTGGCGAGCTGCTGCTGCACCATCTCAGCATCGACATAGTGATGCGTGTTTGAGCCATTGGTGAGGCTGTTGAGGATGTTGTTGGCGGCGGGAGTCGAAGAGGAGGGGGTTGCGTCGAAATCTTCGCCGTTGACGCTGGGCGGGGTGTTGGCTGGGTGTGTGCCAGAAAGTGGACGAATGCCACTGACACCAGCGGAAGCAGCGTGACCGGGCGTGTGTGGTCTGGAGCCACCCCAGATGCTGGATATGCTGAAAGGCGTCGTTGGGCTTTGCGGATGGCTGGCGACACGCGAGTAGGCGCTGCTGGCACCGTAGTCGATGAACGGATGTGGTGTCATGGGGTACGCCGATGCCGAGGCTGACATGGGATAGGAGGCTCGAGGAGTGCGGTTGGCATCGCTTGCGTCGGGATCGGGAGATGGTTTTGCGGGCGCAGAGCCGAAAAGGGATGGGAACAAGGTGACGGTGATGGTGTGATCGATGATACCGGCGCGTGTGCCGTCAAACTCAAAGTCGGAGCAGATGACGTCGCGCAGTTCGGACTGTACATCCATGCCGGGAAGCGCGAAAGCCATCATGAACTGGTTGGCGATCTGGTTCCTTCCGTGAGCCGAGAGTAGAGGAGATTCGAAGACGGCGCCTCTCTCGTAATAGCGCGAGACCATCTCTTTGACTTCCTCGGCTTTGCGTTTGCACGAGTAAAAGGTGCTGTGGAGGCCGAGGATGACATCGGTGAGCGTGCTTGGGCTGGGTGGGCCTGCGCTGTAGCCTCCACCCATGCCAAGGCCGTGCATGCCGGGATGGTTGGAAAGGCTTAGACTGCTGGGACCGGCATGGTGAGCGGAGCCAAAGGCAGACTGGAGGGAGGCGCCATCGACGTTAGGGGGGGCAGCCCCGATGTTGAGATTGATCGGATGTGCGGACATGGTGGGGCCAGAGTTGCTCTGCGTTCGACCGTGAGTACGCATGGAAAGACTGCTGGGCGTCTTTGGGGCGTTGGCCGAGATGCCGGGAAAGTATGATTCTGAGTGAGGACCTGGTTGTCGAGGATGATGGTGCCAGCCGGCTGGAACGGTGGAAGGTTTGTCGTTGGCCTGAAAGGAGCCTTGGCGACGATGGGGCGGAGCAGATGCTTGTGGAGCGTCGTCTTTGGTCGAGGAAGCGTTCGAATTACGAGGCAAATCTATTTTGAGATCGCCAGTAAAGTCGCCGGGCTGGGGTGGCTGACCACCAGGGAATGGGATGGACGTCGACATGACAGATCAGATGTCGAACGCCGTGGCCTCGTAAATGCAAAAGATAGGAAGGGCGAGCCTTGGCGCGTGGGAATGAATGTCACAGATGCGCTCGTTGATCTAGGTAGTGTGTGATTGGCAGCTAGATGGGGTAGAGCGTTTATGGCGATCGGATCTATGTGGACATAAAGCAGGATCGTTCCGTTGTTTGGTTTGTAGGTAGGCGGCGGACGGTGGATGGTAGCGTCGAACGATGTTGAGATTAGGACCAGGACAAAGGTACGGTTAGGGACGTGGCGTTTGGCGATGGCTAGAGTGAGGGTGTGAGATGCACTTGAAAAGGAGACGAAACCCAAAAGAAGAGCGACTCTGTGTGAGCTTAGTTTGGGTGATGGTCTTGCTTTGCTGCTTTGCTTTGCTCGCTGTTGGTGCTACTGCATGCTGTACACTCTCCAAAAGCCAGCGAAAATTCATAGTGTATCTGCTGTGCTCCTTCCAGACGCGGAGGATCCGAATTTAGAGTGCCGCCACAGCTGCCAGAAGGGAAGGACAGGGAAAAAGAAAATCAAGTGACGGCATTTCACGCTCTTGTCTGTTGATCCCCATCGTTGGTGGTCACGCGGCCTGCAGTCTTTGAACCTCTTAAGATTTGAGCCTTTCCAGAGAAACGGCGCTTCCCTTCTGGATGACTTGGATCCTGTCTGTTTTTCTCTCGTATTTCTGACATTTTCAAATGCGTGTCTCCGCATTCGCTCTTTTGCTCGTCTGCCCTACGCTCCACACGGACTTTGGCGGTAACTTTCCACCGACGGCATAGAAAAGGGCAGCACAGCACAGCAAGGTCATCGTCACCGTCACCCCGTCCCAGATCTCCTGCACAGATCGACGGCAAAAGCAAGGCAACGCGACCATGACGATCATGTTGATCCATCATAACCTTTGCCTAGACTTGCGCTTGCCTGCTCCCTTCCTCGTTCTGCGTCAACCTTTTCCCCCCCCCCCACACTGCTCGATGCATCATCCCGCCTGCCTGTATTACAGTGTATCGACCCACACGATGACGCCTCTGCAAATCTAGATCGTCAGCATTGGCGTCATCGTAGACTTCGCTCTGATAGTGGCACAATGACAAGCGAGTGGGTCCGCTTCCTGCAAATCTGCTTGCTTCCTTATCGTTGCCAAATGCAAGAGGCGATGCCTGGGTGCTTGGTCGAAAACATTACCAGATTGTCACTGCCTAGCGCGGTGCTCCAATTATCCGCCTGTTGGAGCTCGCTTTCACGGTGAACCCAAAGTGCCCTTGCATCCCTTTCACCACACCCAAACAAACCTTTTTGTTCTCAGCAGAGGTGGTCTGCAGCCCGAAGCAGTCACTACTTTACTTTGCCCTCGTAGGTATGTTTTCATCTATCTGACGCTGGTATTGCTCAATTATAGCAACTTGCGAGCAAGGACTAGGAGGCTCTAGGACGGCCTCTTTTGTTCAACTAAGAATCAACACGACCTTGACGGCGCCGTGGTGACGAAGCGGACTTTCCGCGTGAAACACGCAGCTTAATCTCTCGTTTCACCTCGGAGAATTTTTCCAGCAAAGTTTTGAAATGTTACGCCGGTGTAGATATTGAAAGTCAAAGAATGAAAATAGCGAATCGATGCTTGGCTCAAAACGTATTGTTGAGAGCCTGTCAAAAAGCGCGACGCTTCCAACGCTTGACACAATTTGGCTCGTCCCCTTTGTTCACCTTGATCATTCCCGCTCCTGTATTCCCTTTGCTGTCAAACACCACAGTAGCACGTTGGTCATCAACACCGCCTTCCCGCAACTTGGTCTGCCATTGTCCGATTCAATGCGGCCACGATTCTCTGTCGAAGTACCTCAGCTGCCGGGTTTTGGGGATTGATTCTTGTCGCTGTTTCCGAATTCGAGTTTCCATTCGGTTGTGATGATATGTCACGTACCACAGTCGGTCGATCTTTTTTCTTCTTCTTCTTTCTTTTGCCCCTTCCAAAGTTGTTTTGATGGTCACTTCTTGCAAGCTCATCATACTCTACAACTTCTAGCCTGCGACGCTGCCGGACCTCGTGGACACCTCAGCGCGCCACACATCTCAGCATGTGCCCTTGCCTCGAAACAGACGCTAGATAATCGCCTCACTTGCCAAGAATAGACAGCAAGCAGTGGCAGCATCGCCCAAATGAAGAAGTTCAGGCTCAAAGTTCAAGCAGACTTTGCGCCCTGGAACGCCGGAGGATGATTCCGTCTGCCTGTGTAACACTCAATTGACACTGTTTGAGGCGCATGACTGCTTGTTGTCTTTTCCGCTCCTGAGCGGCGACTAAGCGCACGCTCTTCCGTCTATCCTCCGCGTTTGTGAGACGTTGTTTCCGTGCAGGCTGACTGTTTGTGTGCCACTACCTCCTCCTCCTCTCTTCTTCTCTTCAACCATCTCTGTCTCGATCACATCTTTTAGTTATCGTTGATCGCGTTGGCTGGACCTCCCTTTTCCTTCTTACTTCCCCTCTTTCCACTTCGACCCTCAGAGAACCGTTGATCGGTCTCTTTTTCTACACTTTCATACGAGGTCAGCTAGTCTGGGAAAAGTACAACGAAGAAACAGGCATTTCTTCGTTCATCTTTCCGCCTGTTACGCTATCGTCGATCGATCGTAGGGCTCTCTCGTCTTTCATTCCAACACATTCTTTTCCTCAATTCTTCTTGGGTGCAGGTCAGCCCTTTACACGACGGTCAGGTATCTTTTTTTCTTGGAGACTGAAACCGGAACAGACTTCCATTTTATACACGCATTAGAGCTCATCCCGACAGCATGAAGCTACTCCCACTAGGCGTATTGGCGCTTGCCAGTCTCTTTGCCTCGTCGGTATCCGCCCTGGAGGATCACGGCTCGCAACATCTTCCTGCTCGCTTGAGTCAAGCAGGCTCTTCTTCATATCACACCTCGAGAACGGATCTCAGCTTTGGTGCTGACCGAGCTTCCCAGCCTTCTCGACTATCGATTCAACGTCGCTCGCTTTGGCAGGTGCTCTTCGGCGGTGATGCGCAAGGTAGCGGACAGAAGCGGAGGGCAGTCCCTTCTGCACGTTTCCTTCCACGTCAACGTCGTAGTCGTCTCTCCGCCAGCGGCTCCTCAAGAAAATCAAAACGCGCCAAAGGCTCATGCAAAGCTGCTTCGACTGCTTCTGCATCGGCTTCCTCCACTGCCTCGGCCCCAACATCGACTTCCACCGCCTCCCCCTCTTCTCCCACCAGCAGTGGCAACAAGACGTCCACCTCCAATACAATGGCTGGCTATTGGCCCGACTGGACAGCTTCTGCTCTCCCAGCTTCTTCCATCGATTTCAGCAAGTTCGACATTGTCAACTACGCCTTTGCTTTGCCTACAGCCAACTTCGATCTACAGATCCCCACCGATCCTTCTGGCAATCTCTTGAGGGGATTTGTCAAGGCTGCTAAAGCAGGCAACACCAAAGCCGTGCTCTCGCTGGGAGGCTGGGGAGGATCGACGTATTTCTCCCCCGCTGTTCGAACCGCCTCTTCCCGCTCCACCTTTATCTCCAACATTGTCAAGATGTACAACCAATACAACCTGGACGGCATCGATCTTGATTGGGAGTATCCCAATCAGCAAGGTCAGGGCAATCAAATGGATCCTTCCGACACGGCCAATTTCCAGACCTTCTTGACCGAGCTTCGAGCAGCTTTGCCTAAGGGTGCATTGATCACCGGAGCGGTCGCATTCACCCCCTGGATCGCTAGCAATGGTCAGCCTGTTTCCAGCGTGGCTAGAGCAGCGGCTGCGATGGACTACATTATGATCATGAACTACGACGTTTGGGGATCTTCTTCCAATCCGGGTCCCAATGCACCTTTGGCGAATCTGTGTGGCAACTCGACGCAGCCAGGCGCAAATGCTGCGGCGGGAGTCAAGGCTTGGTCTGCTGCGGGTATGCCCAGGAACAAGATCTTGTTGGGCATTCCGGCTTATGGTTATATCAACACTTCCAACAGGAACACTTTGATCGGACGCTCGCCTTCTTCGTCGGAATCCTTGGACAAGAGAGCGGTGAAGCTGACCAGTGGAGATGGAAACACTGGTTCAGGTCAAATCAATTTCTCTAGCTTGGTCAAGCAAGGCGCACTCAAGCTCGGCTCGGACGGACTGTACGATGGTGCAGGTGGATTCACAAAGTATTGGGACGATTGTTCAGATACTCCTTATCTCAGCGATGGCTCGAGGGTCATTACTTATGATGATACGAGCTCGATCTTTGATAAGGGCGCTTTTGCAAGTGCGGCTGGAATCGGCGGGATCAGCATGTGGAGTTTGGATGGCGACACCAAGGATTGGGCGTTGACAAATAGTGCGATTGCTGGAATGAGCTCTACCGGCGCTATCTCGTCGTAGAGTTCCCCCTCCCCTTTCGCCCCTTGATTTCTCCCGGGTGTGCTTGGTTTTAAGGATTCCCGCGCACATTTGTGTGGGTACTGTGCTTGTATGTCTCTGTTTCCAAGGAAAATGCATTTCTGACTGTCATCACTGGGAAGCTCCCATTTCGTGTTGGTGTTTGGCCGTGAGAGTATGTCATTCCGTCCAACTTGTTGTCCGCGCTGTAACGCGGCTGACGGAAAAGCACTTCATTCCGGCTGTTTGTCGTAGAGTGACTTCTGACAACCATGCGGTTGTGATGCTGATCACCTTTCAACCAAAGGTGGGCTATCTGAGGGCGGGTTTTGTCGTGGACATTTTTCGGCATCGGAGTTCATGCATCTCAGGAACTTTGGCGGTGTATGGCCGACTCGGGAGTAGGAGATACAGACAAGAGGCAAGTTCATTTGCCGGTTGACATGCGGCGTTAGCGTTACAAAGTCACATGGGTATTATGCGCTTGTCAATGACAACCATTTGCCGGATGAATGGGACGAGGCTTTGCCTGGCGGACAGATGCGTCGTGCCAATTCGAGGGTTATGAAGATCGACAGTTGCGAGGTGTGAATTTTGGTTGCGAGCCTTGACGATGACGGGTCGTTAGAGAGGATTTGGTGTGGCCGAGGCGGTGCATAGGACGCCAAGGACCAAGCTCACATGACGTTGTTCGGATATGAATACCTCTTGAGAGCATATAAGGGATCTCCTGTCGATGGCTTTCTTGATCGACCTCTCGTCCATTCATTCCTCAATTCTACCATTTTTGTAACAATGTCGACGAAGTTGGCAAAGATCCACGTGACTATCGCTCCATCGTCTCCCACATGCTGCCTCTCCATTCCATCTCTTCTCGCGACCCTCCCTGCTCACCTCTCTTCACGACTCACCATCGAATCCCAACCCTCGTCTTCCACCACAGCTTTACTCTGGCTTCCCTCTCTTTCTCTCGGCAATACATCTTCCACCCTCCGAACCATCCTCCTCTCTCACCCTTCTATTCAGTTCGTCCAACTACCCATGACTGGGGTGGACGATTTCATTCCTCTCATCAAAGAGCTCGAATCGACACGAAGCATTGTTTTCTGTTCCAGTCGAGGATGTTTCGGCTTTTGCTGTGCAGAACACGCTCTATCACTGATCCTGACTTTACTTCGACAGACGCATCTTCGACCACCTTCTCCCGTCACTTGTTCCCTTCTCAACAAGAAAATCTTGGTCGTTGGTCACGGATCTATTGCTTGTTCCATATTGCAGCTCTTCCACCCATTTCATTGCGACATTACATGTCTGGATTCAAGCACATCTTGGACAGAGTTTCACCACTTTTTGAAACGAGCTGAAATCATCATCTTAGCTTGTCCTCTGACCGATACTACCAACCAACTGTTCGGCGCTACAACCTTCGATTCCCTCGGTCGAAATCCTATCCTAATCAACTTGGCTAGAGCGGAACTAATCCATACTCCTTCCCTCCTGAATGCTCTAGACGAAAATCGAATTCAGGCTGCAGCACTGGATTTATTCACACCGCCTCCAGCAACCCATCAAGGCCAATTCGAGAATTTGATCACAAAAGGCAGACTCCTAATAACTCCTCACTCAGCTGTACCTAGAGAAATGGTTGGAAAGTTGCTCGCCGAAAGAATTCGATCCAACTTGCAAACGATGGTGGAATGGAAGAGTGGAGATGGAGAACAAAAGCACGAGCAGTTCGAGTGGTTGGGGAAAGTCGATTCTAAGAAAGGTTATTAACGGCCATCGATGTTGATCGACTCTCACTTGGATCAAGTGGGCAGAATAGAATTCGGCGTCGGAACCGATGTTATGATGTTTCATTGCGATGCTATTGTATATGTCAAATCAATCCGCTCACTTCGTACGTGCTCGAGCCCCGCCTGCTGCAATTGTCTGTTCATTCCGCCTTGCTTCCGCCTTTTTCTCCTTCTCCTCTGCCAGCTTCAAGTTTCTACGCCTGGCGATGAGTCCAACCGTCTTGACCCTAGGACCTCTGAACGGCGAAAAAGCGCCGATCACCTTCTTGCTGATACCCGCATCTCCATTCTGTAGCACATCAGGAACACCGCCATCCGCCGCGGCAGCAGAGGTATCCGCGGCTGCGCAGTGAGCCAGAATCCATCGATACGCGACGGGGATCCGAATACCCAAGACCTGCATGTCGATCAGGATGCGCAGGAGGTTCGGATCTGGCGGGAGGGATGTCCAGCGACCACGCGAGTTGCAATTGATGCGCGACACGAGTGCCTGAAGTTGCTGCGTGGTGTAGAACGTGCGTGAATCGTCGATGGAGATATAAGCGGGTCCGGTCTCGAGCGTATCTACTGTCTGCAAAATGTCCACTCTGTCCCCTTGTCGCGCAAACAAACGGGCTTTCTGCAACGCCTGTTTGTATCCACGACGAAGCTGTGACAAAGTTTCGGCACGAGATCGATGCTTTCTGCTTCGCTGAACCATCCCCGCCCTGTGACCAAACACATTCAACAAGGCATCGTAGAAGCGTGAGTCTGGCTGCACGCCCACGCCCACGCCCGAGCCCATGCCTGCTTTGGCATCATATTCAATTGCCACTGCTTCTGCTGCTTGATCGTCGCTACTTGATGACCGTGCGCGGCCTGTTCCGAGCAGCTCATCCAGCTTCTGGCGGCGCGAGCTCGACAGTCGCCTCGAGAGTCGCCAGTGATGTAACAGGAAAGCATACTCTCGTTGTGCAAGAATCTGTGCGGCTCTCCATCGAAGACCCTCACCCAACTCTCCTGAGCTTGTGCGCAGGCGCCCGATCGACACGCCATTTTGTGCGCGAGATCGACCGCGCAAAGAGGCGATGATGTTCCAGCCCCTGGCATACTGTCGACGCGCTGCAAGCCTGGATGTCCTGGGCGGTGACATCCGCAGCGCGCGCTGCCTATATGATCTGCTCGGATGCTGCGCCTTAGGTGCTCTTGCAGCTTCGTTGGCCAGCACCGTCATCAAGATGGTCGCGGTCTCAACTGGAATCTGCCAGGGCGTCCGAGCGACATCGACAGCGGAGGATTGCAGGGCGCTTTGCAAGCTGGTGCGCTTGATCAAACGCCAGATACGCAGCGCCAGACCAGTCTTGCCGGCCTTGGCTGCGAGGTTGAGCGTGGCTGTCAAGACATGCGGGTTGAGGATGGCATGCCTGGATGCCTGATTTGCTTTCGGTCTGAGTGCAGCTTTTGCGCGTTGCTGTGATGGACTCGCCGAATCCACCGTTCGACCATGCCTGGAGCGCTGTTTGTTGAGCGCTGGATAGATGCGCATGACGATCTCGCTGACGCCAGCATGACCAGGCTCGTGTCGGAATCGGCGTAGGAAGAGACCGGATGCAGTGACGTACTGGAGGAGAGCAGCCAATCGGTACGAATCGGCCTGAGCAATCGCCGTGTCGATCTGCTGGATCATGGGTCGGATCGAATGATGCTCTGTCGGAACCGCTGCGTTTTCCGACGTGGACGCAGCTGCTGATCCCGGGCTTGCTGCTACCTCAAATGCACTGACAGGCGTGGCGGATGAGTCGGTCGATCCGACGATGGCATCAACAGGCTGATCCGTCTTGTACATCTGCGGCAGTTCCGGACGCTTTGTGGTGAGTACAGCTCGACCCAGCGATTCGTAGCGTTGCGCAGTGGCCTGGCGCAGGATTGTATTGAAGGTGACAGCATCCGGCTCGAGTGGTGGTTGGCGGAGCTGAGTCATATGCTGGAAGACCTCCTTGCACAAAGAGGGAGATTTGAGCGTTGACAACGCATAATGGACAAGTCGGTTGTAGACGGCAATTCCGACGGCTGGCCGGACGACGGGATCGCCTTGAATTAGCACATTTCCTGCAGAGGGTGTCTGTCCGTCAGGCAGAGACCGCATATACTCGCACAGAAAGTATCGGATGATCTGAGCTGCACTCAGCAGCTTGCGCCTTTCCGTCACTTCGGCGGATGTTGGCATTGAGCCAGCGACTTTGGCGATGGGTTCGTTCACCATCAAGGTGGCTTCGAATCGGCAAGATGCGGAGAGAATCCAAGCGAGCTCTGGAGCATTGGCGGCAGGAGGCAGAGGCAGTCGTCCTCCACGCACGAGACGGATGAGCTCGACAAGCGAATCAGCATACTCTGCTCGCTTTGTATGGAGCGCTTCTTGTTCGCGGTGTGGGAGCTGGGACAAGAGTGTCGGTGTGACGCGGGAGACGAGCTCTTCGAGTTGCTGCATGGCACGTGTAATCTCGCGAAGAGCCTGCGAGCTTGGCTTGCCGATTTCGACCGCGAGAGCAGCCTTCCGACGGAGCAATGGACTTGCTCGCCTTGTCTGTTTGTGAGCCGCCCACCACGCTCGTACTTCACATGCAAACGTCTGTACTGCTAATTTCGTTTGGCTGGAAGCGATCATGGCCCGTAGGATTGATGTCTGCGCAGCGGTAGATCGAGGCAGATGGCTAAGATGCATGGCGGAGACGAGCGAGGCGGCGGCATCGAGGTGCTGATGCGACTCGAAACGTCGCGTTGGGCGCGGGCTGGAGCGTGAAGGTGTCAGCGTCAGCTGTGAGATGACCTGTTGGGCAGCAACTAGGAGCCTGGATGATGCGGTTGTTGCCGAGCTCGTGTTGAGATGTACAGCTGCGCCGGAGTCGGACGGGGGAGGTAAAGTGAGGTCCGAGACGGAGCGGGCGTCCCAGCCGAGCTTGATCAAACAGTGACGAAGGACACTGGCAGCTGCTATTGGCTGAGCTGTAGCAGCGAAACGGAAGGCGCAGTCGGAAGCCGTCTCGTAAGCGATCGTCCGAGCTGTCCTCGCGTGCACCCGAGAAGTGAGACGAGATGATTGCAAAATGATACGGCGGCACTGCTTGGCGATCGCGTCCGGCTCAAGGACGTGTCCATCTTGCAGCGACTTGCGCAGCGCCTCGCTCTGACGACACAAGGAGGACAAAGCGACAGCCGACGTGTTCGAATGGCTTGATGATGGCGAGGTGGAAGAGAGGACATGCTGAACCGGTTGACCAGGTATTGGTTCTTGATCTTCGAGATGGCTATCTGCATCCTCCTCCAGTAGGGCATAGGAGGGAGGATGATCGATGAACCGATGAGGCGGATCGTATTGATGCCGCAAAAAGGAAAAGTCGGGGTCGAGATGGGAGGGGAGATGGTGATGGTGGTCACGCTCGTCCTGCGAGGTAGTAGCGAGCTGTTGTGCAGCAGCTGCAGGAGCAGCGACGGCGCTGGTCGGTGCCAACGATGACTTTGTTCGAGTCGACCGGTTGCGTGCCAGTGGTTCGAGACAGGATGGTGGGTAGAGGAAAGAGAGGCGACCGGATACCAGAGTCTGGGATATGGGTTTTCCGACACGACCGCGCCGCTCGTTGGTGTGTCGAGCAAGATGGGCGCCCAATGACGATGGGAATGATGTCGACGATGTTGATGCTGCTGATGATGTTGATGCTGCTGATGATGTTGATGATTTCGATGGTGTCGAGGCTTGCGTTGATCTCAGCATGCCTATTGGCGGCGGAGGTGGCGACGGGGAGCTCACCAAATCCGGGGTGGCCAGGGCGAGCCGTGATGGACCGGCCACACTGGGATGAGCTGAATGTGACGGCCCAACGCGTAAGCTGCATGCATCAGCTGCGCTGGAAAAGAAGCCCTTGTGCCGCATGGGCGTATCATCCGCCGAGGACGAGAGACGCCGTCACGCTCTCTGTCCTGGTCACGGTGATGACGTGGGCTAGAAGAGGGAGGTCGGGTTATCTGGCAAGAGGCATGGGCGTATTGGTTGGTCAGAGGCGGCCCTGATCAGGACTGGAGTCGCTGTGACGGAGAGCGAGTTTTGTGTATGTGAGGTGGTTGTGGAATGTAGAATGTTCCGTCCGATCTGACCTGTGCTGATGGTCGGCAATCGAAGAGCTGTAGGACAAGGAAGGCAACGGCGGCGACGGCGGCGACGGCGGCGGCGGCTGACTCCTTCGTGGTGGGACGAGAATGTCAGAGCGATCTGATCTGATCTGATCTGATTTGATTCAATCGAGCCAGGGCAAAGTGAGAGGATGTGCAAAGGCCAGAAGAGGAGAGAGAGGCAGAGAGAGAGAGAGAGAGAGACGGGCTGCGGATGTGATCACGTCAACGATTGTAAAGAAGATCCAGGAGTGCAGTGTTGAGCGCCGGAGAAGAAGAAAAAAAGTCGAGGCGATTCATTGAGAATAATGCTGTTGCTACAGTAACACGCTTTCTTCTCAGCAAGCCAGCCAGCCAGCCAGCTACCATTGTAGTCAACCCAATTGTTCAAAGCCACACCCGTCCGACCCTGTCCAACCGGCCCTTAGAACTTTTTGGCCGTCCAAGAATCAGGCAGGCCAGCCGCTTCGACACTTCTCGCACACGCACAGCAAGAAGATGATTGGTGGCCGACTCCCGGTCATTCGACTCATCAGCCACACTGCCAAGGCGGCAGGTTCGGATACGCAATACACCTCAACTGAATATGTCACGGGGGTTTAGCTCAGTTGGTAGAGCGTTCGCTTAGCATCTCGTCGTTGTCTAACCTGCGAAAGGTCGCGTGTTCGACTCATGCAGTCTCCATTGCTCTCTTTTTTTCATTCGTAGCTTTGACCCAGCCCTTCGACTCTTCGGATTGATTGGATTGATTGGAAGGAAGCAAAATGCAGGATGGAAAATTTTGGCGGAAAGGCAAGAAGTGGCCGATTTCTTTTTACTGTGTGTGAGCGAGGGGGAAGTGTGGCTGGCCTCGAGAGCTAAATATTGACATTGAATTGTTTCTCTTGCTTTTTTGGACAATTTCATCGCCACTTTGCAGTAAGAGAAGGGTCCTCTGCTCAACTCCACTCTCATGCACCTCGTCGAGTTCTGAAGGAAGGAATTTTGCTTTTTTTAAATTTTTGTCGAGAGCCGACCGAATTTTTTTGTGTTGCAGGTCTTCTGCAATTTTTTCATTTTCTCTTCTTCTTCGTCTTCCCGGTGCGGCTGTCGAGCAAAGGGTTCGTACACTTTCTTCCTTTCGTCCTTCCCTTCTCACACCAAACACTTCCTCATCATCCCCCTCTACCCCCCTTCCCGACGCAACTCCAACACTACTACCAAGATGGGCAAGAAGGATAGTACCCCCAAGGCTGCCGCCCCTCACGTGGTCGACGCCAAGCAGCGCAAGAAGGACAAGAAGGAAAAGAAGGCCGCTGCCGCTGCTGCCAAGCTCGAGGCCTCCAAGGCCAACGGCATCGACAAGAAGGCGAAGAAGGCAAAGTACAACAACAAGAAGGACAAGAAGGCGGCTGTTACCAAGGAGCCAACTCCCGAGCCCGAGTCTGACTCTAGTGACGACTCGAGCGACAGCGAAAATGAGGAAGAGGAGAAGAAGCAAGAGGCCAGCTCCGACTCTTCGTCTGACTCTGACTCCTCTGATTCCGACTCATCCGACTCTAGCGACGACGAGGAAGAGGAGGAGAAGAAGGAGGAGGCTGCTCCCAAGGCAAACGGCAAGGCTGCTGCTGCTGCCGAAGCCAGCTCGTCTTCGGACTCTTCCGACTCTTCCGACTCGTCTGACTCTGACTCTTCTTCCGATTCGGACTCGGACTCGGACTCGGATTCCTCCGACTCTTCCGATGACGATGAGGACGAGGCTGAGAAGCCTGCTGCTGCCGATTCCAAGAAGCGCAAGGCCGAGGAAGAGGCTCCCGTCGCCAAGAAGGCAAAGACTGAGGAGGCCGCCGCCGCCCCTGCCGAGCTCGCCGAAGGTGAGACCAACCAGATCTGGGTGGGTCAGCTTTCGTGGAATGTTGACAACGACTGGCTCAAGTCTGAGATGGAGGTCTTCGGCGAGGTCACCAGCGCACGCGTTCAGCTCGACCGCACCTCGGGCAAGAGCCGTGGTTTCGGCTACGTCGACTTTGCCACTGCCGCCGCTGCCAAGAAGGCCTTCGAAGAGGGTCAAGGCAAGGAGGTTGACGGTCGTGCCATCCGCATCGATCTTTCCACCCCCAAGGGCGACGTCACCGAAAACCGCGCCAAGAAGTTCAACGACCAGCGATCCGCTCCCTCCTCCACCCTCTTCATCGGCAATCTCTCTTTCGACATTAGCGAGGACGATGTCTGGAACGCCTTCTCCGAGCACGGCGAGGTCTCTGGTGTCCGTCTGCCCAAGGACCCCGACTCCGGTCGTCCCAAGGGTTTCGGTTACGTCGAGTTTGCCGCTCAGGAGAGCGCACAAGCTGCTATCGACGCCATGACTGGCCAGGAACTTGCTGGTCGTCCTCTTCGTCTCGACTTCTCCACACCAAGGGACCGTGATGGCGGTGCCGGCGGCCGTGGTGGTGGACGCGGTGGTGGATTCGGTGGTGGACGCGGCGGCGGACGTGGCGGTGGATTCGGCGGTGGACGTGGTGGCGGACGCGGCGGCGGACGAGGTGGCCGTGGTGGTGCTTCGGACGGCTCGTTCCGTGGCATGCCCCGCGGCGGTGGATGGGGTGCCCGAGGCGGTAGCGCTCGAACCGGCGGCGCTGCTGACTTCTCGGGCAAGAAGATGACCTTCGACGACTAAACGTTGTTTCCACATACTAGTAATGACCCATCATCTCGCAACTCTGCGTCAAAGATACCATCCCTCCACCACGTACTCGGTCTGTCCTCAGAAAGACACTTCAAAAGCGCCCTATCCTCGTCTTGTTCGCACGCTGGCGACCTTTTTCGTCTCGTATCAGTGTTCAGTCTCTGTTCTTGCATCTGTAGTTCATCTCTTTTTCATCCGAGGGCCATCCTGTGTAAATTTCTCACATGCTGCTGATTCGCTTGGATCATCATCGTCATTGATTGTTCGGCCCTCGCAGTCAAACTCTGATCGCCCCATAGTAGCGCAATGGGCTCGGATACGATTCCACGCTGTCTAGCAATAGCAAGCATCATCTTCTCGTTTCTCGCTCTTGGTTCTGGCATCTCGTTCAACTGTGATGATGAGGAAAGAGGTGCTGAAAATGACCAATCTGGGAGACAGGGTCTAACATTGTGGACCATTCGAAAATCTTCTTTGAGTGACGTGATGCTGCTGCTGTTGCTGGCGACCTCTCGTTCGGTTGATTTCTGCTGGTGCCGATGAGCTGTGATGTATTGCCGGTATCTCGTTACATGACAGAGTGCTGCCCGCACTGGCTGACGAGAAAAGAATCTCTTCCTCCGCACGGGCGTAACGGTACCTCCCGCATAGACACACTCCTGGTTCCTTCTGCTCCGTCACACGACACCCCGTCCCAGAACCAAGTTCGCCCGCATCCTTCCATAGAATCGATTCAGTCAAAGTGCAGACCGCTTCTGCATGACTTTGCGCCTATCTTCGCTTGCTGCTCACGCCGTTCGATCTATCCATCATCAAGGCCGTTGCAAGCTTCTAAATACATCAGCTGCTACACCGCGCTCGGTCTCCTACCTTCTCAGACAAGCTCGATCGAATCCTCGACACGCACGACCTCGATCGGCCTCACTGACCAAGATGTCTGGTACACCTTCCGACCAACAGGGAGGGAGCTTCCCCTCGTTCTCAACGGTCAACTTTTACGCTGGAAGCAAGCTCAATCGCCTCTCCTGGCTACGCACTTCGACCGAATTTCTCAACTCTACCATCGCCTCACCCGAAACCCGCTTCGTCGTCATGAAGAACAATAACCCGCTCTGTCACGCTGGCGAATCTGCAGGCGACAAGGACGGTCTGCTTGCCACCTTGTCTTGGGATGAAGTGAAACCGTACATCCTTGACAACGTCAAGGCATCTGGTGGTGTACAGACGGAGAGCGAGAATGTGCTCGTCTTCGGTCCGCAAGCCTACGGTCTGAAGAATGCAGGTACAGAAGACAAAGACTTTACCCGCGCAACCGACGGTGTGGGACCCAACAGGTTGGCATTGGTGTTTTTGGGTATCGATGAATCCAAGTTGAGCAAATCCAGTTTGCCCGGTCAGATGGCCAAAGACGACAGCAAAGAATCCGACGCTGCCAACGAGAAGGCTCCGCCAGCCGGCGTTCCTTACTTTGCACTATCGCTCACCTATCGACCGCCTTTCCTCGAGCAAAGTCAAGCATCCCCGTTGCAAGCCTTGCTCGAAAAGATGGAGACGCAGAAGGACAAGTACGACTTCATCGACCTTCGTGCATCATTGAGGGCGGCAGCATGGCCTGTGGAAGACGCTGCTGTTGTGGCTCAGGCCAAGTCTCTGCTCGACTGGAATGAGCGTCACCAGTACTGTCCCGGATGCTCTCGACAGCAGTACTCGCTTTGGGCAGGCTACAAGCGCGGTTGTAGTTCCTCTCTGGGTCACGCTTTACCCGGTACATCTTTCGCCAAGGCTTTCCTACCCTCTGCCTCTTCTTTCACTGAGGACGGAAAGGGAGTTTGTCCATCCACCAAAGTCCTTTCGAACTTCCACTATCCTCGTACCGACCCTGTGATTATCATGGCCATCATCTCACCTGATGGAGAGAAAGTGCTGTTGGGACGTCAAAAGAAGTGGCCTTCCGGATTCTACTCTTGCCTTGCAGGATTCTGCGAACCAGGGGAATCGTTTGAAGAGGCTGTTCGACGTGAAGTTCTGGAAGAATCGGGAATCCACGTCGACCAAGTCATCTACCACTCTTCTCAACCTTGGCCTTATCCGACCAATCTGATGGCTGGATTCTATGGTATCGCCAAGACCGACGATGAATCCGCAATCAGGTTGGATCTGGACAACGAGTTGGAAGATGCTCGTTTCTATACAAGGCAAGAGATCCTGGAGGTGATGGGCAGCAAGAGTCGAGGACATTTCACCAAAGCCGAATTGGAAAAGCTGGACAAGGAGCATGCAACCGACGATCAGAAGGAAGAGAAGGACAAGAAGATGGCCATCAGGCTGCCACCTTCGACGGCCATCGCCAGAGTGTTGGTCGAGGCTTGGGCGAGAGGTCAGGCTGTTCTACCGAACCACATGGACAACTTCCAAAAGACACGAATGTAAATTTTTTCTTGAGAAGCACATGGGACCAGACTCTCAAGGGCAATGGAAGAGTCAAATTCATCAATGACACCGTCTGATCTGGACTGCAATATTCTGACAAGGATACGCAGCAAGGAGGCACTTGAATTGCGTTCGTAAGACTCCATCACGAATTGAATGCACATGTTCTTCATAGCACTGTCACTATACTACGCCCCAAAAGTCCTCCAACGCGCAACAAAACTTGCCGCAAGCTACGCTTGCACTAAGACTGTACTCGGAGATACTGATTTTCTCGTCTACCACACCATCTGCAAAGTTATCTTTTCCATGAGCCATGGCACCTACGAATACCGCAATGCTGTGGTTTTCGGGGATACTCGGAAGATAATTGCTGAGTCTCTGGACTGGACTGTCGAAGGAAAGAGTGATTTTGTGGGTGTTGGGAGGAAAGTGATCGGTGACTGGATTTTTGATGACTCTCAACAACTTTTCACTTCCACCCATACTTCGAATACTGAGCTTGTGAAGCAATTGTACCATCAACCCCGAAAATCGCTTGAAGGTTCGTGGGATCCTGACATGAGGATTGACCTCGATCAGCACACCTTTGGCTGTGTGGATGTAGACTTGAAGTAGACCAGCTTTGTTGAGTGGTGAGTCGAGCAAGGTCAAAAGACACTGGTGCGTGATATCGGGTCGAGCTTCGGCAATGTCTCTTCCCATTTTGGCCAAGACACGTTGATGATCATCGCAGTTGAGCAGAGCGTACTTGTCACCGCCATCTTTGCTTCCTCTTCCACCCGAAGGGCCACCACGAGAAGCAGAACCGGTGGAAACTTTGTAGGTTTCGAGACAGGCCTGTTCGAGCACAACTATGAGGCGGGGAGTGTTTTCCTTTTCAATGGCTGTCTTGGGTACTTTGGGGACTTGTGGTACAAGAGACGAATCTACGCGAGATCGTTTGGCCGTGTTTGCTTTTTCGGCAGCTGCAGCTGAAGAAGAGGAAGGAGCCAGACCGTTTGTTTGGGCGGAAGACATGGCGGTGACGGGTTTAGGTGGAAGCGCGTGTCGCATAGCAGGTTTGGTGGAAGAGGAAGAGTTGGAGGCGGAATTGGAAGATGCGATGGAAGCAGCGTCGCTCGTCTGTTGCAAACGAGACTGAATCGATTCAATGGCAGAGGTGGAAGCGTGACGACTGCTGGCTAATTGATCGCCGCCAGCTGTGGATCGAGAGGAGGGAGAGGTGGCACGAGGAGAGTGGGGAAGCGGGGCGATGGGTCGATAGGTTGTTGCGGGCGCTGATCGAGTCGTCATTCGATCATCCTCGGAATCGGATGCTGCCGATGAAGCTGAAGACATGGTCTCGCTTGTCCTCTTCTAGAGCTCCAGGCAAAGTCGACGAGGGAGAGTTGCAAATGAAGCTGCGAGAGCCGAAACCGAATGTGGCTTTGCTGAATGCGCCTTGGGTATATGCGCAGCTGGAATGAGCGCAAGGATGCAAAGACAAAGTCTCTGACGACGTTCTTCTGTGATGCGTGCGATTACAAAGGAAGAGATGATCAACTTTGTTGCCGAGATGAGTCGAGATGACAGAGGTGTACAGATAGTGGTCACACTGGTTCAACGAGCAGGGACCGCCTGCAAAGCTTCGGCCTGACCGTCAAAAATTGACCCTGAAAAAGTCCTAAAACTTCATTCTTAGATTGTGCCCACCAAAAACACAAAAAAAGAAAAATTATCTTCGCAGCGAGAGGAAGTCATAGGCGACTCTGTCAGGCGAGCTCGACATACTGTGTGCACTCTCGGCTCTGGAAAAATTGTACGAAGGGCCTCTTGAGATTATTATACTTTCATGCATTCCGGCCGATTCGAAAATTTCCATTTTGAGTGTTAGCCCGACAAATCTCTTCCGAGACGCGAAAGACACAAAGATGCAAGCTCGGGATCTCAAACCAACACTCGGCCGCTATATCGAGATCGAGTCGCGTCACGAAAAGCTCGAAAGCTCATTTAACACCACAGACACCTCCTTCTGCTCCTGGCAAAGGCCACACAGGGAGACACACGCACAAAGAGAGAGAGAGAGGGAGAGAGACCACAGCTCCAGCAGAATCCTCGCCGTTCAGTCTGGAATCCAACACCTCGACGTCTCTGCGTCGGCACAAGGGTTTGCTCAAAGCTACTCACAGCCTCGCTCCAGCCATCGTCCTCTCCCTTCTTTGCATCATCGACACTCGCTTCGATCCGATTCCAGCAAACACGCACGCACACACACACATCGACGTCTCAACCATCGATTGCTCGTTTCTACTCCCATCCAACCGCTCCTAGTCGATCACGCTGCTCGGATAGCCACCATTGACTTTCACGTCTTTGAAAAGCTGCCATCATCTTCAGCGTCACAGGACACCATCATGAGCGGCGACAAGACCATCTTCAAGGTAAGTTCTATTCTGTTTTGGCTCCCTTTCCCCGCATCGTTTCCACTCATATCGGATCTGACTTCTCATCCTCTTCTGCATCGTGCCAACAGGCCACCTACTCGGGCGTGCCCGTCTACGAGTGCATCATCAACAATGTTGCCGTCATGAGGAGACGCTCCGATAGCTGGCTCAACGCTACGCAGATTCTCAAGGTAGTCGGCCTCGACAAGCCCCAACGTACCCGCGTACTCGAGCGAGAGATCCAAAAGGGTGTCCACGAAAAAGTTCAGGGCGGATATGGAAAGTACCAAGGAACATGGATCCCGCTCGACGTTGCCATCGAGCTTGCAGAACGCTACAACATCCTCAACTTGCTCCAGCCTATCACCTCCTACACACCTTCCGCTGCCGACTCGCCACCTCCTGCTCCTAAGCACACCATCTCCACCTCCAATCGCACCAAAAAAGTCATTCCTGCCGATGCAGGTGCTCTTGGCCGCTCTCGACGCGCTACCAGCATCGAGACCGAATCCGAAGCCATCGGCGCTACCCAGAACAACGCTTCCGAAGGCACCATGAGCCCTTCCCCTAGCGACATTAGCAGCTCTTCCCGCACTCCCAGCCCTTTGCCTGCCGACCGCGCAAACCCCCTTTTTGCCAACCAGCCGTCAGCTGGCTACAACGGACGTGAAGCCAACAACCAGGCCAGGTATGCCGACATCATTCTCGACTACTTTGTCACCGAAAACACCACTGTCCCCTCGCTCCTCATCAACCCTCCACCCGACTTTAACCCTGACATGAGCATCGACGATGACGAGCACACGGCTCTCCACTGGGCCTGCGCCATGGGTCGCATCCGCGTCGTCAAGCTCCTTCTCTCCGCTGGCGCAGACATCTTCCGTGTCAACACCAATCAGCAGACCGCCTTGATGCGTGCCACCATGTTCTCCAACAACTACGATCTTCGCAAATTCCCCGAGCTCTTTGAGCTTCTGCACAGATCCATCCTCAACATCGACAGGAACGACCGCACCGTTTTCCACCACGTCGTCGATCTTGCGCTCAGCAGAGGTAAGCCCCATGCTGCACGATACTACATGGAGACTATGATCAACCGCCTCGCCGATTACGGAGATCAGCTGGCAGACATTCTCAACTTCCAGGACGACGAAGGCGAGACACCGCTCACCATGGCTGCACGTGCTCGATCCAAGAGGCTCGTCAGGCTGTTGCTCGAGCATGGCGCCGACCCCAAAATTCGCAACAAGGAGGGCAAGAACGCCGAGGACTACATCATCGAGGACGAGCGCTTCCGATCATCCCCTTCGCGCACCGGTCCTGCTGGCATCGAGCTTGGTGCCGACGGCCTGCCTATGCTTCCTACCACCTCTCTTCACACCTCTGAAGCGGGTCAACGTACAGCAGGTCGTGCTGTCACCTTGATGAGCAATTTGCTGCACAGCTTGGCCGATAGCTACGACAGCGAGATCAACACCGCCGAGAAGAAGCTCACCCAGGCGCATGGCCTGCTCAAACAGATTCAGACCGAGATCGAAGATAGTGCAAAAGTCGCAGAAGGCCTTCATCACGAGGCAAAGGGTGTCGAAGAGGAGCGCAAGCGCGTCGACACGCTCCAGCTTGCTCTCAAGCACAGCATCAACAAGCGTGCACGAGACGATCTCGAGCGTCGCTGGGCCGAGGGCAAAGAAGCCATCAAGCGTGCCAGACTGCAAGCCGGTCTCGAGCCCGGTGCTCTTTCCGCAAGCAATGCTGGCAATGCACCCGCTGATAGCGCTGCCGCCGGCGATGACGCCAAGAAGCTCATCCAAGGTCTCCCGGCAGGTACAGACATCAAAGCCGCCATCACCGAGCTCAAGAAACAGCTAGGTGAAGTACAGGGCAAAAAGACCGAACTGGTAGACAAGTTTGTAACGCGCGCAAGGGAGCAAGGTACCGGCAAGACGATGGCCGCTTACAGAAGACTCATTGCAGCAGGTTGTGGTGGTATTGCACCAGACGAGGTGGACGCTGTAGTGGGCGTACTGTGCGAGCTGCTGCAGGAAGGTCATGCCGGCGCAGGAGCCGGTGCGGGCGGTGAAGGAGATGACAGAGCGAGAGATGTTGCGATGATGCTCAAAGGTGCCGGTGCTGCTGCACTGGCTGCCAATGCCACCGCGGCATGATGTTCCATTCTTGTTCTTGTCAGTGAGTCTGGCGCTATAGTCTTCTGTCTCGTTGTTCTTCAATTATAGCCTTGATCATCATTTCTTACCCTTCAGACAGAGCGTCCAGAATGGCGATGATACAAGCAGCTTGATCAGCAATGCAACGTGGCCGTCACACGAGAAGAGACCAAGCTGTAGAGGACAAGAAGAGGGAGCCAGGTTTCCTGGTTGGGTAGCATCACGTGATAGGTTTTTTATTTTTCGAATGTTAGCAAGCTGTGCGAAGAGACAGGCACTTTTGAGACTTTTGGGCGATCTCCCCGTTCTTCTTGACACCATCTCCCTGTCATCGCTCACATTGTCATCTCTCGACATCGATTGGCGACGTCAAAATGTTCCGTCGAACCCTTGCATTGTTCTCAGAGGCTGCGAGATCTTCGACCTCTTCTGCCGCTGCCTCGTCTTCTTCCGACATTTTGACCTCGCATTTGTCCAAAGCGCATCTTCCACCTTCGCTCGCTCGCAGCGCCAAACCGCACAAAAACCTCTACCAACTTCTGTCATCTCTGCCCAACGACGGTGTAGGGACCAGAGTGCGGCAGCGTCGCTGGGCTGCCAAAGGTCTTGATGTGAGCCATGACGTCGATCTCAAGTCTCACTTGACAAAGTTGCACCAAACCGGAGAAAAGTCAAAGAACAAAGAGGAGGGTCACTTGTGCTACTGGGAGATCACCAAAGTCCGATTGAAAGATGGTGGTAACCATGGCAAGGCTTGGGGAAGGTTCATTTGGAGAGGTACGTCGGCGGAGACTATGTCACAGAGAATGTGGGACAAGGTGAATATGTGTACTGACTTCTTCCATCATTTCTCAACTTGTGCTCACAGGCAGACCCATCACCGAAAGAGAAACAGGCGAACGAATTCCTGGTGCCCTCAAATACTGCTGGGACTCAGCACACTAAGCAACTGATTCTGTCGCTCGACTCACGTACTCGCCTTCCTTTTCCGCAAAATGTACTATAGAACCACTCTGCTCAACTATCCTGATCATTGACGAAGCAGCTCCTGCAAGCGGACCTGAACCCTCTTGCACAAAGTCTCATGAGTCACATGTATCTGCAAGAATCTCCGGGGGGATTATCACCTCGTCATTGAGCAATTCCGTAACAGCTGGCATGTTGCGGCCAAGCTGCAATCTTGGAGAAGATATCGTTTTGTGCGAAACAAGTCGAACAAAGGTAATTTTAACGAGCAGAAATGACGTTTAGCTCTAACACATTTACAAAAAAATTGACCATGCCTCCACACCACCAAAAAAAAATCACGAACTCAAACGCGTGACACGCTCAACTTGGACCCTCACACAGTATTCACCTTCCTGTGACAGGCTGAGCTATATGAACTCTGATGCGGTCAAAGCCACAACCAACACCTTCTCTTCTTTCTTCGGTATACAACAGTATGCACCGACGTATGCCCGACATCAAAGGACGGAGAACAAGTCGGTCGTGCTAGCTTGTCGACGACAGCAGGATGTCAAGGCATGCCGCGGCTGGTCAGGCCGACATGACTACGCCTTGCTCTTCGTCTTCTTCGTTGTCTACCAGCTCTATCAAGCCAATGGGATGGATCCGATCCAGTTCAGCATCCAGACCCGTCCTCGTTGATCGTACAAATCTACCTCTCACCTCAAAAGGGACTCCACTACGATCACCACCCAAACGTGCGGCCCCTACCACGGGCAGCAAAGCCAGCAAACAGCAAAAGCTGTCCAGCTTCTTCGCGCCAAATACCGCTCCTCCCGCAGCGACAAAGCTGGTGTCGACGGATTCGACAGTGCGTTCGAATGCATTTGAAAACTCACCTTCCTTAGAGCGTGGTCGGGCCAGAAGCTCAAATGTCGATCATAGTACAACGGCAGCATCGACCCTGGAAGACAACGAGCTAGAAGCGCGCGCTGCTTCGCTGCTCAGAGGTCGTTTCGGCAGCGTGACTCGCTCGCTCAATCCCACTAGATCGCACACACCGACTCGGGCTCCATCTCTGCCTCGACCCACTTCAGATCCAGAATCGCCGAAAGAATGCCGGAACGCCGCTTCGGCACTCCGGTGTGCCATGCCGCCGCCTCCACCTTCCTTGCAATGCTCACGTAGCCCGGGTCATAAATCTCCATTGAGGGTAAATAAAAACCAAGACAAACCATCCTACCAATCCCATTATGAACCCAAAGGGGCCGTTCCGTCTTCATCGCCTCCCTTCGAGCCGACACTCATGCAAGAATCGCTCTCCAACTTTACACCACTACCGTGGGAGAAGGCTCACAGCTCCCGAGTTGCTCTCTTCCAGCGCTTGGCTGGCACCACCAAGGAAGAAATTCTCGACTTGGAAAGGTCTCACATGGCAGATCAGGTCGCCAAAGCGCATGCTCGTATGCAGCCTCGGTCGCCAGCCGTACAGCGTAGAAGAGGCTCGATGACGGGGCAGCAAACGGCCTCGCCCAGCAGGAAGGCGAACATGAAGCGAGCAGCAGCATTATCTGGATCGCCGTCCAAGGTCAGGCCGGCGAAAAGAGAGCCGGAAGTCGTGCTTAGGTCGCCCAGGACAAATCGAAGGATCTATGCGCTGGAGACGCAGCTCGGTGGCGTAGCCACAGGAGGGAGAGCTGTGAGCCTGCAACCGATGACGTTCGGCGGTGCTGGTAGTAGTACCTCGGTAGCGAGCGCGCAACGTCGTGCAGTCTCAGAAGCAAGATTTGGCTCTGCGCCGCAATCGGAGTTGCTATCGAGACAGAGTCAGATCTTCGATAGAGTGGAGGCGGCAGAAGTAGGTGGGGATACAGAAGGATCCGAGACCTTGCCGTTACCATGGCCTGCAGACGATCAGCAAGTACCAATGGAAGAGGCAGCGGTCGATCAAGACGACGAGACCCAACCTCTGGCATGGGATGGCGAAGCCGACGGAGATTGTTCGCCGGATCAAAACGCATCACAACAAGTGCGACAAGGCCGACGGGAGTCCCTCGCAGAGGTCCCACCTTCCGACGACGAAGACTTGTTGCTGCATACGGCCATGGCGTCGTCATCGTCTTGCTCCTCTCCATCAGCGCTCTCCTCGCCTTCCAGCTCAAGATTAAGGATGCAAGCTCGTGCGGATCCGACTTCACCTCTTTCGAAGCGACGACGCATCAAGCAGGAAGATGACGCCTCTACATCGCCATCGCTAACACGACGACCATTCGTCCCGACAAGGGGTGCACCTCTGCAGCAAAGATCACTGCCTAAGGTGAGCCCAGTAACGCTCACGCCTACTTCTGGTACTGGACACAACCGATTCGACCGCGTAGTAGCAGCTTTGAGGAAAGAGGAGAGACGGCAGAACAATGGCATGCAGCTCAACCTCAACTCCTATCTCTCTTCTTCCTCTGATCCTCGGATCAAGACGAAGGTAGTGGAACAAAGCAGACAGGGATTGAGTGAGGATTTGCAAGACGTGCTATCGGACGACGAAGACAACGACAACGACAACGGCTATGGAGGCGATACGACGGTCACTCATCCGGCCGTAATAGCAGCAGATGCAGAGACTGAAGAGACACAGCCCTTACCCTGGCCTTCGAGTCCAACTCAAGTTGAATCGCAGGTACAGCATCGTCCTCAGCCAAATCCAATACAGCCACCGCAAAGCTCACCGATGCCGGCGACGCAACGCTCAGTCGTCTCAACCACCAGCAACACAAGCAGTACCGGAAGCGGTATGATCAGTCTGCCAAGCGAGAGCAATTTGGACGAAGCGGGCAACACCCAGCTTCGGTCATTTTTCCATGATCTCTAGATCAACGCCCTTGTTTGGAGGAGGAAGGCATTCCTTCCTTCCAGAACAGAAAACTGTCGCCGCAGTCGGCCGCTCAAATGCAATCCAGAATGATTTCACCATCCGTCTTTGAGACACACGCCGAAGGAAAAACAACGAAAGCGTGATGCAGTGAATGGAAGATGAGCCAGATTGCGCAGACCATCATGAACATGGTGAAACGTTTGAAATTGCACATCACGGTCACACGATGGCACCAAGCAAGATCGCTTGTGCCATCTCACCTTTCTCCAGAACTTTCTTTGATGCTCCCTTTTGCAGTGCGGGCAGAGCAATCAAGGCGTTGGCCGTTGACATGCTGTGCATTCCCGAACTTCTCTGGCTTCCTGTACTGAAAGCGACCAGGCTACCATTGATTGATTTGACTACGACTCGATGGAATTCTGGTCTTGGATCCAAGCGCATTTCTGCACCCAATACAACTTTGATCCGAGGGAGATTCCATGGATTCGCTGCATCTTCCCCTGCTGCTGCAGGTGTGAAACCGGACCATTTCCGCAGGCAGGGGAGGACGAAAACGTAAAAAGTGACCAGGGCAGATGCGGGATTTCCTGGTAGTGCAAAAATGACTTTTCCATCTTGCAAAGTCGCAAAAGTGGTCGGTTTGCCTGGCTTCATTGCTACCCTACCAAAGTGAATCGAGCCCTTGAGTTCGCGTTCAATCAAGGGTTTGAGTAGGTCGGATTCTCCCATACTCGTTCCACCTGTAGTCAGCACTACATCTGCCTCTGCGAGTCCACGACGTAGAGCAGAGAGCGTGGAATCCACTCGATCAGTAGTTATACCAAGGTCAATGACCTTGTAGCCAAGTCCTGTGATGGCTGCTATAAGACCAGGACGGTTGGCATCAAACACGGTGAATCCCCAATCGGTTCCTTTTTGAGATGAAGCCGGCGTAGGATCAACGAGCTCGTTGCCCGTACTGAGAATCGCGATCGTCGGCTTACGATACACTTTGACTTCAGAACGACCCAAAAAGGCAAGCGTACCAATCTCACCACCCAAAGCGCTGATCGTGGTGCCTTTGCGCAAGACGATCTGTCCCGTTCGAACATCGCTTCCTCTCGACCGAACATTTTCGCCTTCATCTACCTGAGCAAGGACTTGGACGGTGATCTCTTCCCCTGACGCGTCGTCATGGTGCACTAGCTCGGTGTCCTCTACCATCACCACGGAGTCGGTTCCTGCTGGCAAACCTTGGCCTGTGTTGATTCGGAAGATTTCCCCTGCTTGCAAAGCTGAGCGTGACTGAAGCGTGTCCAGCGTCACCACTGTATACTCTCCGGGGGAAGTAGCGCTAGCTTTGACAGCGTAGCCATCGACATTGGTTGTTGGACCTGGTGGTAGATCGCAAGTAGCAGAAATGTCTTCTGCCAAAACATGGCCGATGAGATTTTGACCGATAGAAAGTGTTTCAATCTGTTGAGGTGGAGGATTATGTTCGGCGATCAATGAAAGAGCTTGATCCAAGTCCAGCAAGGGGTAGGGAGAGTTGCGATGTCGAAGAGAAGGACCGGAAGAAGGGTCGATAGTGCGAAAGGGTGAATGGTCGGCCGGTGTTGTGCGTGGTTTGGGGGCTGAATGGGAATGCAATCCACCTCCGGCTCCTCCGTTGCCGTGA
The DNA here is from genome assembly GCA_928722275.1 of Ustilago vetiveriae. Lineage (NCBI taxonomy): Eukaryota > Fungi > Basidiomycota > Ustilaginomycetes > Ustilaginales > Ustilaginaceae > Ustilago > Ustilago vetiveriae. The sequence continues at coordinate 157,670 of CAKMXE010000021.1, forward strand.
TGACGGTGGTGATGGTGATGAGCACACCCAGTATCGGTCGCTGTGTCGACAGCCGCGCTAGATCTATGCATGCTTCCTTGCATCTCTTTGTGCTTTCCTTCGCCTGAACCACCGCTCAGCAACTCCAAAGCGTGCTTTAGCAGCCCGTTCCCAAGCAACACTTCAAGGCATTCTTTCACCGCTTTCGGCGACCCAGGTAAGCAGACAATCAAAGCTTCATGTTTGCATGAAGACTTTCGAGTTCCAGTGATGCCGCGAGAAAGGGCCGCGAGAGGTGTCTTGCCGAGCGAGTATGCGGTGAGTGCATGCGTCAATGCAGGCGTCTTTCGCGTGATGAGCGGTTCGACGGCTTCTGGTGTGATATCGCGTAGACCGAAGCCGGTGCCGCCCGTCGAGATGATTAAATGTAGTCCCTGCTCGTCAATCAGCCGCTTGACCTCAGCTTGGATTGTCTCGGCATCGTCCGAGCAGACGCTGCGTCGTACATCCTGAAACCCAGCGTCGAGAAGTTGCTCCGACAGCACGGGTCCGGATCGATCAAGAGAAACGTCGGCGGAGGCGGTATCGGAGACGGTCAAAATGCCGACTCTGTAGGCTTCCATGACAATACAGTGCGCAGTCAGGAAGGTTCGAGTGTCAGATGGCAAAACTGTGTTGTGTCAATCGTGTATACAATGGGTGGTGTGGAAAAGGAAGAAGCTTCTAAACGCACTGTCCACTTTGACTGTGTTCACTGTTGTGATAAGCTCAGATTTGTCGATTTGAGTTCAGGGTCCACCTTTTCGCCTCGAGCCGGCCGTTCATATCCTGAATGCGTACGATACGGACCGGCACATTGATTACAAAATTCTCTCTATGATCCTGCACTCTTCAGGCAATGGATCAGTCTGGTAGCGCGGCATCTCTTCTGAGGGTAGTTGGCAGACAACTGCTCCGAAAATGTAGATGTAGAGGCAGTACAAAGCCATTATTTGGCGCAGGAGTACAAAGACAACAGTGACTTGCAACAGGGTATATGGATGTTCTCTACATCAACTTTTGATACGCTCACTCGGGCAGCGGACCGGACCATTCGAGGTATGTGGCAGGAACCAGGCCTTTAATGTCCTCGTCGCCGTCCTTGATGGCAATAGCCCAACCGCCATCGAGAGATCCTACGACGTGAACCAGGTCGCCGGGCTGAACAGCCAGCTCATGTTCGGATACAGGCTCGAATGCATAGAGCACGTTGTAGACGCCCTCTGGCACTTGGGCACTGTCGCCTTCGTCGCCGTCGAACTCGTTCTCGTCTTCGGCGCCTTCAATATCAAAATCGCTTTCTTCTGTGTCCAGCTCTTGAGTCTGCTCGTCGGTGTCTCGAACCTGATCAGCAGACTGCTGAGGCTCAGCAATTTGGTGTCCCCGATGACGAGGATCGTGTTCGGGGAAGGCAAAATCGCGCACTCGTACGGAATGGAGTGAGTCATTCTGTGCGTCCTCATTGCGCGCTGTCTGGAAGCTGTTGATGGAGTTAGGACGCGAAGAGTTCGAGCTGTGATGCGAGTATGTGCGGTCAGCATGCTCCATCTCGGATGAGGGCGAATCGCTGTGTTTTGATGAGGCTTGAGCCTGCAAATTGTGCGGAGGAGTGTGAGAGGATGAGGCGGATGCAGTGAGACGTGGATGGGAGTTCGCTGAGCCTGAGACTGGACGGAGTTGAGGTGATACAACTGCATTAGAAGCTTGTGAGCTTCGCCTGGATAGCGAATTGGAAGAGGCATTGGCAATTCGTGAGGCTGTCTCGGGACATGAGGGCAAAGAAGGCGGACGTGTGGGTGTGTTTGGGCTGAGCGAGGACAGTGGACGCTGGCTGCTGGCTTCTGGTGCGGACGGATGTGTGCGCGAAGGTGATGTGGATGACACTGTGGAAGCTGCCGGTGTCGAAGAAGAATCGGTAAGGGCTGACGAGCGCTTGGAAGCGTCCTTTGTGCGTCCAGGTGGGGGCGGTTTAAGTCTCCAGTCTTGTCCCTCTTCGGGCGAGGGGACGAATCCGCCCGAAGGGCTTGGATAGAGCGTGTCGGCAGGCCCAGGTTTGGGTGGGGCCATGGTCAGAGGGGAAGGATCGTTGAACGAGTCGTCGATGCTTGAAGATGATGAGGATGGCGGGATACCGAGAGCATCTATGGCATCGGACGAGAGCGGAGTCGAGTTGACACGGCTGAGTTCCGGAGTGAGATTTGCTGTCGAGAGAAATACAGCGTCTGCTGACTTGCGATCGGCTCGAGCCGGCGAAGACTCCGCATCGGCAGTCGATGCTATCGTTCATACCGTCAAGGAAAGATCGCGGAGGGGTCAGTCTAGATTTCAGCAAGACGGAACTGTGCCAGTCGCCAAGAACATACGCTTTAGCCGGGCCTCTATTGACGGCATGTGTTGCGAAAAGATCGATCCGGATGTCTACCAAGCAGCGATGCGGTAGGGAGCGACACGATAGAATCGGGAGACTGCGAAGCCGCGCTCGAGCTGCTTTGCAAGCCAATCGAAATTGAGACGGCTCCTAAGGAAGAATGCGAACGGGTATAAGCGGCAAGCAACCAGATATGGGATCGGAAAGGTGCCGGAGGTGGATCCGTTGGTCGGTAGATACGAACCAGCGAAGCACAAATGTGCCTATATGTATCGTCGTAGGGATCAACGATCCAAGACAGGCAAAAATCGAGAGCAGTGAGTGTGAGAATGGGTAGATGAAAGAGACAAGCCAACTTTGAAGAGTATCACGCGCCGTGTTGAGCGCCAACTTAACGCCAAAGAAACAGACCGAAATGGTGAAAGAAGGTTGGATTGATTGATCCACTTTGTTTTCTCTACAGTATACTGTATTTGCCTAGAAAGGCCTCCGTCGGTCCACCCGATTGACTTTTATTTTCTGTTTTATTTTTATTTATTTTTGGATTGGCGGGCGCAATACAGTAGAATCCATATGAGAAACGAGAGGACCCTTGATTGTACTCTGGACTCTGTCACTTTACCAGCCATCATCCATCATCCAGCTGGGTTTCGTGATCATGCCGTAGCCTGTGCGTGCGACTCATGCTGCTTTCTTGTTTTGGATGGACCGGCTGTTGCTGTCGGCAAGTTTTCGTCGTCTCGCACTCAGACTCGACGTCGTGCGTCTAGGTTGATTAGGCCCCCGCTAATGTCGACAGCCACGTCCATGTGACCGCGTTCCCTGAGATCGTCATACTTCAGTCACTTTTTTCTGTACTATGCCGCCGAATGCGAAAGCTGTCGAAACACAAGACATCGACATATCGACGTTCCGGCCGCCTTCGTGTTTTGCGTTGTTACAGGCCAGACGACTTGAGTGCACAAAGCCTACACAGATGTCCGCAGTGGCCTGTGTTCTGCAAATAGTATACGGCCGAGAAGTATCGAACGCATTCTTGCTGCGCTGTTAGATCCTTATACATGAGTGCTCTGGCGAAAATGCGAGCCTGAGAAGAAAGAAAAAAGATTTCTTGAAAAATTGCAGGCAGGCTGTGCGAGTCTTCTCGCACTTTGCCGTCACCATCACCATCGCCTTAGCAAGACCGCTAGCACCACTATCACGACAGCTCGGTATCTCGTCAGCTTGCGGCCAACTCAGCTTGTGTGATCAGCCGTGGATCGCTGGGCTTGCGACGTACTGTACATCACTGTCAAGTCTGATCAGGCGATCATCACACGCCCACAATGTCTCGTTCCAGCTCAACAGGCAGTGTGATGCGCTCCTTGCGCCATCTCAATCCTCCAACCAAAGGTGCCAAATTCGCCGTCAGAGCTCCCTCCCATGCAGCGCACCGGCCCAAGTTCGTTCAGCCAAAGGACCGCATCCCTTTTTGGAATATCGTCCCCGGTGATCACGTCAAGCTCAGATGTGGCAGAGTTGGGCAGAAGGAAGGTCTCGACTCCGACGACAAGGTCCGTGGAGAGGGTATCGTCGTCAGCATCGATAGGGAGAAAAATTGGCTCTGGCTAAGGGATGTTGATGAAAACAACAAACTCGCCCCAAAGGCAATCCGACACATCGTTCCTCGCTACGTTGACCCTCTCCAACCTGAAAAGGGCTACGGTCCCAACACAACAGAGATCCCTCGTCCCGTGCATTACTCGAATGTCATGCTCAAAATTCCAGGCACAGATCAGTTCGCTGTCCGTCTCTCTCGCTCAGCAGCAAAGTACAACAAGCGAAAGGGCATGTACATCTGGAAGCGTTTCGCTACTCTTAAAGCATCCGACGAAAAGCTCCAAGAAACCGGAAAAGCTTTCGAAAAAGTTGAAGTTCCTTGGCCAACTTTGCCAGGAAAGCGCAAACATCTGGACACCACCATGAGCGATCGAAACATTGTCGACGCCGAATCCTGGGCGCCGTGGAGACCAGAAGACCCGGTCCTGCTCCCTGAACGCAAGGGCATCACCTCACCACAATCGGAGCGTCGAGCCGCGCTGCTAGCCCTCGAGCGTATGCAGCTCGATGCCGCAAAGGTGGAGCAAGCCGGCCCCTCGGCCGCTCCCTTCAATGCCCATGGAATCTATGCTGGCTTCAAGAAGGAGCCTCGCGCAAAGCCGCCTCCCATCGCTCAGCCTCCCACCCCAGCAGAGACCATCCGACTTCGTACCGATGCTGCTTCGGAATGGGCCAGTGGCGATGCTATCGAGGCGCATCGTCAGGAAGGCGGCCTTTCTTTCCTTTGGCGCGACTATCTCGATGTCGCTCCTCGACAGGGTCCGGCGAGCGGCGGTGACTGGAGCGAGCTGCCGCCGAGCACACCCAAAGGTGGCCTCGACGCACGCAGAAACCCGCACGATGGTCGTCTCACCGATGGCGTTAGCCGCAACGACGTGGATCGCATGCCTATTGAGCTGCTCATGACGCGCGACCTCACCAACGAGCGTGGACTCAAGTGGAGAATGAGGAGATGGAAGGAGAAACAAGCCGAAAAGCAACAGGATGCCGTCGCTCTACAGCGCTCTAGGTCAGAGTTGCTCAAGGAACTCGATGCGCTCAAAATCTGAAATCGGCAACGTCTTTCCTGTTCCACGTAATCCCACAATTCATCGCAATCATCAATCTGTGTCGAATGCTCTTGTTCCGGCGCATGTGAGAGTGTAAGCGCATCACATGCTAGCCTCGGCGACGAGCTGTTTCGCTGTGGGCGATCTTCTGAGAACCGCCTGCTGCAGCCTTTTGAAAAGCCGAATCATCAACAAAGGATCGCCACGCCCAGTGATGCGCTTGAACGCGTACAAGAAAAAGCTCGACATGAGCACAAGACTGATCACGTCGAGTGCCAAGCGTGCGCTCAGGTTGACCAAGGCTACCAAAATGCGTACGGGCGAGGTCAACAAGTTGAAAGCGGCATTGGTGCGAAGGCTGGATGCGCCGCCAGCTTGGGCGAGGAAGCTGGGTGCGAGTGCCTCAGGTCGTTGACCGCGCGTACCCGCGTCGAGGCCGATGAGCTGTCTGATGTCGTCGACAATGTTGATGATTGCGTTGTAGAGGTAAGTGCTGCTTGAAGGAGCGGAACCGGGACGTGCACGTCGTGGATCATCTGCGCCGCCAGCAGAAGAACGGCTCTCGACGCGGTTGAGACGTTCGTGAAGGGCTGCAAGCGACGCTTGGATGGATTGCAAGGCGGTCTCCATCTCGGGCCGGGATTGAGCCTGCGCGGTGCCCGCGTTGGAGGGTGGACGGGGTGGGTACATGGAGGCAGGACCCGTCCTCGTGCCAACGGAACGCCCACCGACCGAGGAGGCTGCGTAGGTGCTGCGTTGGTAGTGACCTTGTTCGGGTTGACGAGGGAAGCTGGATCCAGCCACAGAAGCTGCTGTCGATTGTGGCGCATAGTGAGGGCGCGAGTAGCCGCTTTGAAGTGAAGGCGGGCCTCTGGAGTACTGAGCAGACGTAGTGACATGCGAGCGCGAGGGCGGACCTCTACCGTAGCCCTCAGTGGCGGATACGGAGCCGGCTCGTGGTTGCGGACGATACGACTGAACGGAAGGCGGAGCATGGGAGCCGGGATGGCGAGGTACGCCTCGAAATGGAGCTGGTTGAGAGCCGAGACGGTCGTCATCGGTGGAGTCCTGTTCTGATTCGGATGCAATGGGGGTTCTGCCTTGGGAAATGACGGAAGCAGCACCACCGCCACCGCGGGTAGCAGCTGTGCTTGTGCCTGTGACGGAAGGTGGATGAGGAGCAAGGTGATGTGGCAAGGGTGCTTGCGCAGCGCGAGACGGAGCCGAGGGTGGATGCTGATGGAGTCCTGTGGGATCGAGACGCTGCTGGTCGTCGGTATCTGTGTCGGTTATTGAATCTTCATCCGAGTCGACTTGGGCCAGGGATCCGTCCATAACACGCTGAGCCACTTGACCAGAAAAGTTTTCAAGCTCTTGGATGAGAGATGCGGCCTGAGGACGGTCGCTAAATCGACGCAGAATTCTCAGCATCGACTCTACATACATCTGCTTTGCATCCCTGGGCGGCAGCCCGCTGACTTTTGACCAGGCGTCCCACTTTGCGCGGCCAAGCATGTCGAGCATCCCGGGACGCTTTGACGAGACATCACCCTCGGTCGCTTGCTTGTACAGACTGTAAAGAGCCAGCTTTTCCTCGTATGAGGTTTGAATTGGACCAGATTTAGGGAGCGACTGTACCATATCGACTGTCTTGACGAAAAGCGCATCTATGACGTCTGCGCTGCTCATGATGGCAACAGAGGGCAGCGCAGCGAGTGCGACGTGCGAGAGGCAGACGGGCCGGTCCGTTGGAGTAGTGGATGGGTAGTTGTGCACCGCACAGCCGTCCCAAGTAGACGCTGAGCTTGGGAGAGAGCGGGGTCTTGTATCGAGTGATGTGTTTGTGACGGATGAGGACAGTAAATGGCAATGCAACCCCACACGATCAAGGATGAATATTCACTTTTTTGGTGTCGGATTTCTGTGTGCTGTTGACCTTCGCTTGGCCTGTTCGAGAGGCGAGACGCGTCGAAACGAGGAGCGAGCGAGTGAGCGGGTGAAGACTGTACGCTTTCAACCAGCTGCTCAAAGAAAAAGGTCCTTTCCATGGCCCTCCGCCTAACTTAGCCGGTTAACCGACTACGTGAGAGGAATCAATGTCGTACGAAACAAAAAGTGGAGCAAAAGTGCCAGTAGAGCAGCACAGCAGCATGTCAATCCACAAAGTCTTAAATGAGAATTGGTCCGTTCGAATCTCCCACCTTTGTCTTCTTCCGTTTGCGGGTCCATCCATGCATCTCTTCCTCCACCAGTCGCGATCACGAACAGCAACACGTCACATTGTCTTCGAGCGTCGGACCTCCTTGTCACGATAATGACGAGCTGGTGGAGGAGATCGTCTCGCTATCTCTCTTCTCATTCCAACTTCTTCATCGTCACAGGAGGTCTCGTCGGCGGTGCTTACCTTGTAACCCAGTACGCCATCTCCAAATTCCACCAGATCCAGGAAAAGCTCACTAGTGACAAGAATGCAAAGGAAAAGTGAGTGGTCCATCCTTGTACCGCCAATCTTGATCTTTTCCCTGTACCTTTCTGACGTTTTCTTTCTGATTTGCTCGCCGCTTCCCATCTCTTAGTCTCCGTCGGAGATTCGCACAGAATCAAGAAGATTGCACTTTCACCGTGCTCGCTCTGCTGCCTACTTTAGGTGATCAACTGTTCAACAAGCACAACGTCGAACAGCTTACAGAAAGCCTGCGCTCACAAGCTGCTCCTCCAGTCGCACTTCCTCCCACCCAGCCACCCACACACATCTCGCCCAGCGATCCTGAACCACATCATCCTGCCGAGCCTCTCGATCAAGCTTCTGACGCTGCCCAAAGCGTCGAACAAGGCACCCCGATTCCGCACGTATCTTCGACATCACAGCAGCAATCCGTTCAGGATGTCTCAAGCAAGCCACATTCTGCATCTCCACAACTGAATCCCCTAGCAAAGACGTTCGTCCCAGGTAATTTCGGTGCACCTGAGGGCCGACCTGCGCCCGGCGCAAACGGTATCGCCTCATCGCTACATGTTACGGCTGAACCGAGTCCGATGGACCCCGTATCTGTCAACGGCAATGCAGCACCCGAAGTACTCACCACATCGCATCAAAGCTCGATATCACAACATGCCGAGGCTCCGCAGTCTACGTCGCGGGTCAGCAACGGTGTGTTGCCATCGACCGCCTCTCAACCCTCCCACACGGACGCTCAGGAGCAGCGCAACAAGATCCTCGCCGACAGACAGTCCAAGCTCAAGCTCTGGAACAATCTCAAGCTGACCGCCTTCACTCGCACCATCACTTCGCTCTATTGCGTCGTCCTCTTGACCCTTCAGACCCACATTCAGCTCAATCTCATCGGCAGATTCGCCTACCTCGCCTCCGTGGAAGCTTTAGCTTACGAGTCTGAGGACGCCGACCTAGACAATCTCGCCCATCCTTCCAGGGGTCTCGATCACGACACTGAACGCCTCTACCTCACCTTCAGCTGGTGGTTCCTTCATCAAGGTTGGCATCGTCTTTCGGATCGAGTCTCGACGGCCATCGAAAAATCCTTTGCGCCCCTGTCGGTGAAAGCACAACTCTCCATGGCCGATCTCAGAGCTCTTATCAACGATGCACGTTACCTTGTCGAGCACGACGCTCCTCAGTCATCTCTTTCGGCCCAGCAGGTATGGAAACGTTCCAATTTCATGGACATTCTTTTTCCCAATTCGATCGACCAAGAGGTTGACGTGCTCGTCGGCGCCGGCGCGCTCGACGCAGACGACGCCAACTTTGCTTTGGCCTCCAATGACAAGTTGCGTGCCCTCCTCGATGAGACAAAGGACATTATCGAGTCTCAAGACTTTGGCGCCGTCCTTGCTCTTTGTATCGACCGCGTCTTTGAGACCTTCTTCAACAGCCTCAATCCCACCTTTGGCATTCAGGCTACGGGCAAGATCGACTCTACCATCAATGTAGAGCCTCTCTCTGCGCTCGAGTCACGCTTCCAGGAAATCACCGAAGAGATGCAGCACGGCAAGCGGATTCGTCTGGCTTCCCTCTTCCCTTTGGTCTCGCGTCAAAGCCAATTGGCCATTCGCGGCGTCCCCAATGAGTATATTGAGGCCCTCGCGGATTCTAAAGAGCTTCGCGCCTTCTCTGCCGTGCTCTACGCCGCCTGGTCTTCTTTGTAACACTACAGCACTCATCAGCGCATGACAAACTCCGCCGAAGCGGAGGTCCTCAAGGGACAGCTTCTCTTCCGGACAACTTTCAGAATCATGAATCATGAATGTGCTGTTCACGTCGACGTCATTCATTCTATCATTCTCTTGTGCGATCGGAATCATGAATGTGTCACAATGTTGAGTTTTCTAGAAGTACAGATTTGGTGTCAATGTGCAAACAAGGCAAGATCAGGACGTCTCCATCGGCACGGCGTCGACGGCCTCGCCGACCGACATGAGCACCTTTGCCGAACGACGAGCATCCATGAACAGCTCGGTCGCCTCGGCGATGTCCTTGATCGTGATTTCCGAGCGCCCGGCAGTCTTTGCCAGAATCGATGACGGGCTTAGAAGTTGCAGCGCGAAGCGAAGCGAGCTCCCCACCCCCTCCTCGGTCAGCTTCTGGAGTGCGTCTTCTGCAATCAGGTGACCTTCCACCTTGGTTCGAAGTCGCAGCACCTCACGGATTTCGTCCTTTTCGTAGGGCATTGTGCGCACGATCATGCATCGGTCGAGCAGATCCAACGGAATTCCATGGGGCGCAACAATTCCGGTGCCTGAGGTCGGACCCTCGTACTCGGTACCACGAACCATGCATTGCCCACGATTGGTGGCAAGGATGACGTGAGGGCTGATGGTCGACTCGAGAGCTCGGTTGAGGTAGGTGAAGCACTCCATGTCGAGCATGTGCACTTCATCGATGAAGAGAACACCAGGTACGAGCTCGGCGATACCCTGCTCGATGTACTTGTCGACGACCCGATTGATCTCTCCTCGTAGCTTATCCGTGACCTCGGTCCTTCGTCCTTTGACCAGTTGACCGACAACGCTCATAATGTCCTGACCTCCTTGGGGCTTCGCATTGGCCATGTCCAGATCGTGCAATGTGACATCTTGCACCACCTCCTTGCGTTTGTGTACTTCTCCCTTTGGCAGCGGCACATACTCTTCCGCTTCCAAGTCAAACTCTGTCGCGTACGCATCACTTCTACCGACGCGCTTGACCGCACCGGTGTTAGCCTCGATGTAGATGACGTCCCCGACGCTGATACGCTCCTTCATGATGCTCTCGTAGATGCTGGGGTCGAGTCGCAATTGCTTGGTACCTTTGACGGTCTTGAGGGCAATTACCACGTGTGCGATCGTCTTTCCATAACCCGAAAGTGGGTTCTCGGCCTCTGTGGGGGTTAATTCTGTGATCTCTCCTTCGTACACCTCTTTGGTCTCGCGGACGCGCAGCCCGATGGCTCTGCGGAAGTTCTCCATGAGGACTTCTGTCTTCTTCACCTCGGAGCTGTAGACTTCTGAGCCGACCATGGGACAAAATGGCACCTTGTGACCAAGCTCTTGCGATACGGCAAGAGCAAGCGCAGTCTTACCAGTTCCGGGACCTCCAGCAAGAAGCAGGGCCTTTCCGGCAAACTTCTTCATGCGAATGAGATCCAGAACGAGTCCACAAGCCTGTGATCGCAGACATGGAAGAATGTAGAGATGGATTGCTTCGGTCAGTCTTCGGCCGGGCTCTCAGCAACCGAGAATGTTGCAAGTGTCGGCATAATGTTATCTTACCTCTCGTGCTGCCTTCTGGCCAACAAAGCCTTGGGCACTTGTAAGCGCATTGCCATCGTCGCTGAGACCGAGGCCTTTGATATGAGAGTGAGTTGCGATTCGAGCTTCACGCGAAGCACCCGAGGTCGAGCCATCCATGGTCACCGGACCTGCTCCCGGTACTGCGGTCGAGGATGTGTTGGCGGTCGCCATGCTCGCGATATACTGCTTTGACAGATGTGTTTCCGACGTGAGGATTGACGGTAGAATCCACGAGTAGTATCTGACTTGCTGAATGTCGCCCTCCGAACGCGGATGAGCTGGATGCCTGGGTTGCGAATGGGATGGTAGTGAAGAGCATCGACGACAAGAATTCTAAAGACGCACAGTTCAACCAAGATTTGCGTTCAGTCTTCTCAAACACGTGACGCGAATCCGCAATTTCATTGTTAGACCTTAGCCATCTGACCACAGGCCTCGAGACGATGCAGTGGCACCATGGATGGTAACGAAGATCCGCTTGCTTCATGCAAGCACCGATGCCTGCACTGAAGCCCTACTGGTGGCCTAGTGAGTTGCCGGAGCAGCCGTCGGGATGGATCACTTTGCCCGACGTCGTTCCGCTCCCCCGTTCATGATTGAGCACTTCACAGTCTTGGGCGCTTTTCATCTGAGATCCGTACTTATCTTCTGGGTGCGATGATTTCGCCTGGCGATGTTGGCTGCTTTTCTCGGTAGGGTCGGCGCCGTCGAACGCATAAGGCTCAAAGGTAGCGACGAGTCGCTACGGTCCCGTTTGAGGTCGAAGTTTGGCTGAGCTCCGGGTCTTGTGAGGTGCGCATCCGCCCAGAAACAGGGTCGCCCTACATCTACATCTTCTGAGGCCAATCATATGTTAAGTTATCCTGAAAAGTGGAAAAAGTCGGCCGCGCAGCCACCTGAGCAGCCATCCGGGGTGGCTTCGTTGAGCAGCCACCCATAGGAAGCGCAACCGATTGGGTGGCTGCGGGTGGCTGCTCACTGAAGCCACCTGGGGTGGCTCCTAGGGTGGCTGCGCGGCCGACTTTTTCCTTTTTTTACGATATGATCATCAATAAGGTTACGTTACATTTCAAATAGCTTCGTTCACAGAAGTAAAAGGAATAATAAAGCGACATCTTTGTCAAATCCTTAAAAAAAAGGAAAACTCCGGCCAAGCAGCCATCCAGCGCAGCCACCATCTCAGGTGCCTCCTCAGAGCAGCCAGCCGCGCAGCCACTCCGGGTGGCTCCCGAGGTGGCTGCTTGGCCGACTTTTTCCTTCTTTTACGATAAGTTAGTTGACTACGATGTTTCGGCGAATGAGTTCACATCCGAAGGCGAATGAATACAACCTGAAAACAAATTTTCGACTAAGTTAAGTTAAATAAACGTAAGTTAAGTCAGGTTAATTTAAGAATTCGCTTCGTCACGACCGGGGATATTTTCAAAGTAGACTTGTGAAGGGAAAATACAGCAATACGCGCCACTTCTTGCTCGCTGACAGAGTCGATAAATTGCATTCCTTTATGAGTCAAATTCACTCAACTTGTCAAGAACTTAATCTGAATCATGAATATCAGCGATTGAGAGTCACAGCTGCTAACAGACATAACGCGTTTCGCCCATTAATGAATCAGGTTCATTAATGAACCGCTTTCAACGCGAGCTGAATGTATTCCTTAGGCTGAGTTCCCACCTTTTGGACAGAAAACGTTTGGCCGCGCAGCCACCCCGGGTGGGTCTTTGAGCAGCCACCCATAGGAAGCGCGACCGATTTGATGGCTGCTCAACGAAGCCACCCGGGGTGGCTCCTAGGGTGGCTGCCTGGCCGACTTTTTCCTTTTTTTACGATATGATTGAGCATGTAACTTATTTATGCTCAGGCGGATCTTGCGAATCATGAATTTTTATCTTGCCGTCTCAGCAGACAAGTGTAAATTATGGCAATTTTTTTGCGCTCGAAAAATAAAAAATGATGAAAAACCCAGATCCTTGTTGATGCGGGGTGATGTTGCTGCCCGCGTCACGCAGGCCTTTCTCTCTAAGCACAACGCCCCTTGCGTTGACCTGTGTGGCCGAGGCAGAGATGCTGTGCTGACGAAGCAACATGACCGAACGATCACACAGCAAGCGAGCTCTCAACAAGTGCTCAGCATCCTCCCATGGGCTCCTAGCCCCGCGGCATCTGCGCCGACCTGGATCCACGAAACAGGACGAACACATAACCTCGACAAGAGCCTTTCCAACACTTACAGTTCTCGGTTTAGGCTACACAAACAGAACGGAAGAGGAGGAGAAGTCGTTGTTATCAAAGCTCCGTTCGAGGCTCGTTCTTCCATTGAGCCGTCAGACTCTGAGGAATGCTCCGAGCTGAGCCTGCAAGACAATAGGTAGATAAGCTACACACAGTATGGGCACAGTGGCCGTGTTAAAGAGCTTCCAGTGTGTCACCAGGTCCGCGATACTGGTCTGCATGCTCTGACCGAGCGAGGATGGTAGCAGTGCAGCCCAGGAAATTGGGTTGAAGAGAAGGATGGCCGCGCCTTGCAGGAAACTAGGCAAGGAAGCAGCCTTGACAACGGACGAGGCAGGAGCGCTCGCAGTTGGTCTACCAGAGGCGATCCGCAAAGCAGCGTACGTGAGAAGCGCAAGGAAAGCAGCCAACGCGAAGTTCGATACGCTCAAAACAGCTACGAGCATGCCTGCCTCGAGATAGGCAAAGGCGATCAGAAGCGAGCCGATACGGCGTGCACGGTTGGTTCCGGAACGAGATCGTAGGATGATTGCCGTAGCTGGAGCAAGGAGCAAGATGAGAGCTCTGACAGCCGCCCTTTGTACCGCCTGTTCATATGTGTCCGCAAGGCAGAGGTTCGTGTCAATGAAAGTTGTTGAACGCCATCGGACAGAAGCGACGCCGTTTCCGAAACACACCTGCTTTGATAAATCCCCTCTCAGCCCTGCGAACAAAATGTCGTTCTGATAGAGCGCACCTACCCCTGCTACCACGGCTGAGCCCACGCAAGCGAGCGTGGTCGCAATCGGTCTCATGGAGCCCTCGAGTGCATCGGCACGCTCGTCCAACGTGTGGTCCAATGCAGCTCCACTTTGCACCGCAGCAAAGTGAGTCTGCGCCATTTGATCGCGGTACCAGCTCATTGTCGGTGTCTCGGGCTCCACATCGTCAGGTTTGCCCGCGAACTCGGCTGAGCTCGACAGCGCAGCCTCGCGTTCCTGCTTCGATATCCTCTCCTCTGCGAACCAGAGCGCAAGGCCGCTGATGGTGAGCGAGATGGAGAGCATGAGCGGGACCAGGATGGCCGTTCCGATGGGGACGAATCTTCGAGGATTGAGAAGGAGGTAGAAGAACTGCGAATGATGGAGTCTCTCGAGAAGGTTCGACATGGAACGGACAAATGACTCGATGAGCCTTCCCATATGGAAGAATCCGTACGGCCCAGTGGCGGGAACCGCATAGAGGGTGATAGCGTCAACGTGATGCCTCTGAAAGAATCCATGCGGTCCACTCGCCATTCCTGCGACGCCGAAGCCAACTTGCCGCAAGGCGGCGCGAACACCATCCTCATAATTGCCGAGCTCGTATTCGACATCTGGACGTAGTCGAATGCCCCACCGCTTGGCGACACCTTGCACGGGCTCTTTCAAATAGGAAGCAGCCGATCTGGGTCCGAAAGTAAGCGGCATTCCGCCAGCGACGCTGTCTGCAATGCGAACGACCGTGTTGACTACATCCATATTGGGCAGTTGGCCATCGAAGCCTTCGTATTGGACTTCGAGGGAGGAGAAAGAATCGGAAGGGTAGTCGAGCGAAATCGCATTCCACACTTGCGAGCCACCTGCCAAGACTGGATCCGACCGAAGATCTTCTGATTGACTGCCAAAGTAAGCAGAAGACCAGGCGTGAATGCCCTCAAGATGACCATCGGAGATGACAAAGATCAGGTCCTTGCTCAAATGAGCTTGTGTGGTCAGGTAACGGGCAAGAGCGAGGATGGAAGCCACGCCGCGTACGTTGATGCGCCCCCTTTGGTCGACATGGCTTGCATCTGTGGAATTCTCGGCAGGCGCAAAGGGGTCATTTTCACCTTGCCAGCGGCTGCGCCAGCTTGCCGTGAGAATGACGGCTTCGCGGCCATCGATGCGCGGTGAAGCGGATCTTGCATAGACATTGATTCCGGATGGAGCTTGTTCGTTGCCACGAGATTCTGGATTGTATCGAAATTGCTGACGATGGACTTCCAAGCCGTATGTTTGAAGCTCGGAGTGAACAAATTCTGCACGCTCAGCGCTGGCTGCGTCGGCCAAGGAGGCCACTTTCTCGGAGAGCATGTCTGCGTACGTGACGTCAAAATAATCCCAGTAGACGCGGGCTTGGCCAGGCTGTAAGGCATTTTCGTCGACGTAGGTGCCTTTCGACACAGGTGACCGTGGATGGGGCAAGAAGAAAAGGAGGATGATGCTTGACAAAACAAGAACCGGTCGGAGCAGGAGCGAAACTTTGCCGAGGAGTGCTAGCAACCGGCGTCGAGTGGCGATGCGGCGTCGGAAAGCGGTTCGCTGCTTTGCTTCGTTAGCTTCCTTGACTTCGCGAGCTTGTGCGGAACGGCGTAAGGCTTCTTGACCGGCTTCCAGCTCGTCTTCCGATTTCGATTCTGGCCCTGACTCTGCCTCGACAAGCTTGGTGCGGCTGACGCGGAGATCGTCGGTCAAAAGCAGGTCGTCCACTTCATCCTCTTCTTCGTCGTATGCAGCGGGCAGGTCAGTGTGACGACTGTTGACCAGGCCTGGCAGGGTAAAGCAGCCTAAGACAAGCACGGAATGGCAAGCCAAAAGGAGCTGCGATGAGGTACGGGATGAGGGAAAGACGTTCCAGCACCACTCAAGCGCGACAGGCAAGAGTAAACTGGCGATTATCGGCAATTTGGAGAGCCACAAGAGCAGAGGCACTTGATGGAAATACCACGAATAGAACTGGTAATGTAAGCTTCGAGAGCAGAGGATACCGATGATGTTAGAGGTGAAAACGCAAGAGATGATCGCCGCCTTTTCGGATTGGCTGAGTTTGTGTGATGTGGTCCATAGATTGCGCAAGATCCATTGCGGTCCATGTGAGCCTACGGCCGTCCAGCGGAATAGACCGAAGAGGGAGAGTAGGGCGAAGTGTGACGCCAGAAGCCCACGAGAAAAGTGTTGAGACAGAAAAGTATGCTCGGGAACGAAGCGCCAATTGACGGTCCAGATATAGAGGAAAGATCTTGAAAAGTCGAACGCCCGGCTGAAGTAGGCGTGGGGAGCATGTAAGGTAAAAGGGAGAGAGAGAACAATCTGCACCAGAGCGACGATGCTGAAATAGGAGGCGGCAGCAGTCAGGCCCGCCGCGGCGAATGCTGCCGCAGCAACGCCGGGAAGGAAGAGAAGGACGTTCATCTTGATAGCCAGTCCGAGGCCAAAGAGCAGGGCAGAAAACTTCCACCTAGCATTGATGGCCGCAAAGAGCGCAAGATAAACAAACAGGATGGCGATGGGGTCGTTGAACATACGAAGGAGGAAGATCGAGTAGATTCTTTTTGAGAGTATCAAAGGCAAGACGGTAAGGGGAGGCAGGCCGGCATGGCGATACAGAAGAGCGACGAGCAGGTTATTGGCGGTCAAGAGTGCCGCAAAGACATGCTGCGCCGGTACGATGTTGGTGCCTCCGGATGTGAGCCAATGTAAGAAAGAGTAGAGGTAGATGTGTGCTGCAGGATAGACGCAAGGCCCACTACCGCCAGGGGGATCGAGCTTGGTATAGTCTCGCTCTCCACCGAGAAACAGAGCTGCCTGGCCGAGATAGGTCTGGAAGTCGATCTCGGTGAAAGGTACACGCCGTATAATGACTTCTGACATGGCTGCTGATGCCACTACCAACACAGGTAAGGCAAAATTGTAGCCATAGTCTTGGAGACAGACCCGGCGCAGCCAGGCGGTAGTTGAGGAGGATGACATCGCAGCTGTTCAGGGCACAACAGGCAAGAGTCGATGACCGCGATCAATGAACCATAGTGTCGGGATGTTGCGGCAATGTGTGTTTGCAGTTTGCCAACGTAGTGATGGTGAAGGTTGAACGACAGATGGAATCGCGTTGGCAAGAAGAAACGGTGATGCTCTTTGAAAATTTGCCCGAGGTCAGTGCGCGTCGAACAACACTCTGCTGTCAATCATCTATAGTACATGGACGCTTCTTTTGGCTGTGGCTGCACCTCAAGCTCATGACAACTTCAACATGATACCCTCAATGCATTGGCTGTACTCATGCCCTCAGACACGGCCATGCTGGCGACATGGCAAGCACACATCGTTCAAAGCTTCATAGGAGTTCGCGCAGTCACGAACGCGTGACGGAGGATGGATTGCCGTTGAATCGAGAGAGCGAATACGCCGACATTATGCTTCTCTTACGTTTAGCATGTGCTCCCCGCCGGCACGTATCCTGTAGAGGAGCGACTCACCACTTCCATGACCTACTCCTGCTCTCCTCTCGTACTCGAGCGCGAAAATAGCATCGCGTAAGGTGACCTTGAGCCGTGCTTGCCTCTCTTCCTCCTCCTTGGCCGCTTGACGAGCGGCCACGTCACCCCATGCACCAGTAGAAGCTGCAGTCGAGCCAGCGCCAGTGGAGCCAGTCGCCGCTGTGCCCGCACCTGCCCAATTTGAGACCGAGGGTTGCGGCGCAAACTTTGGCTTGGGAAGTCGACTTGGGGTGTTGCTGTCTTCCGCGACGCCTTGTTCTCCTTTTGGCTTTTTAGCACCCATCGGGCTGAATGTGCCCGGAAAGGAGGACCCACCAGAGAGCCAAGAGTATTTTGATGAACCGCCCCCCAAGTTTCGCATGGCTGTGCTATCCGCCAATCTTTTTCGCACGTCTTCTGACATATTTCTGGCCGCGACACCAGGGCCAATCTTTTTGGGCCTCTTCCTTCCGTCCGCCTTTGGAGTACCTGTAGCGTCGTCAATATCCATGTCGTCGGCGCCATAACCCGCTGCCAGAGCCGAAGACTCTTGGTCTCGCACAAGGCGCTCACGACGCCTGCGCGCCTCTTGACCCCTTTCTGCCTTTTCGAGTGCTGCTAGCTGTTTGATGGGATCGTTAATGATCTGCTCATGGTACATGGGTTGGGATGTGGACGGATAGACGGGCGGAGGATGCTGATGTGAGGACCAGCTTCGATGGCGCGAAGATGCGATCATAGTTTCCAGCACGTTCTTCAATCGGGTTCGCGCCGCTAATGAGAGATAGTTGAGCACTGCTGCATCGACGCTCAACCCGTGTTCTTGAGCAAGCGTGTGGACCTTGTAAGCGAGCGGATACATCTGCAGAAAAAGGTCATCGTCGTCGGATCGAGAACCGTGCTGCTGCGCATGTTGAGACTGTTGCATGAGCTCCCGACGCTGTATCGCTTCCTCCTCTGCTTGCAAGTCGACGCCAGACGCGCCCATCACATCGACCAAGCTGTCAAAATTGTCTTTCTGTTCAGGTGGTCCTGCAGCACCGCCGCCTGACGCTTGTGGGCCACTGGCATCTTGTGCTGTGCCAGTGTCATTCAGACTGGATGAGCCATTGAAGGGAGATCCCGCCGCAGAAGCGTCGGTGTGATCGGCCTTGAAGCGCTTCGCCAAGGGCACGGAAGAGTTGGAACGCTGTCTGCTGCCATTTGCCTTTTCCGCGGCGGCTGCGATGGATGCATCGTTGGAGGTGGTTTGAGTTGCGAGCGGACTGCTGGCAGGTGGGGAGGACGCCATCACGTATCAGTGGCCGACGTGAAAAGACAGCGAGTCGAAGGGGCAGCGGAGATGGGTGGGCTCAGATGGAGGCACAGGGAAGAACGATTAGCGCCCAGTGCGACTCCAAAGGTGCAAGTAAATTTCGGATCACGGCCTTAGCAAGGGCGCGTCAGATGAGTCAAACAAGCCGCACAGCTGTTAAACGCACTTTGTATTTCAAGTCACTCCACCACAAGGCCTTGGGCCAAAGGCAAGTACATTCTTCGCCGAGTCCAATCCTCTCAAGTCACACTTGCAGCATGACGATGTGTGACAAAGTCACTCAGGAGGTCATTGCGGATAGGGACATCGCATGTCACATGTCAAAAGTGAAGCAGGCTCCGGCACACTGTCCGCTGCAGCATATCCTAGATCTTGTCGAGTCTGCTGTACTGTTTGCTTATCGGTGTCCCCAGAATACAGGGCACAACATCTTGATGCCATGGCGGGACGGCTCAGCGTGCTCTTGAGCGACAGTGGTTTTCCCTGAGGACGCGTCGTTTGGTAAATTGATACGCTCGCAAGGCATTCGCTAGACGGCTGATTGACGAGATCCTGCGAGTCTGTCCAACACCTGTTAACGTGGCAATGACGCAAGCAGAAAAGAGCGATTTGAACTTGTCAGCTGGTTGGTGGATGACCGTGCACGGGTTGGTTCAGAGCACTCACGTTGGCTACACCTGGCAAGCACAGCACATTTCCAATCACTGGAAGTTGCCGCAAAAAGTTGAGAATGACGGGGAAGAAGTCCCTGTTGGCATCAAGCAGGAAAGAAAACAAAGCCAAGCACCATGGTCAGTAGATCGGCCCATGGCAGCGAACCTATCCCAAGCTTTCACCTACCCAAAGAGATTGAGGAAGCCGAATGCCTCTATGAGCATTCCGACGACGGCCCACTTGCAGAAGACGAGAATCATGCCGGTAAAGAAGCAGATGGTACCTCGGATCTTTTGTTTCCTCGCGAAAAAGTAGAAGGTCTTTTGCGGACCGATAAGAAGCGCGATACCGGCGGTGAAGAGGACGTTCCCAAGTGCGAGAAGGGCAGCATCAAAGAAGAGCAGGATGCCAACGAAAATGAAGAAGGTGCCAAACGACACGAGGCCCGCGCCGATTTCTGTTCGAGATGGTCGTACCGGCAAGGCAACAAAGCAGTGTCAGACTATTGTATGATTTCAAAAGGCAATGGCGAAACGATGAAGCTTACTTTGCTGATCCGTGAGCCACATGTTGTCCGTCGAATGATGGCAGCGTATGATGGTTGCTAACAAGTTAAGAGTATAATTGCGCTGTTCAACTCATAACGTTTCCCGGACGCGAAGCGGCGGCGCCGACAAAACGGAATTCGGGAGAGCCGCAGACTGGCTTTGAATCACAAGAAAATATTTGGTGTTTATTCCAGCTCAGCAATGCATTGCCTGCATGCTATCTCGGTTGTGGTACACTGTAACTCACCAAGGATGCCATGTCCCTCGGTCGTCGACAACGCCACCGCACTCTGTAAAGAATAGCGTCTTGCCTGGGCGTTTACTGCCACGTCGAGTCACTGATTTTCAACGCGTACACGTCACTTTCACGCTGCTTTGATGTGTTGTTCCGAATGTCTGTTACGATGAAAGAAATACACTGTTGACACAAGGTGGGAAAGGATGCGAGGCTACGGACAGATTTGCTGCGTTACAAGTACATCGAAGGGAGACATGGAAAGCACAGCTTCGGCAGACGGGGCCGGAACGAGACTATCATCGCTGTCTCTTGGCTGGATTGGTGGTGTTGGACAGTTTCGGACTTGGACTAGGCGCGGTCTTGCCTTTGCGTTTGAGCGCAGAGACACCATTGACTACATTGGGCGAGGCGTGATTCGAGTTGGCGCCATTTTCTGTGGGACCCCCTTGCGCGCTTGGTGGACGACCAGGTAGTTGAGATGGGTTCGGCGCGCTGTTCACTGCCGGCGGCTGCTGTCGAGATGAACCGTTTGTATCAGACGCTGCCATGTTGTTGGACATGGGACGACCGGACTGCATCTCGCGATACTGTGTGGCAAACTTGCGCAGCGAGTCGATGGGACCCAGCTTGTCGCGCATGCTCAGGTCGATCAAATCGCGCAGCTGACATACGCTTTCGGTGATCTCGAGGCAGCGCATGGCACGCAAGCTGATGCCGTACTCGTTCACCGGATAGTCGGGCAGGAAGGTTCGCTCGACCGAAACAGTGTAGCCGCTTTGGCTGTTGGCATCGTCGTCTGTCGAGCCAGCAGCGTCTTCGATTTTCACAATCGTATCGCCATTTTCGTCTCGCTTGGCACCCTCCGGGTCGTCCTTGCGAGCCGCGCCTCCCCTTGATTGCGATTTTTTGGCGCCGTTGGGACCGTTGGCGTTGGTATCGCTCGAGTTGAGGATGTTAGCCACCAAATTGTTGGGTAAAGGATGGTCCACTTTAGATTTCTGGATGGCTACGCGTGGAATGTAGCCGGTGTGTGCATGTACGGTAAAGTCGAGCGATTCGAGACGCAACTGAACGTCGAGCTTTCCCGGCTCGCGTGGACTTGGTGCGGCCCAAGGAACGAAACAAGCACGCAAGAGACCAGACATTTGGACTTGCCAACCACTGTCAAAGCTGGAGAGGAAGGTAGCTTTGGAGGCGTCAACCTGATGGGTAACGTTGGACGAGGGGAAGCTGTTGAGATACTTGTGCGAAGGCGGAGGTGGTGGTAGAGGGTTGAGGGGTGGCCAGCCGGTGTGGTACTCTCGTGGATTTTCGAGCTGCAGCTGGGACGAGCGAAGGCCCGAAACGTAGTTTGTGAGAAGATATCGGGGCAAAACACAGGTAGGGACCTCGAAGCCCTTTTGTTCGCGCGAAGTTGCGTTCCAAAGGATGAGACGAAAGACGCCTGTGGGGATGAAGAACTCATTGACAAAGGAGCGCCAGTAGTCGATATCGTTGCGATTGCTGCCCGGCCCGAGACCCTCTGAATACTGAAGCAGCCTCAAGACAGCTGCACCGGTGAAAAATTGGGATTGGAGCTGAGGTTGAGGACCCGGGGCACCGGCCATGGGGTCAACGGCCGGGAGACCTGACGGAAGGGCGCCATTGACAGCTGTGGTCGGAGGTGGCGGGACAGCCGAAGCAGAAGCGGAGAGGCTTTGAGGTAGCTGAGATGAACTCGGTGAGGTTGTGTTGGGGCGTTGGATTGACAGAGACTGTGGTGCAGCGGCGGGTTGGAGAGAAGGGGTCGGCGCGGCGGAAGGTGGCCTAGTGTGAGATGGTGTAGAGGGCGCTTGGTTGAGGGGAACAGAGGCCTGACGTATTGGCACGGGGCCGTTAACCTGAGGACTTTGGGCTGATGGGCCGGCAACTGTAGGCGCCGAAGCGGTGGAGCCCGAGGTCTGCATGGGAAGCGCAGCGTGGGAGATAGGAGTTGAAGTACGATGCGGACCAGGCTGACCAGGACGCTGAGCAAGAGCATTTGGCATGGGGCTGTTGTGGGCGGTGTTGGGCTGCGAGTTGGAAGGGTTGTGCAAACTCTGTGCCGAAGGAGTGTGTGCATGCTGTTGGTGGCCGGGGGGTGCAGAGTTGGAATGTGGTTGATGGTGTTGTTGCTGTTGTTGCTGCTGAGCTTGAGGATGCGAATGCAAGTTCACCTGGGACTGCGGTGGCGGAGCTTGCATGTGCTGCTGCTGCTGCTGCTGCTGCTGCTGCTGCTGCAACAAGACCTGGTGTTGCTGCTGTGGGGTATGTGGTGGCTGATGAGGATTCGATGCTTGATGTTGCTGGTGTTGTTGCTGTAAGAGATGCAACTGATGTTGTTGTTGGTGTTGCTGTTGCTGTTGTTGTTGGTGCTGTTGCAGCTGGAGCTGCTGCTGGTGTTGGGCTTGCTGTTGAGCAAAAGCGAGATTGGGAGCTATGGGAGGACGTTGCTGTTGACCATTGAGCACGTGAGGCTGATTCGCCTGAGCTATTCTGGCCATCTGTGCCTGATGTTGCTGCATTGTGGGATGGTAGGCAGAAGATGCTGACTGAGGATTCTGAATTGCAGAGGAAGCGCCATACACGACTTGCTGGTGTTGATGTTGCTGCTGATGCTGAGGATGCTGCATTTGCATCTGCGTATGGTGTTGTTGCTGTTGCTGTTGTTGCTGCTGCTGCTGCTGGGGCTGCTGTTGCTGAGGTTGCGGTTGATGCTGCTGATTGTGTTGCATCTGTTGATGCATTTGTGATGATGGAGCCGAGGGTTGAGCATATACGGAAGGCTGCAGGACGAAAGCGGGATTGTGAGGCATGTTTGCGGGATGGTGTTGCTGTTGCGGCATGTGGGGTTGTATGTGGAAAGCATTATTGGGCATCATGATGAGCGAATGAGACGGATCTTCCCAGGCTCAAAGTAGGCCGGTAGAAAGGGAAGATAGGAGATGAGAGGGGGGATAAGAATTGAATGTCGAGGATTGAAGAGGTCCGGTCTACAGCACCTAGGTCGAGAAAAGAGATGACCCGAGGCGATCAACCGCATGGACTTGTTTGCCCTGATGAGGACAGTCGACGCGAAGGGAATGTCCGCGAAAGGTAGAGTACGATGAGCTTGTTCACCGAGTGAGATGACGATGATGTTGTCGATGACGAGTAGACGACAGTCTCACGAACGATTGAATGAATGTGAAATGGTGTGTACAACGGCAGACAGAGAGGCAAGCAAAGCGATCCAACAATCAATCCAATCAAGGCACGTCTTAAGCTCAAATCTTACTATTGCAACACCGTCTGTGCCCTTCCTGCTTTCTCGGGTGTGGGGAGTCGAGTTTCACTGCTCACACCCTCTGAACGCGGCGGAGAAGCGCCGCCTCTACCACAGTATTTCTTTTCTTTCGATTCGGGTTCGGTCGCCTGGGAAAATTGGGTCCAACACATCCACAGAGAAACATACTGTGTACAGTACAGTACGTGTACAGTGTACCGCCAACGTCGGACGCATCGATCAAGCACGCCGCCACAAGAGCCGGATAGATGCTACGCCGGAAGCCCACACTCATCCTTGTTGAAGCCGGTGGCGACATCATCAGATGAAGAGCAAAGCCAATCGTGAATCAGTTCATGTCGAATCAAACAGCCGATTCAAGGGATTTCGAGTTGCCTGCCCGATTCGATCACCGAAAACCTTTTTGGTGAGCACGCGTCTGCGAATCGCTCAAGAGCTTTTCGGAAGAAGCGAGTTTGTCCCCCATCCCGTGACGGAATTTCAAGGCAGTCAAGAGTCAGTCACATTCACAGTCGAGAGTGTCACAGACACAGTCGCACTCACATACGATTAGTCGTCCTTCCTCTTGCTGTTCTTCCTCTTCTTCCTTCATCTCACTTCATCTTCATCTCATCCACCTGGCTTCAGCGGCTGCTCGGTCCCACACAAGCCCTTGGTCAGCTCATCGAGTCGATTCACTCCAATCCCACTCGCTTTCCTCGCCTGCTATCTCCCTCTCTTTCTCTCCTGCCTTTGACTGCATTTCTTGCTCTCATCTCACTCAACAACTGGCATGCCCTAGAACACGCTCACAATGGACTACAGATCGTCCTATCGTCAGTATGACCGCTCAGGTCCACCTGCCAACGATGCCTATCCAATAGACGACAATTACGACCGTACCAGAAAACGTGGTCGCTCTCCCTCTCCAACCTACTACCGCGATCAGAGGCGCAACAGCAATTACAACGACTATCCCCCTTTCGACCCTTGGGATCGCCCGCCTAGAGATTATCGCGATCCTTCTCCTTATGCATCGCGTCAGTCTGCTTATGACAACTATCGTCCTTCAGACCCCTACGATGATCGTATCGATCGAGCTCGCTCAGCAGAATGGGATCGATACTATCGCGAACGCGATCGTGAACGAGAAAGAGACCGCGAACGAGAACCTCGTGATCATGATTACCGCACCTCAGCTTACGACGAACGCGACAGACACGACGCCAGATCCAGATACGATGACCCACCTCCTTCGGACAGGGATGATCGTCCACGCCATCGCGATCGAGAACGTCCCTATCCTCCTTACGATTCGCAGTACCGCAGAGATGAGCCGCACCATCCCTCGGACTCATTCGCAAAACACTCCTTCGACTCTCATACAGCCCCTGATCCCATGCAATCCGACACCCTCTTGCAATTCCGACAGTACGCTCAAATGATCAAGGCCGCCCATCCATCCGCACGCGATCGTTCCGTCGACCAACCAAGCACGCAGGAACTTTATGACGGCTACCAAGCCTACAAAGCTGCTTTCAACAAAAAGGCCATCGCCTCCTTCTTTGACCAACGTAAGCACGAAGCTTGGTTCAAAGAAAAATACTCTCCTGCCGAGCCATGGCTCACTGCCAGGAACCAGCGCAAACGAGCCGCTCGTCTCGGCAAAAAGCAAGCTTGGCTTCAAGAGCTCAACCAAGGCAAACTCGACAAGCTCACTTATGACATTCAAAACGAATCCGACGCCTCACGCGACTCTTCCATTCCTTACGATCCCGAAGACCATCATCGAGGTCGATCCGAACCCACCGACGTCACCCTCCTCTCGCGCTTCGGTGATCCCGAGGTCTTGTATTCAGAACAGGCCATCATCCCCGCCTGCAATCATCAAATCCTCGTCAAGACCTTCCCCGCCGATCTTTCAAGAGAAAGGCTCGAGGAAGTCCTCAAAACAAAACCAGGCTTCCGCTACCTAGCCCTTGGCGAACCGCATGTTGCAAAACGCTGGCATCGTGTCGGATGGGCCATGTACGACCCCAGCATTGATATGGAGGACACTCTGAATGCACTTCAGGGCAAAGAGGTAGATGGCTTCTCCTTGAACCTTGCTCCTTGCACCAAATCTACCTCGAGCAAGCTCCGCACCGTCCCCGAGTACGCCAACTCCTTCCGGCGTCTTCTCATCGACCTCAAACACTGCAAACGACTGCTCGAGCGTTTTGAGGCTGAGGACCGCGATGTCATCTTCTCCCCAGAGGCTGACGCTGAATCCGATGCATCCTCGGACGACAACTCTTGGCTTCAGGTCAATGCTTCTGAAGCCATCATGCAACGTGTCAGACAGATTGAAGCCGAGCTGATCGAGGAGGATCTCGACCGTGAATTCGATCCCGAAGAGGATCCAGAGAAGCGCGAACAACGCCGTCGGGCCATCAAGAAGCTGCTTGATCTGCATCTCGACTTGCTGCGCACCGTCTATCATTGCGACTACTACATTTCGCTCGTCTGCGAATTCGAAGAAGAGCTTTTGCGACGAAGCCCTCGCCACGGACGAAAGCAGCCTCCTCCGGGCGTTCTTGTTGAAGAGCCACGAGAGAATTCCAACGACGAATCTTGGGCTCGCAGCGTTGACCAAAAGACCAGCTTACTTCTTGCCGATGAAAAGACCGACTTGACCGAGGTGGGGGGCAAGGATATCAACGCAGAACTCATGATCGCTGCTCTTCCTTTCATTAAAGAAGAGGACAAGGAAAAGCACCGCTGCACCGTCACGCTCAACGAAGCACAGTGCGGCAAGCTTTTCAAAGCGGCCATCTTTGTCCAAAAACACATTCTCAACAAACACCGCGCCTTTATCGAGACTGCGGCCCAAGAGACGTTGCAGGAAGCCGTTTTCTTCAACAACTACGTTCGCGATCCAAGCCGCGCTATCACCCAACCCGCCAAGGACTCGTCAGCAACATCCTTGGCTCACCGTTTGGATGGGAATGGCAACGCTGGATCCAATGGCGGCGGCATGTTTAACAGTGGAGGAAGGATGGGGATGATACGTTTTGGAAATGCAAGTGCTGCTGATTCGCCTCGAAGAGGCGGGCCTGGCGCAGCTGGCAATGCGGGTGGAGCAGGGGGAGCTGCCTCGTTAGGGATGCGTTTGGGAGGCGTTGTTGCGGCTACGGATTCGCCGTTGGGTACACCGGTCAAACCGGACCCTTTGCCTCCTGCACCTAAACCGCTCGATCCCCGTGCCCAACGTGCTGCTCCCAAGAGTTACCAGGACCTGGATGGCGCTGCTGAAGGCGATGTCGATCTGGCTTATTAGCGCCCGAGTCACGTGAAAAGAAATCATCACCAACTTTCTTAATGCTTCTTTTTCGTCCCTGTTCGTTTGTGAGTCTGTGCCCTGATAACAAGGGGTGGATCTTTCGGAAGTCCTTTTGGGGATGGTTGAGAGGGATCCACGAGCGGTGTTGTGCTTCTCAGCCGATCAGGATGGATTCCCTTCCATTCAATGGTTGCAGATTGCCATCTTGTTTTCATGCTCAGAGCGCAGACAGGGAGGATGTGGAATTTGACAAGAACTCTCCGAAAGCAATGTTTTCAAAAGTTTGGTATTCTCACACGATGAGGGGGGATGACAAATGAGATGGGAAAGCCTTCAACGCCTCTTCCTTTTTCTTTTCATTCGGAGAGAATGTCGATGGCTCTTTCCAAGATCTCCTTCAAGCTCTCGTCGAGCTCTTCATCCTTATCTCCACCGAAAGCGTTGCTCAGTACCGTTTCTCGGTTGGCCAGCAATTGTCTGTTGAAACACCTGACCAATTGTTTGTACCAAGATTCGATCCACCATTTGGTCCATTCGTCTTGGGTGTCGGTGGTGTTGGAAATGAGGGATTTGAATCCTTGGATGGTAGTGATGAGCACTTTGCGCTGTTCGCTTTTGATGGCTTCGAGACCGGCAAGGGCTTCAGTGGAAGAGATCTGTTTGGGTTCTTCCTTGGTTGCAGGTGGACGGATGGGTAGGGTTGCACTTGTGGGAAAAAGAGGTAGTTGAGGTACTTCATCTGGTTGTTGTTGTGGCTCGGAAGATTCATCCAAAGGTAATCCGGCAGCGGCAGCTGCTTCCTTGCGTTCCACTTCCTCGGCTTCCTTGCGTCGAATCTCTTCCAATCTCTTCTTCAACTGATCCACCCTACCATTGACTTTTTCCAAAGTCAATCTCAACAAAGTCCAAGTGTTAAATCCACACCAACCCTCTCTACCATGTCCGCCGCCTCCCACCGTTAAGATCCCCTTTGGTTCATCCGCAGGCGGATTGAAGATGAAGTCGACCACATCAGCAGGCTCTACAATCCGATACTGCAACAACTTATCCACAACGATATGAATCCACTGTTGAGATCGATTCCAGAATCGTACCGCACCCGAAAGGATCGCCGCTCTCATCCGCGCACTCTTGGAGAGTTGACGAAGCAAAGAGTGATATCGTTCGACAATGTTGAGGAAATGCGAAAAGGATCGCGAACCGACCTGAAGGACGCATTGAACGGTCAAGTCGCGAACAACCACATCAGCTTGCAACGCAGAATTGACGAGTCCTTCGGTGACTTCATCGCTGGGAATTGAGGAAGAGTCTTTGGTGTCCAGAATGGAAGACTTGAACGATTCAAAGTCGGCCAAAATCACCTCGGCACTGGCTTTAGCTTTGATCGATTTGATCAACCTGCCCGCTTGTGCTGCATAGGGATGCGCTTCATCCGCATACGTAAACACGGCAGCCGGCTCCTCGCCCGGCATGGCTACAGCCTGGATCTCCTCGGGTAAAGTCTGCTTGACGCGGTCAAAGTAAGCCAGACGAATTTCGAGCTCTACGATGCGCTTCATGAATACGATCTTGGGATGCGTAGCGGGCAAAGCCGTGTCGGGGATCCACTCCTTCCAGGCCCAACCAAAGTTGAAGTTGGAGAGATGAATGGCGAACCAATCGGCGAAGCGGTGGACGGTTTCGACGTCAATGGTGGGAGAAGAGAGAGCATTGTAGAACGTTCGAATGGTTCGACCGAGGGAAGGCGCGACAGTGCTCGGCGTCATTGTAACGATCTCTCTCAACAGCGAAGTGTAGTAGAGCGGATTGCGTGGAGGATTGGGCAGAACAAGCGCAGTGGAGAGGATGGTTTCGACGAGTAAATCGTCCAACGACCAATTGCTCTGCTCCGGATGAACATCGTCGATCTCTCCAAAGAGACCGGCCTCGCTGGAGACTTTCGAGTTGAAGGTAGCTCTTCGCAGCCAATTGGGCAAATCGAGGATCAGCTTGGCGGCTTCTTTTCGATTGACCTCGTAGAGATCGATCATATCGGCCAGAATGGCTCTGAGCACTACAGAGGCAGGCGAACCAACTGCGGGCACGGTGTTGGCAAACCAGCGCGGCTGCAGACTGATGCGTTCAGGACCCACTGCGGCCTTTTTCTCTTCGAGCTCGCCTTTGCCCGTGTCAATCTTGCGTCGCTTGACCTGATGCTCGCCCAACTGAGCGTAGGCGACATCGAGACCTTGGTCTTCGGCATCTTCTTCGGGTGGGACGAGTACGTCGGGCAGCTGAACGAGACGCTTCTCCTCGGGCACTTGTGTAGAAGCCGGAGAGATGGCTGCGGGAAGCAAGTCGGAAGGGACCGGCAGGAAAGAGGGTCGCTGGTATCCTTGGGCTCTGAGCTCTTCCAGCGCCTTGACAGCTTCAGGGAAACCTTCGAGCCAGATGGAATCCAGACCGTGTACTGGCTGGGTGAGATCGACTTCGACTTTGCGCGCTGCGTCATAGGCGACGACCTTTTGTACCAAATCGTCAAGTTCAGCTTGAGCACTTTGGCTGTCGGCCAAGAGATCCTGACCTGCTCTGCAAAGTGTCTCGATGATGCAGATGGCGGCACGGTCAGCCCTGGCGGCTGCCACAGCAGGTTCCTCGAGAACGGCGGCGAACGAGGTTAGAAGACTACGCAAGGAGCTTGCTGGGATGATGTGGAGAGGTACGAGAGCGGCAAAGAGGTGCAAGCTGAGACGCGTGTTCCTCCAGAGTCGAGCATCGAGGTAGCTGCGGAAGGCCTTGACAAGGTCTTTGACGATGACGATGCCGAGCGAGTCAGGCTCCTCAGTGAGCGCAGGAGGAGCCTCCATATTCTCTTCTTGGGGCCTGTCGTTGTTGGTTGAGGAGGCAGCAGCAGCGGGTTTGGACTGGTGTGAAAGGCAAAGGAAGCCGATGAGGGCAGCGATGAGTGGAGTTTTGTGGGGCTGTTCGGTGACCATGACTCTGAAAGCACCGATGATGGGATCTAGGCCATCTGCCGACTTGTCTTGGAACCATCTAGCCATTTTGAGCAGATCGGAAGGAGGATGGAAATCTTTTTCTTCACCGAGCTTGAATAGCTGCGAACGAATGTGTCGAATGCGATTCTCTTCTCGCTGTTCGGCAGATTGCTGTTGTTGATGATATGCTCCTCCTCCGGCTGCTCCTCGACCGCCTTGATAGTAGCCTCCTCCGCCACCGCCTCCACCTCCCGAACGATGGCCGCCTCGACCTCCACGACGAGGAGAATTGGCCCAACCTTGATCGCGTGCTCCGTACGGGTCGGCTCCTCCATAACCACTGCCTCCTCCATTGGTGTTATAGGATTGTTGGTATTGCTGTTGATAGCCGGAGCCAGCGTTTGAAGGCGAGTCCCATCCGTCCATGGTGAATACAAAGGCTGTGATGGGCCAGTTGGAATGTGAGGAGGGGACGAGAAAAGCAAGAGAAGAAAAGAGCGTTGTACGGTCCGCAAAATGGCAATCACAATCACATGGTAAATGCTCGGAATTCGGATGTTGATTTGGAATGGAGCGCAGCCGCTTTGTGCTTCGAACGACACTTTCAACCCTCTCTTTGCTCTTCTGCATCCACCCACGCCAACACCATACCCTCTTTTCTCAACGGCGAGCTATTCTTGCGATATGTCGGCGAGAAAGGAAAAGCTGCGCGCGTGCTTGCGATGCCAATTCGTTCAATCACCAAGGGATTTCCATCTGAAAGGGTGTCCTAATTGCGAACCCGTGCTCGAAGTAAGCAGCTCTCTTCCTTTCCGTCTGCACACACATTGTCCATGCAACGATCACCGCTGACCTTTCCGTCCCAATTTTGCGACAACGACGCTGGTAGATGCAAGGAAGTCAAGACAGAGTGGCCGAATGTACCACCTCAAACTTTGACGGAATGATCTCCATGTTGCGACCGGAAGAGAGTTGGGTGGCCAAATGGCAACGGATCGGTGAGTATGTCCAGGATCAATCCGATCATCGATCATCGAAAATCGATCTTCTGACCGCTACTCTTTGTCTGACCTCATGTGATACAGAGAAGAGACTTCCCGGCCTATATGCAGTCAAAGTGGTTGGCAGGTTACCCGAAGGAAACGAATCCTGACCTTTCTCATCCGGCCACAAACACACAAACACACATCACTTACGACCCTCGTCTCCATCTTTCTTCTTCATTCGCCACAAATGTATTAGTACAATCCAAAACTCTCTCAGAGACTACAAGTACAGACAGACCACTTTTTGCCATTTCAATGAGCTGTGCGCCGCGCCTGCTCCCTCGCCGCCTTTGCTCTGCTCACGAGATCCGACCTTCTACTCTCCCTCATCCTCTCCAACAGCTTGACCATCCCTCCGCCGTCTGCTACCAACTTGGCCACTTGATTCTGCACACTATAGCCGCTCACCATCTCCTGAACGATCTCTGCCAGCAAGGGCAATGAGACGTTGAGACTGGCGAAAAAGGTGAGTGCATCTTTGGTGGGTGGGGTTGGAGGAGGTGTGTGTTTGGATGCATCTAGTAGATCGGCGGGGGTGGAAGATGGATCGTCGAGGATCGACTGAATTGTGGAATCGTGCTGTTGACGTTTGGCTTGAAGGGTATGAGCCGAGGTGGAGATCCGGTCAAAGGATGGTGGATGCAGGCTGAGACCGAGCCAGAGCGAAGCTAGAGCTATCATGTAGGGTGGATACATGAGTGGGATGTCCGTCTTGTACGTGTCGTTGAGGATGTACCAGCACATCAACAAGACTTCCTCGTTGAACTCGTGCAGCCGGATCGTATCCACATCCGAGAGAGAAGTCGATGCTTCTGCTTCCTCTACGTTTCCTCCCAAACCTTTTGTAATGCCGAATGCATCCGCTTCGATCCCCAATCCCGTCATGGCACTGCTCGACCCCATTACCGGATGCTGATGTGTACTGCTGCCGCTACCCGCCGCGCTTCCACTTCCAAAACTCTCGAACAAAACAAGCAAGCTTCGATACGAATGGAAAACGATCATGTCAAACTCCATCTCTTCCAACAAGTAGAACTCCATCTCTGCTAAGCTCGAATTGTCGGTTGGCATCGAGCGGAAGCCGTATTCTGTGAATGTTCGTGCCGCCTCGGCCACGGCCGATTTGATGTGGATAGGGGATTCTTCCACTTTGGCAGCAACATAGACGCAGGTGGCGCAGACGAGGAAGGGGTCGAGAGCCGAATACGAGTTTTTGGCAAAGAAGCGTCGGAAGAAGACGTTGGCAGTGGCAGTGACTCGTCGACGCAGGTTGAGTCGCTTGCAGATGATCGACAACACTTTCAAGAAGGATACAAGAGATGAAGAGACAAGATTAGTAACGGCAGTCGTCGCTAAGCATTGTGGAATGGTGACGTACGATTGGAGAAAAAGACACCTAGAGCAGCACACTCGATTCGAGAGGCATACCGCAAGTCTTCGCTTCGAGCGAGCTCCAGCTGGGGTCTATCGAGTAACCAATTGTTGCTGCGATGATCCAGGGGTGAAAGAGAATGATCTTGCATTGTCAGCTGACGTCTTTGCTATACACTGTATTTTCGCATTGACGCACCATTGTGTCGAGGCCCAGTAGTTGGCAGACATGCTGCCATTCGAGCTCGAGTGTGATTCGTGACTGAAGAAAAAGGAGAGGACGATGATGGCGGTGATGGTTCAAGTGAGTGGACAGTGCGTTTTGTACGAGTCTTCGAGTCTTGATGGACAATTCAGGGTCCAATTGGGTTGGATTGCTGCGTTGTTTTCCCACGTTGTTGAGTTGATGGTTCCCTTTGTTCAAAGCCTTCGCAAGTCCATTGCCCCTCCTCATCCCTTCTGATCCTTTCTTCTCGTTGCTAGTCCAGCCACCACCAACTCCTTGACCAACCACAGAAAAGAAGGGCGAAGGGCCAATCTCATTCGCCATGTCGCTCATATTCAACCTCCCCAACCCACCCGCTTCACCACCCCTCCTATCTCCCGGATTCGCCATCTCTGCCTCCACCTTGTTCACCATCACCTACGTCGGCTCCCTCTACCTCACCTCTTCTGGTCGAATAACCGGTCGAGCCGATCCATCAGGCAAACCGATCGATCGTGATCATCCCACCGTCATCAGGGCTAGAATGAAGACCGCTTCGATCGCAACAGCCGCAACAGTCCTCGCTACCGGGTTTGGATTGTGGTGGAAAAACATCATTCCTCAAACTGCTGGATGCTTGTTATCGACCCTGAATGCAGCAAGGTTGTTGGGCATGCCTTTACCGGTTCCGACAGTTCTGAGTTCGAGTCTTTTCCCTTTTGATCCATCGATCGGAAGATATGTGATGGTGATGGGCTTGAATATCGCAGCACCACTATTGCTTACTGCGACGCTCTTCCTGGGACCACTGTACACCATGTTTCTATCACAAGAACTTCCATTGCAAGCCCACTTTTCAATCCAACGAGATCTAATCGGAAAATTCACCTGCCTTTCTGGAGTACGAAACTTTCTCATCGGTCCCATCACCGAGGAACTCGTCTTCCGATCTTCCATCCTCACTCCCCTCTTCTTCTCGGGCATCTCGCGGTGCAAACTCATCTTCTACACTCCCGCCTTTTTCGGAATCGCTCACATCCATCATGCATACAGTATCTGGTTACAAGGCGCAAAGACCCGTCAAGCTGCTGTACGCGGAGCGATGACGAGCTTGTTCCAATTCATCTATACAGGTGTCTTTGGATGGTATGCCAACTTTTTGTTTTTGAGATCCGGTTGGCTGGTGGCGCCGATCGTGGCGCATGTTTGGTGCAATCTCATGGGTTTGCCTGATCCAGTGGGTGAGGCCAGGAGATGGGAGACGAGGAGAGGCGCCATATGGATCATGCATGCAGCAGGTGTCTTTGGCTTTGCAAAGTTGTTATGGCCCTTGACCGACAAGACGTTGCTGGGCGGATCCTTGTACTGGCAGTAAGATCCCATGATCAAAAGCATCCATCAATACATACTATTACAATCCATCTCGACTTGTTCAGAACAACAACGCTGTCGACTTGGCCAATTCCACCTCTTCTGGTCCTAAAGCTGCCAACCACCTCTCGTATCCATACTCGCTATTGCCTGTCAACCAAGATGACAATGCACGCGAAGAGTTTCTTGTCAATCTACCCGCCCGCATGATTGGCTGTGATGAATCTTGCTCCTCCCCTCCTCCCTGTTGTGCCTGCTGTTGCTGTAAGGTAGCATGCATAGCTGCCAGATCACTGTCTACGATCGCCATCATTCTTACAAACGCTCCATAATCCAGTACCATCTCCCCCTCGATCCTGACCGCACATCTTTGCCCCAACAAAGGCTCCAACATCTTCCTCAATCGCTCCGTTTGCCTCTCTTGCAACCTCTCCATTCTCCGCCCACCTCTCTCGCTATCATGTGCTGGGATCCACTTGGGAGATACAGTCGAATCGAGGTGTTGGAAAGCAAATCGGTAGTCCACCTCGTTTCCGCTTCCTGCTATAGCCTGTCTCTGTTGATACCAAGCCAGAGGTTGAGGGACCAGTTGCATCCACGAACCCCACTGTCTCGACAACTTGGATTGATCAATCCCCATATCACCGAATGCATCTTGATCTATCGTCCTTCCGGGATGGGAAAGCGTTTCGAAAACGTCGGCTAGGCTGCTTAATTCGGTCGTTCTAGCGATGGATTTCATGTCGTGTTGTCTGAATGGGTCTTGATGATGACCGTGTTGTGGATTCTCGGCAGCGACCTTGGTTGTGGGATCGTAGACGAGATGTCCGAACTGCATCTGCAAGATCGCCTGTCTCAGATCGGCTCTCGCATCTTCCTCTTCATCCACTGCCTCCACCGTACCCGGAAGATTCCTCACCATTTCTTCCGCCACTTGCGCCGTAACAAACCTACCCATCTCGCCCGCAACAGTCTGTATCCACGGCACAACTTCTTCCACCAAATCCGGTTGGCGATACTCCAACACCTGCTGCACCGGCAAATCCACCACCGGCACCAAATCCAGCTCATTACATACAATCACAACCGGTCTCTTACTCTCCGCCACCAACTCGACCACGGCTGCCCAAAACCCTTTGTCTTCTTCAAACAATACATCCGCTTCTTCGATCAAGATCAAAGATTGTCGTACATTCGAACAAGAACCACCCTCAGACGAGAGAGGAGGTTGTCTCCGAAACGTCGCTCCTCCACCAACACCTCCAGACGAAACCATGTGGTTGCGCGATAAATCACCTACAGCGGCCAGCAGCTCTTTTCCGCTCCGTTTGCCCATCCCTGGATAGAGCTCGAATACCTCGTAGCCAAGTTCCGAGGCGCAGGCATAGACCGAGGCTGTTTTACCGCTGCCGGATGGACCGGTGAGAATCATGCAATTGGTCAGCTTGTCGAGAGAAGCCAGATGTTTCGGATGCGAGGTGTGAAACTGAGTTCGTGACGTGTTCGCTTCAGCTTGCTTTGCTGGAAGCGTCGCTGATGCTGCTGTGGCTGCTGTGGCGGCAGGAGAAGGCGCTGCTGCCGGCGTCGCGGTGGTCTGCGAAGCGAGACTCTCTTCGTCGTCTTGTATCGCGCTTTTCCGATCGATCTTGGCAAACTTGCTGAACCACTCATCTTGAGCAATAGAATCGTCATACTCGCCGATTGCATCTTGATCCTCTTCCTCATCGTCGTCCACGATGAAATCGGCCATATCGTCACTGTCATCTTCATCGCTATATCCTCTCCTCGCTCTTTTCTTCCTCGTGCGATCGACTCGACGTTGAACGCCATTCTTGCGCTTTCGATCCGTCGTGGTCACTGACCCGGGTGCGGCGACGAGCAAACGTCGCAACCAGTCCAGCAGATAGCTTGCAACTACCTCATTGCCCAAACAGGCACAAGACATGTGAGGACGAAAGGCGTCGGTCCAGATCTGACCCGACGCACGACACGATTCGGCCTGCTTGGCTGCAAAGGCCACGGCAATCTGCGACAAACTTTCCATCTTTGCCTCGCCTACAAAGTCGTCTGCGCAAGCGAAGCGATCCTCGCCTGTCAGAGAGATGCCATCGAGCTTGGGTGGAGGTCGAGCCCGATTCATCTGGGAGACAAAGTCAAGTGGTGGTGGCTCGTAATTGGATTTTGCGATCGGCAAATTTGCTGTTGCAGAGGAATTCCAGCGAGAGCGGAAAGCGGCGAGGTCTGAGCATGCTTTTGACAGCAGCTCGATTTCTTGATCAGCGAGCCCGACAACATGAGTGTCTTCTACAGTAGGCCAAGGAGCATAGCTGGGCTTTTTTGGTTTGGTCGAAGAAGTTCTCTGGGTTGCGAACAGGCTCCAAGATGCGGGTGTGCTGTTGAAGGCCGAGCTAGTTGCAGCCGCGGGTGCTTTTCTATCCTCATCTGTCTGGCTTGACGGCTTAGTCTCTGCATGATCCGCCGTTCGACTCGAGATACCATCCACGTCTATTGGTGGTGCAGCAGGCTGCTGCTTCGGCTTCTTGATGAAGAAAGGATGCGGATTTGCAGATGCAGCCGTACCTGTGCCCTTGACTGCCAAGCTGAGCGGTTTTGCTTCCGCTGGCTTAGGTTTGGCTGCCGACGACGAGGATTCGGCCGATGGCGCCTTTGCCGACTGCGGTTCGGCCTTGCCTGCAAGACGAGACTCGACGACCTCAAAGCCATCTGTATCCTGACTGCTGCGAGGATGATCTGGCTTGGACTTTCGAGGCTGTTTGAGCGCCTTCTTGGCCTCTTTTGCCTCTAGCTGAGCTTGTCGCTTTTCTTGCTTGCGTCGTGCGCTCTCCTGTGCTGCATCTGCACGGAGGACCGCCTTGAGGTCTTCACGATACGATACGGGCGCTTTCGCTCGACTTGACCGGGAAGGCCGTTTCTGTTCAGTGTCGGACTCCTCGTTCGTGTCAACAGAGTAATAAGATGGAGGTGCAGCTGACTTGAAGAAGGGATGAAGCGCGGGCACAGGCTTGGTGAGTGACTCCGATGTAGGTGCAGCAGTGACGCTTGAGGGTATGACGTCGACGTCCGGCAGACTTGTCGTCTCGGGTGCAGAAGATGCTTGAGTCTGCTGCGTCGATACAGGGACGCTAGCGCTCGACGCAGCAGCAGAGGAGGAGCAAGGGGACGACGATGACGAGCTAGATGATGCCATGTTGACGATTGCGCCGACATTATGAGGTATTGGCTCTGGAGTCGTTCCGCGGATTCCTTCGTTGTCGGAGAGCCTCGCCTCTCGTGGGCTTGCAAGGAGTGCTGGATCGAGCTGCTGCTGCTCTTGTATAGGCAGAGAGTTGGCAGGGTGTGGTGGAGTGCCTACATCCAACAGAGCTGGGTCGAGCGAGGCATGTGGCTCGGAATGATCTTGAATTGTGCCATCGTGAGCTGTAGGAGCCCAGGACAGAGTTGCCTGTCTCATGACCTTGTCATCTGCATGTGTTGGTGGGACGAACCAAGAGTGGATTTGGTGTGATGGGTCCAAAAGTGTCAATCTGAGCTTCGAAAGTTGCTAATCTACGCGACGCGACCTTGCACAAAGTGTTGGTGTTAGGTCGAAATCATCCAACATGTTTTGGATCAAAGTGGGCAGCAGGATGACGTCGTTCGTTTCACTGCCAAAGCCATCTTTGTCAATCAACCGTCAAGATCAAGATCGAGAAGAGAACAGACAAATCTTGTGCCAAGGTGAAGCAGAAGCTGTCGATCTCTGCTTAGATTGCTGACTGAGTGCTTCGGCCAACGCCACAAAGACCTACAAACAGGGTCCAGCCCTTTGGCTCGCATAGCCTAGGCCAGAACCCGACTGGCCTCTCCACGTTGTTGATGGTCGACAGCTTTCACACATTCTCCTTGTGCTATATAAACCGTTGTCATCTCCCTTTGTCAACTCCGCTACAAACATCTTTTGTACAACAACGAAAGACACACTTAACAACGAAATCAACCATGAGTGCAGGCGACAAGCTTGGCGGTGCCATCAAAGGGTAAGTGTTGCCTCTTGTTCATCCATCCATCCCTGCTCTATCACCAGAGCCACACACTGACATCATCGTCCTTGCCTGACACAGTGCCTTTGACACCATCCACGGAGCAGGCGAATCCATCCGTGGCAACATCAATGACAGCCTCGACTCTGCCGGTGAAGGTCTCAGGAAAGCCGACTCGCAAAACACCGGCACTGGCACATCCTCTGACCCATCCACCATCGGCAAGAGCAGCGACTACAACACCTCGGGCGATCACCAAGGCGTCGCTCAGAAAGGTGCAGACGAGTTCAAACAGGGCGTCGAACAGCTCCAGAACGCTTTCAGCTCCAACTCCACCTCATCTACCACTCACCCATCAACTTGATCTCCGGCTATCCTCATGACGTCGATGACTCAGTAATATCATACCATCATACTCAAACGTCGTAGTAAACGAATGTGTTGCAGACATGTCTTGCTTCCATTGTGTGTTCTTGCCTTCAGAGCTCCTCAACGCCAAAGCCTATCACCTTTTTGGCCGGGGCAGCAACCACCTTTTCCGCTTGCATCGGCTCGTGCCTTGCGTTCCAGTGTCCCTTAAGCGTCGAGGATCGCATGCTCGGTCTTCTGCCACTTCCGGATGCTCCCGACATTCGAATACGACCTTCGCTGCCGGCCTGGCTCGGCTGCAGCATATGCTTCGATTCGTCTTGCCAGGTATCGCTCGCCTCGTCATCCGACGAAAGGTTGCTTGACAGTCCCACCTCGTCTGCATCCTCCTCCTCCTCCTCCTCCTCCGCCTCCTCTTCACTGTCTGCATCATCTCCGTACTCGCCTACTCTGCTTCCCCTTCTCGTTCCAGCCAGGCGCGACGCTGATGCTACAGAATCTCCATCTGAATCTGATTGCGAACCAGAGTCATCATCGGCAACCGCGCTCAGGACAGCCTGCTCGTGTTTCCTCTCTAACCCGCCGCGAGCGCCTAAAGTGCCATTCTGCGATCCGGTCCCTGCACGCTCCCATAATCCACCTCTCTGCATCGAGGATCCGCCGCGTGCTTGCTTGAGCCCACCTCCCGACGGAGATCGGCCAGCATGGGCGGCGTGGACGCGCTTGGCTTCGATCAGCCTCTGTCTGCTCGCCCGGATTTCTTGGATCACGTCTTCATCCAAGCTGACATCAAACAGCTCCCAGATATACCGTCGGACCGAGACGCGAAAGTAAAAGTGGTTC
Source organism: Ustilago vetiveriae (assembly GCA_928722275.1). Lineage (NCBI taxonomy): Eukaryota > Fungi > Basidiomycota > Ustilaginomycetes > Ustilaginales > Ustilaginaceae > Ustilago > Ustilago vetiveriae. The sequence goes on from CAKMXE010000021.1 coordinate 196,555, forward strand.
ATCAGCTCCAACGCTCTCGTCAGCACCGATACGTCCTTGAACATCGATTTGTGCTTGGCTTTGAGCTTGCTCAACGATCGTGATGCGTTGGCCGCAAGTATCGAATTGCCCAGGTTGGCAATCGAAGTGACGATCTTGTTCGTCACCAGCGTCTCGGGTTCTGCCAGGTCCAGATAGCTGAGATCCTGATCCTTGGAGACATTCCATCGAGGGATCGAAACCAGACGGTTGACATCGTCGGGGATGCACAGCCCCATCGGTGCTCCCAGAGGAGTGCACACCGACTGCCATCCGTAGTCCTGCAACGCCTCTGCTCCCGAGCTGGTCGATGAGATCAGACCAAGCACAAAGAAGCAGGTTCCGCGAACCGAAAGCACCTGAGAGCCTTCGGCAATTTCAACAATCTGACTGATCAGATCTTCAGACTCCAGGAATGGCAGTCCAAGCTCGTTGGCGCCGATGCTGCCCACAGCCCACAGCACGCTTTTGAGCTTGTTGATCAGCTCGCTGTCCGACGCTTCGTTGCCATGTTGACGGACGAAGTGGGCAAATTCGGCAAAGTGGCCTTTCTGCTGCAGAATGTGGCAACCTTCCGGTGTCTTGGCCAGTTCGCCGTAAAAGTGCGGCGGTACCATACCGTCTTTAGCCGGGTCTGAATTCGTCGACAGCGCTGACGCAAAGGGCGAAGCTTGACCAGATGCTGCACCGGAATCTGCACCTGCACCCACGCTGCTGCTGGATGGTTTGCGATAGATGCTGAAGAAATCGGCAAGCATCACCTCGACCTCGACAACGTAGCGCTGATTGCGCTCGTTGAACCAGTCATCCATTTCTCGATCGATGTACTCGCCCTGCCAGAGGTAGCGGATGCCGACCGACGTCGAAAGGAATTTGAGCAACAGCGGATGGCCCAGCTCGCCAAGGTGATCCAAGGTCGGCCTCATCGAGACAACCTTTTCGAGTATCTGGCTCGAGTTGCAGGCTTCTTCGACCACTCTGGTAGCCAAATGACGCACATCGACCGAGGGATCGTAGAGCTGCGTGAGCAGTAGGCTGAGCGTCCAATCGCTTTGCGCTTCCGAGTCGTTCTTGGCATTGGCAGGCAGCGTCTGCTGTCGGATGAGCACTGCCAAGTGTCGAGTTGCAAAGAGGCGAACGTCGCGATAGCTCGATGTCAGCGCTGTTGCAAGGATGATCCTCGAGTGCCCGTCAATGCTGTAATCGACATTCTCGATGACTGCCTTGACAATATCGTCCCTGCTTCGCAGCGCGCTAAGGTGGTACAGTGGAGTGAAAATCTTGAAGCGTTCCAGCAAGCGGATGCCTTCAGCCGTTTCTGTGAGGACACCGATCATCTCGAAATAGCCCGAGGTCAGCGTCTCATCCATGCGTTTGCGCGAGAGCAAAGGATCCGATGTCGAGAGGCCCGAGAGCGGATCGAGCTGATCGAGGCATTCGCGAATCTCGCGAAGCAATCGATCTTCACTCAGAACGCGGGCGCCTTCGGGTGTCGCTGCGAGCGTGCTGAGCAGCAAGCAGCCAAGTCGAACGAAGCGGCGATTGGTATTGAGTTTGCGTATGCTTGCAAAGCGTAAGGCGAACGGATGGAAAAAGGCGAGGACACGTTTGAGCAGCTTTGTACCCTTGACCACGTCATCGAGCCTCTTTGCATTGAGCAGAGGACCCTCGAGCATCTCGGTGAGCGTTTCAAGGTTCCACTTGGTGTGATCTTTGGTGATGAGGATCTGAGTGTCAACCATCATATTGCGGAATTGAACGTCGTCAATCTGCATTCCCATCCGCATTTTTGTTTTTTCGACCTGCCTCTGACCCCTGCGCATTGACTCTTCGACCGAGTTGGAGCGATCGCGGGCTGTGCTCTGAACGGCACCGCTGAGGGCGGCTGCGCTGATCATGGCTTCGTGATGGGCACGGTGGCGATTGGCGCTGTCGATCGAGGCGAGCGCACTCGCTGCTGCTTGCCTTTCGTCACTCTTTTCCAAGTCGAAGTTGGCAGCGAGCGAGAAAAGCCGGGGTAAGGAATGGATGCTGCCACCCATAGAAGGTGGATGGACGCGTTTCGAAACTTGGAGGAGTTCGCCCATGAGCATGGTCGCCTTCCTTGCCATTGAAGGGGCGTGTTCGATGACATCGATAAGGGTGTCGACAAGACCTGACTCGAAGAAAACGAGAAGGAGAAGAGCGAGGTAATGATCCACGAGGTTGAGCCTGCTCCGTGGCTGGTCGCCGAGCTCGCCGAGAGGTGCCATGCCCTTGCTCGCGTAGGAAGCGTCTGAATCGAGCCTTGGCGAGGAAGTTGAATTTCTGTGGCTGCTCTCGCGCTTGCTGGCAGGATCGACGCGACCCGTGGCACCACGCACATTGAAGAGATCGTAAAGCATGTCGAGGAGGACGTTCTTCACTTCTAATGTGTTGACACGCAGCGCTTGGACGAGCGACTTGATTGCCCGCTTGTCATCCATGCAAAGGTAGATGAGGCCTGCCCAGGAGCGAAGGAGGACGGTGACTACCGAAGCGGTGCATCGGAGCAAAGCGTCGTAGGTGATAGGTTTCTGTGCGGGCGTCTCGGTGAAGCCGGATAGGGCGATCTCGAGATCGACGCCGGGGCGCAGGTACTGACGGGTGCCAGGCATGTCGATAAGGTAGACGAAGACGTGGATGAGCGTGGGCGACAAGTCGGTGGCGCCCTCGGTGAGCGCCTGCAAAGTGGTTCTTAGGCCACCGGCCTTGATGAGAAGACGGAGATCGAAGACGGCGAGCTCTGCAAGCGTTTCGAGACAGATGTGCCGCAGCTTGTCGTCGGAATGCTCGGCTACAGCTGCGAGAGCGCGAACGACGCCAGGAGCTACGAGGTCTTGCAAGTCGAGAGCGAGACGATCCGGAGCAGTGCCGATGGAACGGAGCGCAGCGAGCTCCATGATGGCTCTGATGAGTTTGATAGCTTGAATCTTTTCGAGTTCGAATCGATTGTCGCGAATGAGTGTGCGAGAGAGGTAGATGTCGAGACCTTTGTCACGACAACGAGAGACGAGGGGCCACAAGGGTTGGATGAGAGCATGCCGGAGGAGTCGATAGGTTGCGGCGCGCATCTCCTTGCCAGCTGGATCGCAGAGACTTGGCATGGCTGCATCGACGAGATCATCCAGAGGAAGCTCGTAGCGTACACGCGCATGGCGTTTGAGAATGTCGACGAGACGATTGATTTGGTCGATCTGATGCTTTGTCTGATCAGCGAGGCCTGTGGCGTTGCTTGGTGTGCGTGCGTGGGAAGAGGCGCCCGAAGCGATGGCAGCGGCTCTGGAGCGTGCTGCTGTTCTGCGGGCCATGCGCGGGAGCGTGAGGTTTGGATTGAGTGGCGAATCTGGATCCGCCGCAGTGGTAGGAGCGAGCGATGTGGCGTCGTTGTTGACTGGCTGTGATGATGCGGCGGCCTTCTCTGGAAGAACGGGCAGCTTGGCAGGTGGAGGCATGGGAGAGGAAGGGCGCAAGGAGCGAATGAGCATGAGAGCTACGGATCTTGACGCTCTCGCATCCTCGACCTCTCGATCGTGGTCACGGGCACGATTCGGGTCAGGCGCCTGCATAGGCGGAGTAGGATCGGCAAGCGAATGGTCGAAAAGCAGTGCGGGTGGACGAGGCGAGCGGAGCGGCTCGTTGATGGACGGACGTGCATCAGGCAGGGAGAGCGGAGCATGTCCATCGAGACCAATGCCGAGGCCACCGAAAGGCGGTGCAGCTGAAACATCGTGGATATCGGAACTCAGATCGTTGACATAGTTGATAGATGGTGGTGATCCATTGTGGTGATCCAAGTGACTGGGAAGGATGTCGTAGCTGGTGTTGCGAGCGGGCTGTCGACTTGGACCAGGCTGAGCATTGTCGAATAGGGGACGACCTTCATAACCGAGTGCGGACTGTTCGAACCGCGAAACGGTGGAAGCGGGGATGCTCCAAGCAGATTCCGAGTCGGATACAGAAGCGTTGGAAGCCCAGGATGGAGGCGAGGTGGTAGCATATGTTGACTTGCATCGTTCGAGCTCTGCGGTGAGGGAAGCAATCTTGAGGTTGGCAGAGTCGAGCTCGGACTCGATCTGTCTGCGGAGATCCTGTTTGGTGGTGGAAGCAAGCTTGAGGTCAAAGACGCTGAGCAAGTTCTCTGCACCATCTTTGATCTTGTTCTCAATCTCGATCTGATTTTGGAGGCGTTGCACCTCTTCGTGTGGATTGATTGGGTCCATGGCTGGCCAGAGAAGGGGCTCAGGACGTCGCTGCGATCGATCACAGCGGTAGAGACGATGGACAGGAGGAGGCTTGGGGTGTCGAATCCATTGTTTGAGTACTGTCAAAACTGGACCGCACCGAACGGGAAAGAGGACCGAGCGCTTCCTTGTGCCACCTTAATCTGGTCGGAGCCGTCGGTCGAGAGCGTCGAGTCTACCGAATCACGAGCACCGATATCGAGTCGGTTGAGCTCAAAAAGATATCTGACGCGGTGCTTGCCTCGACAGTGGTTAAGAGACCTCCGTCTGCGATGATGATGGTGTCGAATGGCAATGACGAAGAAGAATGGTGTTGCAGAACAACGACCAAAGTATAATGTCCAAAAGTGAGAAAGGGACCCTGGACTCACTTTCTCCACAACACTGCCCTCTCACCTCGCTTACGCTCTCTGTCACTGAGACATCGGCCTGTGCGAGCTTCAACCATCACCCGCGGCGGCGGCAAAGCCGAGGATGGGGAGAAGGATGCTTTGCGAAAATTCAATTCACTAATAATTTTGCTCTAAAATTAAGGCTCTAAAAACACAAAAAAAAGGGTCCCCACTGTTGTACGAAACAGCACAGCACAGCACAGCACAGCACAAGGCAGCTGTCGGTGGAATCCCGGGCATTGCTGGTCCAACAGACAGCGAAGGACCCTTTCTTGAAGATTTGGACAGACTCAGCCGCGTCGGTGCTACTCAATCAATCAACCTCATCCAGTCACTTGCATCTACAACATCTTGACCACCACGACGGTCAGTACGACATTTACGACACGCATTGCCGCTGCTCAAACAAGCTGGCCTCCAGCCTCACTCTCGCCTGGCTCGAGCACATATCCTCTTGTCAGCGTGCGACGCTGCGTCTTTGTACAGCAATGAGCTTGGCATCGATTCAGAGCAATCTCTGGCTCGTCCTGGTTGTCACCGCAGCAGCGACTCTTTCGCTATCTAGCCTCGTGAATGCTGCAGCAGTCTCATCCGACATGGCAACCCACGACGGTCTGCGCAAGCTCACTGCCGCCAACTTCACTCTAACCAATCAAGGCGCATGGCTCATCGAGTTCTTCTCGCCCAACTGCATTCACTGCAAGAGATTCGGCGCCACGTGGTCTGAACTCTCCCAGAACAAAGATTCCTTGCGTACACAGTATCCTCAAGCGCCGTTCACACTAGCTCAGGTCGACTGTCTCGCTCAGTGGGACCTGTGCAAGGAGCAGGGCGTCACCTTCTTGCCACGCCTCACCATCTACCAGGACGGTGTCCAGAACGCCGAAGAGTACAAGGGCGATCGAAATTATCCCGAGATTTCGGCTTACATCGACAAGTTTGCCAAGGAGTATCGCGAAAAGAAAGACGTAGCCGATGTGCCTGTAGCAGCATCCTCCGACATCGCTGCCACAGCAGCCGACGCGTCCAAAGCAGCTCCAGACGCCACTGCGGCCACCCCTGCCCTCCCGTCACCTTCGTCCTCGTCGTCGGCCGAATCAGCTGGCACCGGTATCATCCAAGCATCTTCTCCCTCCTCGTCGAGCTCGGCATCATCGTCATCCACTTCCGCTGTCGAACCGATCCAAGAGATCTTGCCATCGGGTCCCAACCCCAAGGGCCAGCTTATCAGCTACGGCTCCGTGCCTGTGCAGAGCAAAGACCAGCTTGCAGCATGGCTTGCCAAGTCGTCTGGTCAGGGTCCCACTTTCGTCAAGTTTTTTGCTCCGTGGTGCCCTCATTGTAAGGCCATGGCTGCAGCCTTCAAGCAGCTCAGCGAATCGCTCAAAGGCAGGGTCAACACAATCGAAGTTGACTGTGAAGCCAACCGCGCGCTTTGTGCCACCTACGACATTCGCGGCTATCCTGTTCTGCGACTGTATGATCAGGGCAATGCCAAAGAATACACTGGCGGCCGAAATCACGATGCCATGCTCAAGTGGGTGCTCAAGGCCATCTCGAGCTCCGGTCTCCGGCCGGTCAGCTCTAGCACCGAGCTCGTCGATCTCGCCAAGGAGAATGAGGTCATCTTCCTCTATCTTCACTCGCCAGGCACACCCGTCGAAGAGATTCACGCCGTCGAGACTGCCAGTCGGGCTCTCTTTGGCGCTCGAGCGCCCATCTTTGTCTCTTCTCAACCAGCTCTGCTCGATCGATACATGAGCTCCTTAGCACAGGATCGTACCGTATCCGTCCCTGCCAAGTCCGGCCTGCTCGTTTTCAAAGATCACTCGGTTACAGAGCCCGTCTCGGTGCTCAATCCCTCGAGCCTTCGCGCTTCAGCTTCCCCGTCCGGAGAGGCCGTCTACTCGGAACAGGCTACGACAAAGATCGCCGCCTTTTTATCGCGCGAACAGTATTCGCTCGTCACCGAGCTCACAGCCGCCAACTTTGAGGAAATTGTGCGCAATCCGGATGATGCGCTCGTGGTGCTTGCAGCCCTATCGGACACCTACCACGGCCTGCAGCAAGCCGACACTTCGGCCCAAGGAAGCGCCATCAAGGAAGCCGAGATTTCCACCTTGCGATCCGTTGCGCTCGAATGGAGGCTCAAACAGGCTGCCTCGTCTCCTCGGCCTGTCATCTTTGCCTGGATCGACGCAGATAGGTGGAAGTCACCGCTCAAGAAGCTCTACGCGATCGATGCCAACTGGGTCCCGGCGGCTGTCTTGGTGGATGGCAACAAGATGCAGTACTATGACCTCCCTTACCGGACCGCCTCTGAGTCGACCTCGGTGCACGCTCAGCAGTGGATCTCTTTTGACATTTTCGCCAGCATCTTTGATGCCATCTCGGGCAAGGTCGCTCCTAAATCCTCTAAAAGTCTCTTCCAAAAATCTATTCATGGGGCTGGCAACTACCTCAACACCTTTGTCGAGACCTGCGTCGCTCATCCCATCGCTTCGTTTGGCTTCATCTTTTCTCTCATGGGAGCGTTGTTCTTCTACCTCGGTCGAGCCAGGTCGAGCTCAGCTTCCTCGCTACCTATGTATTCTAAAGTGTCGACGGTCAAAGCCGATTGATCAGCCGACAGGTTGGTTGGTCACTCAGTATGTTTCTCGAATGATCGTCTCAGTTTTTCTTGTCCATTAGCATTTCTCTAGTTCCTTCGTTCTTTCTGCAACCAAGTCAAGCAATAGTCGTTCCCATCCTTATATCTTTTTGTCATGGAAGGACGGGATGAGATTGTCCCTGAGACTGTTTGAGAAGGATGTTCGAGACCCTTAGAAAGGACAAACATGTAGATGCACGGATCTTCATATTTTTAGAATTGAATAAATTCAGAAAGCGCTTTTTTGGTTCGCACGAACCATGCTTCCTTCTTGACTTCATTCTACGGCATCTCCTCTTCAGTCATCTTGAACGATGAGCTCCTCAGCCATTCCAAATGCTCCTTCGGGACTTGTGCTTCATCATTTGGAGCTGTCACGATCCAATCGGATTCTGTTTCTGTTGGAAGAACTACAAGTCGCCTGTACGATCAAGGTCTACAAACGTGATCCAATCACTCGACTTGCCGGAGAAGATCTGAAACAAATCCATCCACTGGGTCGATCCCCCGTTCTCACCGATGGAGACCTGACCATTATCGAAACAAATGCCATCATCCAACACCTTTTACTTCACTACTACGATTCCAGCAAGGTCGACTTGGGTCCTAGATTGGGAGAGAGGAGTCAAGCAAGCATAGATGTGGCTAGTTGGATCGAGTTCGCGGAAGCTTCCATCATGTTGCATGGCATCCCGCTGTTTTACGTGATCAAAGGTGGAGCTGCCACAGAAGATGGTAGCAGTGGAGTGGAAAAGGTGTGCGCCAGAGGTATCAAAGCTGATCTGGAATACATCGAGACTAGAATTCGATCCAATGCTGGAAGTTTGGTGCAAGGTTACAATTTCACCGCCGCAGATTGTGCAATGCTGTACAGTGTGGATATGATTGATCATATCTTGACCACTAGGTCGGAAGCGTGGCGAAGCAATCTAGGATTGCAAGTGGGCAAAGCGACGAGAGCATGGATGAAGAAATGTTTCGATAGACCGGCGTTCCAGAAAGCTGTCGAGAAGGAAGGTGGCAGTTCGACAGATTGGCTTTCATCGTTCTTTGCAAAGCCGACCACTACTCCAAACAAAGGCAGCAAGCGCAAGAGCGTCTTCAGACCCTGCATCGACTTACACGAAGGAGTGGTCAAACAGATTGTCGGTGGAACCTTGAATGAAGAATCAGCTTCTCTCAAAACCAACTTTGTCGCAACACACAGTCCGGCGCATTTCGCAGAGCTGTACAAGAAGCACAACTTGCGAGGAGGACACGTGATCAAATTGGGACCTCGAAATGACGAAGCTGCTACCTCGGCGGTGCAGGCTTGGCCGAAAGGTCTACATGTTGGTGGTGGCATCAACGGCGCCAATGCAAAAGAGTGGCTGGAAAGGGGAGCGGAGAAGGTGATCGTAACATCGTATCTCTTCCCACAGTGCAAATTCGATGTGGAACGACTCAAAGATCTCAGTGCAAAAGTAGGGAAGGAGCATTTGGTGGTGGATGTCAGTTGTCGGAAGAAAGACGACAGATGGATCGTAGCCATGAATCGATGGCAAGATATGACCGATATGGAAGTCAGCAGAGCATCGTTGGATCTGCTAGCGGAATACTGTAGCGAGTTTCTCATCCATGCAGCGGATGTAGAAGGGTTGTGCCAAGGGATCGATCAAGAGTTGGTGGAGAAGCTGGGTGAATGGGTCACGATTCCAACGACGTATGCAGGAGGAGCAAGACACTTGGGTGACCTGGAGCTGGTGGATAGGTTGAGTAAGGGTAAAGTGGATCTGACGTTTGGTAGCGCGCTGGATATCTTTGGTGGGAAAGGCGTGACGATGGAGGAGTTGATCAAGTGGAATGAGGAGGCTGGCAAGTGAAGGAGAGTCTCGCCTTCATCGTCATCGTCGACATCAGATCGGTATCATACAGCATGCCTTCTCCGCACCACCCCTTGTGATTGTTTGTCACCAGGACCGAGTATCAATCACAGTGGAAGGGCTAATTGATGTATGGCTTTGAGGCTGCTTGTAAGCGCACAGAAAAAGCGAAGCTGTTAGACCGCAGTCAGCTAGTCTTTTGGGGTGGCGGTGATCGGACAGAAAGAAGCCCCTTCAGCCTGCACCGCTTTGCAAGACCCTTTATCCGCTTCCGCCGTTCTCCACGGAGCGGCAGACCCCTTCAGATATAGACTGCGTCGACCACTTCGAGTTCGATTGCGTGGCTACAAGTGTGAGCCAAGAGCGGAGAAGAAGCGCTGCAAAACACACGATGACAGGGGACAAAGGGGTTCCAGAGATCGAGAAAAAAAGCTGTGCTTGTATCGTCGGACCCTGGATTTTCGACGTCAAGCTGCTGCTCTTCTCTGTTCTGGGTCATCGTCCGCCCATCTCATCCATCCTTCGATCCATCCAGTGATCGATGTGGCCGAATGCTCTTGCTGCCAGTCATCCTCGAAATCATTCCCATACGACAACAGCTACCAATGATGAAAGCACAGCAGTGGACAGCATGGGCATCATCTCCGTCCGCCGTGTCGGTGAGGAGACGCACAGGCCACAATTTAGAAGAATCAGCGAGACTTCGACTAGCCCGGTCGTCAGGCTAAGGAAATCATCGATTGAAGCGGCCTCTTGAAAAAATTCAAACTCCTTCATCGTCTCAACAGTCACACTCTGCCTAGCGCCTGTACTGTGGTCAAAAGTGGATTCCGAGATGGCCTGAGTCTGAAATCAAGTCAGACTTGCGATTTGAAAAATTCAACATCTTCCACGCTGGTGAAATTGAATTTCTCACCGGTGCGATTTGAATTGCTTCCTGTTGAACGGTTCGCTTGCGATCTTGACAGCCAGCCTGACGCGTAGCGCGAGAGGGCAAATGCTGACGCTTACGCTGTTTGTTCGGCCACGTCCCTGTCGCCTCGGACTTGCCCCTATTCCACAGCCGTGCTCGAGGCTGCAAAGGCGGTCTGTCACTGTTCACCAAACAGACGGAATTGTTGAATCAGATGACAGTGAAGACGTGGTTCCGTGTCGGGAGTACCGACAAAGAAGAGTGTTACGGGAGAGCAATCAGAGTAGGTCAGTCAAACAGACGCACGCAAACACACACGCACACGCACACGCACACGTACACACACGCACGCAACGCACAAAGGCGCTCGCTACACACACACGATGCACAGCCAGCTCGAACTGAAACCAACTCTTCGCTTCGCCTGGGCCAAATATCAAACGGATTTTCCGCGAAAAGGTGTGAGAGAGCGAGCGTGCTGCACCGCCCTCTTGCTGCGATTTGGCCGAGAGAGAGAGAAAAAGAGGGAGGGTAAGCGCCACGCCGCACAGCCCATCTCTTTCCCCCCGAGAACGAGAGAGAGAGAGAGAGAGTCTTCTTGAGCTTCTTTCGATTTACTGAATCTGCTTGGCCTGAGCTCCTTCTGCCTGGCTGGATGGCTGGCTGGCTGGCTGGCGCAAGCGCTTTCGATTTCGACGTTCGCTCGTCTGTCTCTTTCTCGGTCTCTTGGTCTCTCTGCCTCTGCGCCTGAGTTTGCGTCGCTTCTTGCGGTTTGCCTCGCGGTCGCCTCCTATCAGCAAGCTACTCCTGTCCGCTTTGCCGACATCATCGAAGCTCTCCCTTCCTCCTTCCCCCACCACCACCTCCGTTCTTGAACGCATTCTCCTTTCTCTACCTCTCTTACTTCTCTTCTACCACCACCACCACCAACACCGTCGCCAACAGTCAACATGGAGGGTGAGTACATTTCATTCCACTTGATGCTGGATGGATGGAAGTCAGATCCGTCTCGCCTCGCCCCACGCCAATCCTCTCAGCAGCCATAACATTCGCCATCAACACTTCATCACGTCTTGCACACTCGCATACCGGACAAAACCGTCTCGACCATACCGAGCTTCCTGTTCGCCTTCGTCATCGCCAGGTCATCACTGGTGGCCAAATGACGATTCGATGCAGTTCTCGTAATCAGGGGGGGTTTCGCACCTTTCGATGGCGTACAAGTTTTTGTTGCACGAGCGCAATGCGGATGCAATCTTGCCAATGGAGGCTGCATCCCTTACTTCGCTCTGCACGCCTCCCTGGCAATCCGATTCAAGCGTGCTTCCATGGGAGCGAACGGCTGCATGGCTCTGGCGGGCGAGATTTTTACGGTTATGTGACTGACACTGAACCCTTCCTCTGTCTTGTTTTCTTCTGTCCCTGTACTCATCGCGGAACAGACGAAGTCGCTGCTGTAAGTCATCCGGATTGCCCCTTTTTGGCTCACGGCGCGGCCCATGCATCAAGCCGCCGAGTCGCGAGATGGTGCCGACAAGAAAAGTCGCCCCGAGACAGCGGACAGTAGCTGACATTTCAACATCCTCTGACCCTTTTCCGTGCTCTCTGACCAATTTCCTGGCTGTTTGACTCCTCAGCTTGTTATTGACAATGGTTCGGGAATGTGCAAAGGTACGTTTTCTTGCCCTCTTCCAGCCGTGAAGAAGGATCACGGCAACGTGCGCCAGATCATAGGCAGTCTGCTGACCTGTCTATTTCGTCTCTCTGCCTTTTTCCTGTCCATCTTGCAGCCGGTTTTGCCGGTGATGACGCTCCCCGAGCTGTCTTCCCTTCCGTCGTCGGTCGTCCCCGTCACCAGGGTGTCATGGTCGGCATGGGCCAGAAGGACTCGTACGTCGGTGACGAGGCGCAGTCCAAGCGTGGTATCCTGACGCTCAAGTATCCCATCGAGCACGGTATCGTCACCAACTGGGACGACATGGAGAAGATCTGGCACCACACCTTCTACAACGAGCTTCGTGTCGCCCCCGAGGAGCACCCCGTCCTGCTCACCGAGGCTCCCCTCAACCCCAAGGCCAACCGTGAAAAGATGACCCAGATCCTCTTCGAGACCTTCAACGCCCCTGCCTTCTACGTTGCTATCCAGGCCGTCCTTTCCCTCTACGCGTCCGGTCGTACCACCGGTATCGTCCTCGACTCGGGTGACGGTGTTACCCACACTGTGCCCATCTACGAAGGATACTCGCTTCCCCACTCGATTCTCCGTCTCGACTTGGCCGGTCGTGACCTGACCGAGTACCTCGCCCGTATCTTGACCGAGCGCGGCTACCCCTTCACCACCACTGCCGAGCGTGAAATCGTTCGTGACATCAAGGAGAAGCTCTGCTACGTCGCTCTCGACTTTGAGCAGGAGATGCTCACTGCTACCCAGTCGTCGGCTCTGGAGAAGTCGTACGAGCTTCCCGACGGACAGGTCATCACGATTGGCAACGAGCGATTCCGTACGCCCGAGGTGCTCTTCCAGCCCGCTTTCATGGGTCTGGAAGCTGCCGGTATCCACGAGACGACTTACAACTCGATCATGAAGTGTGACTTGGACATCCGAAAGGACCTTTACGGCAACATTGTCATGTCAGGTGGTACCACAATGTACGCTGGTATCTCGGACCGTATGCAGAAGGAGATTACGGCGCTTGCCCCCAGCTCGATGAAGGTCAAGATTGTGGCACCTCCCGAGCGAAAGTACTCTGTCTGGATCGGTGGATCGATTCTCGCCTCGCTCTCGACCTTCCAGCAGATGTGGATCTCGAAGCAGGAGTACGACGAGTCTGGACCTTCGATTGTCCACCGCAAGTGCTTCTAAGCGTGGGTGGCGTCGGCCGCATAGAAGCCGAGCAGCGTTGCATCCGAGGCTGTGGATCCCTGACTCACGGAGGCGATGGCGCTGTCTGTCCTCGCCAACGGATACGACGACAAGGGGGAGTCAAGGCAGCAAGTAGACGGTCTTGTATCAGGAGTCATTGTCAAGCGACACGGCTGTCCTGGCGAAGGCACACGAAGCTCAACAGGTTTTCCCTGTGTGACTTTTTCTCTCTTCCAAAAGGTGGCCTGCCCAAGGGCTCAAAGTGGCGACTTGTGTAACGAATTGCCGTTCTGGTGCATTGTACATCTGTCTGTCTATCTTCTGCTTGCTCTCTTGCTCGTTTCCTTTCCTTTCCATTCCTCTCTTCTCCTCCTCCTCCTCCTCCTCCTCCACCTTTTCCTCGTAAATGTAGGCTGAGAAGCGCAGCCGCCAAATCAATGAAAGATACGATAACGAACGACTCTAATTGCCTTCTATTTCAGACCGAGACGTTGAGAATGTGCTGTGGCTGTTGTGGACTGGATATCAGGCAGATAGGAACGAGCTTGGAGAGAGCCGCAGGTTGCCCGGGAGGACGACGCGATTCTTGATTGTTGGACGCGACTCTGATCGATTGGTCGATCTCTTCGATCGGCTACTGGATCATCGGGAGATTCAGCCAAAATCTGTTCAGAGTCGGATTCAACTGCGGAGTTGGTTAGTGAGGGAGACTGTGAAGGAGGATAGGATTCTTGATTGTTAGGCGGAGAAGGCAGCGAGGCGGGGAACGAAAAGTGACAGCGCATCTGCGAGTTCGCCTAAAAGTGACCTTGAGTGCGCAGCATAATAACTGAGTCAAAGAAGTAGGATTTCTCAGTCAAAGAACCGGCAGTGGCTTTTCTAACATCACATCCCTCGAATCTGTCCATCGAATCAAGGATCATGCATGCAGGGGTTGCCAAACTGTCTGCAGAGAGATCGCAAGCGGCTGCTCTGAGATGTAGCCCACACTAATCCTTCGTCTGCTACTGTTCTGCCATTCGGTTGCGACGCCGTTTGACTGTGATCAAGCGACGGGGATAAAAGAGGCGGCAAAGCGAATGCCTGCCAAGTCACATCGAAGCATGCTTCTCGAGAAAGAAAGGAAAAAAGAGGCAGCAACAGACCTGTCACTTTTCTTGGCATCATCGAACGATCAGCCTCGGTCAAGCCGAACGAAGGGAGAGACCGAACTGGGGCAATCTGAATTCGGCGACAAAGCGATACAACCCACGACCGAGAGGCGCATTCCTCGAGCCAAATGCGACACTCGTCGTCTTGGCGCGTCTCTCTCTCTCTTTGGTCCCGCTCGGATCCAATTGCCTGGCTTTGCCCCTTTCTCTCTCGGCGCAAAATGCAAGTGGAATTCAACTCCGTCCGCTGTCAAAGTTTCCGGTTCGTCGCTCGCTGGGGTGAAAAGGCGCACACATCGCTGTCGGAATCGCATCCGAGGCATCCTTCTGTTGAGAGGCTCGCGTTGTCATTGTGTGCAAGCTTCACAGAGCGGCTCGACTGCAGGTTCGAGATGGCCCCTCTCATTGCAAAGGGGCAAAAAGAACATGGAAAAAAGAAAGGCGGTGTGGCCGATGCGCTGCGAAACAGAACGACGCAAGGGCATAAAGGGGGGGAAAGAGGAGAGACTGTCGGAATATGCGAGCAGAATCCCAAAGCGACACTGAGACACGCACGCTCACATGCACACTGGCGGGTCGAGCCTCATCGCCTGAATACAGTAGGATCACGTTTGGGTCCCCCTTTGACCATTCCTTTTCCCGCCTTGGTTCCTTCCTTGCTTCCTTCTTTCCTTCCTCCTCCATCATCCTTTCCGTACCTCGTTCTTCCTCTCTCTCTCTTCCCGTCTCTCAGGCAGCACGGTCCCCTCTTCTCCATTCCTCACACGCACATCCTTTTCCTTGGCTGGTCCATACGAAAAGTTCTCCTCGAACCCACTCTCGCCTCTCGCAAACCATACATATTGACCCCCTCTCGCACCGCAATCATTGCTCTTTTCGCGATCCTTGTCCATCTCTCTCATATAGATCTCTCCAACACAGATCCCTTTCATCCTTCATCTCCCTCTTGCTGCTTCATCAGACAGCTCGATCTCCTTTTTCCGGCATCTCACACTCTTTGATAGATTCGCATCTCGTACAGCAATCACCAATCAAACCCATTTGCAATCATGAAGTTCCTCACTGTCGTTGCCGCTACCCTCGCCCTGGTCGCCACCACCGTTTCGGCCGACCCCAGCGTCGAGACTCTCAACCTCCCCGCCATGTCCCTCCAGCGTCGCGAGGCCATCCTCCACAACCGTCGCAACGCCTCGGTCGGTCCCCGTATGGTCACAAAGCGCCACAACAAGGGATCCAAGCGCCTCTGCAAGGCAAAGACAAGCCAAGCCGCCTCGGGTAAAGGGGGCGTCACCGTAGGCTCTTCTCAGCAGAACGCTGCACAGGCTCAGGTCAACTCGCAGGCCCACACCCAGGCTCATGCCGAATCTCAAGCTCAGTCCTCCAGCCAGTCGAGCTCGGGCTCCAACTCTAGTTCGAGCGCCAACACTAACTCGGGCTCCGACTCCAAGGCCGGTTCGGGCAGCAAGTCCAACGCCAGCTCGCAGTCTTCCTCTTCCTCTTCTAGCCGGAGCGACTCCAAGTCTCAGGCTTCGTCGTCTTCCTCGTCGTCGTCGTCGTCGTCTTCCTCGTCTTCGGCCTCGGGCTCGGGTCTCTTTGGATTCAGCTTTGGCAGCTGCGGCTCCAGCGGTGCCAACGACCAGCAGCCCAACGGCTCGCAAAACTTCCTCAACTGTGGCCTCACCTCGGGTGGTTGGAACCCCCCCAAGCTCAGCATCGACCAGCTCAAGATCCTCTCTGGCACTCAGGCCGCCAACTCGCCTGTCTTTGCCCCTTGCAAGAATCTACTTTGGGCCTTCCAAGCCGCCGAGAAAGCGCACGGTGTCCCCGCCACGATCCTCATGTCGTTTGCCATGCAAGAGTCGACCTGCAACCCCAATGTCACTGGTGGCAACGGCGAGCAGGGTCTCATGCAGATCACGCCCGACAAGTGCGGGGGCGCTCCCGGCGGAAACTGCAAGGATCCTTGGTTCAACGTCGATGCTGGTGCAAAGTACTTTAAGAACACCTTGAACTCGTGCGGCGGTAATTTGCTGCAGGCCATGGGTCAGTACAACGGCTGGTCCCTTGGCTTGACGGTCCAGAAGGCCACCGCTGCCCGCTGGCAAGGTAACTGCTTTGCTCAGAACAACCTCGACTATCTCTACCAGATGCTCAACGGTTGGTTCCTCGGCAAAGCAAACACCTACGACATGGGTACTTACAAGAACCTGGCTGCTTGCAAGTGATCGCACAAGAGGTGTTGTTTTGGGGATCATTCTTGCTTTTTCTGTTTTTGTTACAACTGCGTTTCATGGGGCCCCCTTCTCTCAAAGTTCGGAACGTTTCCGTCGAGAACAACATGCAGCGATGCTGGCTATCACTACATTGTCGTCGAGGAACTCCGTTTGTTGTTTTGCGTTGGGCCAACGCTTCTTCCTTTGTTTTTTTCGTTTCAAAGACTTTGTCACACAAACGTAGAACATGCTGTCTTGTTGCGTCTTCTTTGTTTCTTCGAAGGAATTCCCTTTGGTTATGTTCTTGGCTGGATGTCAAGCTTCAACAGGAGATGCAGTCGTCGTACTTTTGCGCTGGCGTTACGACTGGCTTGTGGCGAGTGTGGGATGGTTCTTTTCTGGATCGAATCCTACCTTTCTTTCATTTGTTTGGCGTGGTTGCAGAGAAAGTGTGTAGAGCCGCAATGGGGGTGTGTGAGAGTTGAGGATGATGATCGAAGGGGTTGGTTGGGTGGTTGGGGGGGGGTTGAGAAAGCGTCGGATGTAGGGAGGTGTGTTTTTTCTGCAAGGATGAAGGGACGCAGGTTGAAGGGTGTTGTGGAGAGAAGGAGAAGGGAATGAGTGTACGCCGTTGGAAACGACGCTTTTGAAGCTCTTTCCACCATGAAAGTCACGACATCAAGTCCATTCGTCGACAATCATAATCTCGATTCGATTGACACTACATAACGATACATCATGAGAAACTCTCGAATAGGGTTGGTTAGTCAGGGTGTCGAGCTATCCTGCATGGATAATGCCAGAGCTCGTTGCAATTGATCCTGATCATCATCCTCACCATTGTCATCAATGGGTTGATCGTGTGGGGAGGTGGCTTCGAGGTGTTGAATGGGTGCAAGATCTTCTAAAACATCCAATGCACGTTGTGAAGTCGATGCATTGCCCGTCTTTTCTGTTGTAGCCATCGACGTTGTTGGTGTAATTGCTTCGTCTTGCGCTGCACTGCCACTGACGGATTGACCTCTTTCCGTCTTTCTCTGCTTCCAACTCCTCGTCTCGCCCACTCGGAACGACGTACCCACCACCTCTTTCAACCTCTTGGCCTTGACCTCTCCAAACCCAGGACACATACCTATCTCTTCCACACCCGCCTCCACTACCCCTTTGAAACTACCGAATCTACTCAACAAAGTCACGACATCCGTCCTATTCACGCCTCTGACCTGAGTCAAAACGTTGGTGATCTGAGACAAGAAATCCTCTCCGACCCTTTCCTTGATCAAATCGGGCGGTTTGTGTTCAAACGACTTGTACGTTTCAACATACCTCCCCGCCTCCTCCGCCGACCATGCTACGATCATGGTCAGATTGTTGATCAAACACGTCTTTGTCAACTCCTTAATCGCCAACTGATGATCGTTGACATCACACAGCACCAAGAGGATGCGAAGCGTAAACATGGATCCCAACTTGTTGATCCGCGTATGCACGTATTCCGGATGAAGCCGATGATACCGAATGGACAAAAACACCACGCAGGCTGACAATCCGACCTGGTAATCAGGCACGATATCGGCGTATTCCCATCCTACGTTTCGAATGTGCTGCAAAACCGGATTGCCACGTTGACAGTTGTTCACCAGAATCGTATTGCCACTTCCCACAGCTCCCCGGATCAACGGTCGTGGTCGAGGTTGCACTACCGTGGAAGATGCCGATGCAGAGGAGGAGGAGGAAGAGGTGGAGGCGTTGAGATCGCGTGGAAGCGAAGAGGCAGGTTGGAATGACGACATGGGTCGTAAAGGGCTGTTGTTGCCACGATCAGTAGAAGCGGTGTGGGAGGTAGGACTTGCTGCCATTGGGCAGAAAAGACCAATAGGATTTGATCTGACTCAGAATCCGAAGAAGATGTAGTGACAAGGCTCAAAACAAAATCGTGGATGGTCCTTTTTGGTTTCTGCGAGGGGAGCGACCGGGGTGTGTGTTGTTGCAATGGTGAAATTGATGCGGTGATTTGCGATGCGAAAGAGTCAAAAGGACGAATAGAAACAGACGAATGCGGAGGGAAGAGGACAAGGGTATAGGTGGGTATATACGTTCCTATAGAGATGCGAGAGTAAGCAATGAAAAGGATACGTCAGTAACATTGACTTGACGTTGACCAACATCCCCCCAAGCATCGCATCTGGACAGCTCGGACTGCACGTCTCCTCATCATCATGCGGTGTAGGCGGCAAGATCAGAATTGCAGAAGAAGAAGAATTAACTCGTCACCGGTCCGAAAACCTTGGACTGTTGAGCTTGTGAATGTGAAATTTTGGTCATCACCTTGACTCGCCGTCGTTGCCGTCCATGTCGCTGTAGATGATGCAAGATGCGTGCATCCTTCTTACTGCCGTCCAGGGGATTGCCGTTTGAAAGGGTGAGGACACTTACGATTTGTTCAGTAGCGCAAGTGCGGATGGGATCCCACTTGCGCGATTTGAGTTGGACCCGAAGTGATCCTTCCGTGGGAAAAGATGCCAAGGTACGTGTGCGAGTGTGTTCGATCGACGAACGCCAAGGATCACGATCGTCCGCTGTCGATAGTGTACGCGAGCCACATTGAATACAAGCAGATGGACGACGAGGAGACCACCCTGTGCGATGGCATCGACAACGTCGACAGTGTAACGAAGAAAGAGAGAGTACAGGCTGGCTGAGCGCCGATCTTTTTCAAAAGCGTGTGCGATTCGTGAATCGTCGTGTTCCATCGACTGAGCGAGTCGAAAGTGGAGGATCCTGTTTGAATTTGCCTGTCAGATCGAAATAATATGCCAAAGCTCAATGACGAAAAAAATAGCCTCGGCCGATGTCCACATACATCACGTGTTGAAGACGGTCGAAGATAAAACTTGTGAAAAGTTGGGCGTGATATCAGCGTGGCGAGATTGGCATCTGAGAAAGATTCCAAACGACGCGGTGTGCTGCCTTGATCGTTACTTGGAAAAAGAGAAGGCAGCAGAGCCAGTCATTGCTCGATTCACTGGATGGAGTTCGTTCAGAGTGCGGCAAGACGGAGAGGTACAGAGACGATTGCAAGATTCGAGGAATCCGATTGCAACTGACAAGCGCGAGTGTCTCCGGTCAGTCGAGTGGATTCAGCTACTTGGCGGCGATCAGATACTCCCTTCTGCTCACCATCAAGTCACCCGTACCCTCTTCATCCAATTTGATCAGCAACAATGGGTCGTGTCATTCGAGCTCAGCGAAAGAGCGGTGGTATCTTCACCGCTCACACCAAGCACAACAAGGCTCCCGCCAAGCTCCGTGTGTACGACTACGCCGAGCGCAACGGTTACATCCGAGGTGTTGTCAAGGAGATCATCCACGACGCCGGTCGGTAAGTATCCTTGTCTATGCAGGGGCATGATGGAGCAGCAGCATCACCCTGATCGGAAAGCCGCATCGAAGCAGCAATTGCGTTCGACAAACAATTTGGTAGCATCAGCGGTCAATCGACGACAAACATCATTTCAGCACAGAGAGGATAAGCAGCAGATCAGTTCGACACATCTCGCAAAGCAGTCAGAATCAGCCATGAAATACCACACCAAGTCAGTCATCCCGATTCATGGCGGAAACCCGAAGATGTGTCATGTCCAGCGACAAGCTTTCCTCCAGATGCGCAGCCTTGTGCTGTTCGCGGAAGGGACAAGTGGCATCTCTCCGACAGTCCTGAGAAAAGGTGGGCTTGATTGGGCCCGTTGCGATCTCGCTCTTTCAGATTGTTCTGGGATACGAATGCAGCAAAGGTCGGATTACATTGCACTGCTCTCTGAACTCAAACAAAGTGGCAGAAAGTGGCAGCACGAAGGCATGGAACTGTCTACCAACAACATCGCACTCCGACATATGCATCAATCGCATGCCTCTAGACAACCAACTCTCCCATCGAGAAAGCGTATCACGCCAACATGGCTTCCGCACTCTAGGCTCTGCTCCAGCATTCTCTTCTACGAGCTCACAACCAAGCGGCCCCAGACTCACCATCTTTGCTCAGCCAGCCTCTACGACGTTTCCAGCTCTCCGTTTCATTCGCATGCGCTCCTTTCGATGTCTTGACCGTGATGCTGCTCGGTTCCCCATGTCGGTCTCAAATCATCTCGCAGCATTCAAATACTGATCCTAGTCTTCCTCATACGTCGCCTTCATTCTTCCTCAATCTACAGTGGTGCTCCTCTTGCCAAGGTTGCTTTCCGTGACCCTTACAAGTACCGCACCCGTGTCGAGACCTTTGTTGCTACCGAGGGTCTCTCCACCGGCCAGTTTGTCTACTGCGGTAAGAAGGCCGCCCTCAACGTTGCCAACGTTCTCCCCCTCGCTTCGCTCCCCGAAGGTACCATTGTCTGCAACGTCGAGGAGAAGTCTGGTGACCGTGGCTCGCTCGCCCGTACCTCGGGCAACTACGCCACCATCATTGGCCACGACTCGAACGGCAAGACCTCGCGTATCCGTCTCCCCTCGGGTGCCAAGAAGACGGTCCCCTCGACCTCGCGTGCCACCATTGGCATTGTTGCCGGCGGTGGTCGTATCGACAAGCCCTTGCTCAAGGCCGGTCGTGCTCACCACAAGTTCAAGGTCAAGAGGAACTCGTGGCCCCGCACTCGTGGTGTGGCTATGAACCCCGTCGACCACCCTCACGGTGGTGGTAACCACCAGCACATCGGCAAGCCCTCGACCCGTTCGCGCTTCGCCCCTGCCGGTCAGAAGGTCGGTCTCATCGCCGCTCGTCGTACCGGTCTTATCCGCGGTACCATCAAGACCAAGGACGCCTAAACATTTCCCCCCCTCTTCTTTCAAGCAAAAACTTGATTGCCCGGCATCCCTCATTTTGTTTCTTTCTACTTCCATATGGTTATCGTTGCACTTTCTTCCACCTTTGACCAGAGACTGTCATGGGAACGGCAGCAGTCTTTTTGGCGTCTCATCCTGTACTTTTTGGCACAGTCTTGTTTCCGCAAGCTTTCCATGTCTAGCCACCTTTCCTCATATCTTCTCGCCGTTCCCACTCTTACATACACACACACTTTTCCCGCGCGCTCAAAACAAAAACAGATGGGTCAATCTCCATCTTTGGTTTGCTCTCCATCTCGGCGATCTTTGGCTGGATCTTGGCGGTGGGTTTGTGCTTTGTGATTTCTGTCATGCTTTGAATCGTGTTGTGTGTGATAGATGGATTGAGTGCAGACAGGGGGGAAGGGGGGATTTAGGGGTTGGGTGGACGACGGGGTTTTTTGCCCTTGATTTTTCTAAGCGGTTGGGAATTTTTCGAAGAGGATGCTGGGTAGATGGGTTTGAGGGATTGGCTCAATTGGTTTGTGTCTGAAGACCATCTTACTTTCCCTGCCGCATTCGGTGCTGAAGAAGATGAAGGTGAAAGTGGATCAAGCGATCCCGCACTGATTTGTGATGATGGTGATGATGGATGACGATTTAGAATCCTGCTTTCAAACACGTTGTCCAATTCCTTTGCCGTGATCCCCAATCTCAATTTGGCCATTTCATCGGTAACAACACCTCGAATGGGTGAATTGACCAGATGGCCTTGATGGTGAAACGACGAAGGTAGACTTGGTTCGATATCCGACGAGAGAGGTTCTACGATCCGGAATCCTAACCATCCCGATCCTCGTTCCCAAGCCGGAAAGATTCGTTCTTGTGCTTCCGCTGCTGCTGTAAACAGTGACCTCTCCATCGTCGGGATGGGCGATGAGCTTGTATAGCGAAATGGATGTAGGAGGATGAGGAGAAGGATGGCAAGGATGAAGCAGTTGCGAAGGGAGGAGAGTGTGGAGAGAGCAAGATGTCGCATGGTGGCTAGGTGAGTCGTAGTGGGAAAAGGATTTGGTAGATGGTGAGCTAGAAGCAGGATGAGGATTTGTCTCCTTGAAGCCGACGTCCGGGCTGCGAGATCTCCTCGAAAACGACGGCGGATGGATCGATGAAGCGCCTGACCGCCGAGCACCCGAACCGTCTGCAGATCAAGAGCCAATCCGCTCCCCAGCACACCGCAATAGCACACCGCAATCCCCACCAGACCGGTCAGCAGATATCAACAAGATCCTCACGCCAAAGCTTGAGCTTGACGATGCCGGTCAGCAGACGAAAACCCTACCAGAAACTGTGCAAGCACTGCACAAAGGCACGCAAGAATACGATCAGTTCGAATCAAGGGGAGAGAGTTGAATCATCTCAGCTTCTCCAGTCTCTGAGCATCACATGAAATCTTCTTGCACACACATACTTGCTGACAAGGTCTGGTCAGAGCAACACACCACTTCATTCGCTCCCGGCAGTTGTCAAGGAGGATCTTTCGATCTCGCTAATTTTCACTCGAAAGACACGCCACTGTGGCTCACCTCCTCCTCTCTCACCGTGTCGATTGGGAAGCGTGGTGGGGAGAGAAAGCTCGGCCAAGTCCACGTACATCTCGCCGCGTCGGTCAAGCTCGTGGTGAGACCCAATAACTTCCGCCATCGAACCGTTCCCATTGTACTGGTGGTCACGAGAGCGAAAACAAGCCAACAAGTGGAGCAAGATGAACTCATTCCAAGCTGTGTACACAGTCTGTGTTGTTGACGAGAATCCGCACAAATCAAGTTTGATTTGAGGTTCATCTCTCTTTCGGTCATCTAAGCTTCAAAAGGAGATACAGTCTGAGCGAAAGAGGGTCAGGTGATGTCTGATTAGACGAGGGATTTCACCATGCCGAAAGAAGCTACAGTACGGAGAGATTCGTGCTCAGCGACACTGATTTCATCTTCAAAGCAAGAGCTTTGTCGACTAACAATGGCAGGAGGGCGCTGACAGACGAGTCCGTGCAGATATGAACAAGTCTCGTTGATGACACATCCGTCTTACCCCTCAGTGAGCTATCTCAGTATTGAAATAAAGAGCGGTCGAATCAGAACGGACTGCCGAAAGCGCCACCATGATCCGACGAATCCGCTTGCTCGGTCGCCATGTGTTCTTCGCGAGTATCTTCTAACCAAGAAGAACCTACTTGTTCAGTATGATCGTCGATTCGAATCCTCTGCATCCCACTCAATACGTCGGGTCGCCTTCATGCCTCGCGACTCTGTTGAATTCGACCCAACCTCTCCAGTCGCCTAGGCGAGCCTCGATAAGGAGCGAATTGGTCCTTTGAAGCGCTCGAATCGCTTTCACCTCGTATGGCACCGCCAGATCGAGGCCTTGGAGTCGATGGAATTGGTGGCAAATCCCTGTATACCGAGGGATGAACGGGCTCGTAAATCCGAAAAGCTTCGGCATCATATGCACGGAAAGCACTGGCTTCGCCTTTCTGCTTAGCCGAAAAGTGTCGTTCCAGAGCTCTCGGTCCAAAGTAAGGTGGCGTGGTAGGACGTTGTCTCGCCAAGGGAGGAGGAGGAGGGCGAGGGCGATTCTCTTCCAAATTGAGCTGATCAAGCTTTCGCAACATTTCCTGTGAGCCGTCTTCAATGACGTTGAAATTCTCAGATTTGCCAAAGGCGATGGTGGCATAGGCGACCACGAGAAAGGCGACTAGGAGCCGCATTCTTGGTAGCTAGTTACGAGAAGAGTCTGACAGCCGAAGAGGCGGGTCGATGAGCAGGAGAGGTAGGCCAGTGTGTACGTAGAGAGCCTGGTTAGAGATCGTCAATGGTGATGAGTTTTCTTTTATGCTTTGGCAGGCTTAGGACGACGCTTATCGGTCATCTCATATGAAGCCGAGCAAACTGCCTCTAAGTTAGCCGGACGGTCAGACATACGAGTTCTGACGGTAGCAAGTTTCTTTCAGAATGTCACGGAGATGAAATAGTAACGCATATTGCCAGTCCCACCACAACATTTGACCACACGACTCGACAACTTCGCCGTTCATAAATCCACCGCTGCCAGGTCTGTGCAAGCAAGCTCATTTTGGATGAAAGAGTGGTTGACAGAAGCATAGCATTCTCCCCGGCACACGCCAGCGGCGGGTATGCTCATTGCATTTGCGGTTACTACACGGCAGACGTGATCCATGTGGATTCTACCATATGAATGGGACCGCAAAGGATCCAAATTAGGAGCAAAGGCGGTAATCAAGTCGGCCAATTCATCGTCGAATGTCTTCATCTAACTACAGGACGCCGTCGGATGAGTACCGAATGTGCAAAGTGTTATGTCAATGTCGTTGCGACGACAAACAAATCATCAGCAGTATACACTAAAACGCACGTTCAAGATACACACCGCAATGGAGTTGCCTCAAGGAGATATGCAAACCGCCTGAACTCGATTGTGTAAAATGTCTACCAACGCGTATCGCACAAAGCACCTGTCAGCAAAGATCCCCATCTTCGCTACTTGATCTTTGTCAGGTCTTCCGTGAGTAGCTTTTGCGGCCAGCCGAGCTCGTTTCGATCGATGCCAATCTGTTCGAACTGCTTCCTCCATTCCAGCGCGTTCATAGATTCGTGTCGAATCAGCGAGCTACTACGTCGGTGACCGGCACCAGCGGGCTTACCGCCCTGCATTACTTTCGAAACAGCCTCTTCCAGCTTCATTGCACTCTCGCTATTGCTCTTTTGGAGACCCAACCGCTTTCGCCTTCTAGCCGCAGAGGTGGATGGGAAAGCACGTCCCGTGGAGGGGCCATCGTTGACGGCGGAGCTGGAAGTGCCGGCTTCGGCTCGAGGTGACTGCGGGATTGATGGCGGAGGGCCAAGTATGGAGGGAGGAGCGTTGTGAGCTTGAATCACCTGATGGGGGGGACGAAAGTGATGAGGACGATGTGCTTCAAATCCAGGCGGAGGTGTTTGCAGAAGGTTCGTGCGCTGCGGCTCAAATCCCGGAGGAGGCACATCCATGCGAAGGGTACGAGTCCGAGGAGGAGGAGGACGGAACGTGTCTCCCAATTCAAGACCTGACAGCTGACGGTCGAGATTTCCCGAGCTCTCAGGTCCTGGACGGTCGACCGTCTGCCAGTCCATAGGCGCAGCAAACGACGTGGTCGCAAAGAACGCTGCTACGAGTGCAATCAAGACCTGCATATTGGCGGAAGGATCTACGTATGTGTGAAAAAGTAGATTGAAGTTTGTATGTGTCGACCTGATCTACACTTAGCGAGCCGATGGCAAGACTATATATAGCCTACCGAGGAGCACCAAGGCGTCAAAAAGATAATTACGAGCAAAGTGTGACCTGCTGACTCGCACCTTGTTTTTACCGCTACATGAGAAAGGGGATGAACTGTTGTTGACGGATGGCGAGCTCGAAGAGTCTCGACCCACGTACATTCCACACGCCGCAAAGCCCTCGCAGCTTCGGTGATACCGCCGAGCTATACATGATCGACTTAAGCCACCTACGATCGAAATTGCGCTGACAACGCTTGGCTCCATTTAAACCTGATGCTGCCTACCGACGGAACCAGACACGGTTCGGGAGCTACCATGAAGCGCCGAGCTGGACTGATGCCTCCTTGACCTCGCCTCAGTCAAGCCATGGCTGGGCATGTGATGAAGTAGGGCCACACAGCATCACGAAGCCACACGTATGGCAGAGACATGAATTGGGGCCCAAGATGGCTCAGGGCTGGATACTCGCACGCTTAAAGAACTTGGTTCTAGCCTCTCGCTCATCACGAGGAGCAACCTCGGTCACGGTTGTAGGTTCTAGACTTTTTGGGCCCTATTGAGGAGTGTGAACGCCCAGAGCGTCAGCTGCTGGAGTCAGAAGAGCTGTTCGCAAAGCATGTCAATCAGTGGACAGTGGACAGCCACGTCTCACTTCCCACGACCAAAAGCCCCTCTCACGCATGAAGGCGTACGTCCCACGCAGTCAAGATTCGGACTCCGTTTTCGCGGCTTGGCACTCGCGACATCCGGCGTTACTTCATACGCGCTTATCGCGTACAGCTGGAAGAGGCAAGCAAGAGAGCAGAGAGGGTCGCAGTGCTGAGTAGCGGCAGAAAGTACAAACAAACATGAGCGAGCGAGCAAAGAAAGCACCGTTCCACCGAATCGTTTCAGTTGATGAAGCGATTCTCATCCATCCGCTTGTCCGACTTTGGGGCAGAACGATCACGTAAAGTATTGTTCGCGTGGCGACGGATCAA
Source organism: Ustilago vetiveriae (assembly GCA_928722275.1). Taxonomy (NCBI): domain Eukaryota; kingdom Fungi; phylum Basidiomycota; class Ustilaginomycetes; order Ustilaginales; family Ustilaginaceae; genus Ustilago; species Ustilago vetiveriae. The sequence continues at coordinate 223,005 of CAKMXE010000021.1, forward strand.
AATAATGTAAGAGTACGTCATTCGGACCGGTGTGGCAAGCTCAGGGCATCGCAAGGAGCCTCACTTCCCAGTCTTCGGATAGACTACTGAAGGAGGAGCAACCCACATCCTGGAAGTTCCAACAAATTCGGGAGGAGGCGGAAAGTTTTGCTTGACCGTCACAACGCGGGCCGGAGTATTGGGAGGGCCAAAAGGCAGATCTTCCAAGATCTCGGCCGTTTCTGGCTTACGCTGGCGAGGTGCGCTGCTGGTAGCTGTCCATCGAACCTCGCTGATTCCCCGCGGTATTTCAGAGCCGAAGTGGTCTTCTCGAGTCAAATGAGTGAGCGGCGATTCAGAAGCTGAGTAGTGCTTCGAGGATCCGCTACTGGAGCCTTCTTCGTGCTTGTTTGGCTCAGAACGATCTGCCCCTTGCAGCTCGATTCCATGTTCTTCAGCCTCGGGAACGAGATTCTTGAGTTTCTTGGAGCTTCCGGAACCGAAGAGCGACCGAGCCCCTTCTAGCCAGCCTGGCTTCGGAAGGGGAGCAGCACAAACAAATGAACTGCCGATGGTGAGAGCGAGGGCAACGAAGAAGTAGTTGAGCTTCATCTTGAAAACCAAAATGGGTGGAATGGCTGAAGAGGGAGAAGTAAGCAGTCCGTTCCGCTCCTCCCGGCCAATGTTTCCCTGTTCAACGAGCAGAGCAAGAACGAAGGAGTACTCGAGGAGGTTATGTAAGGGAAGCGCACAAGATCTCAGAGATCTGGACCTCTTTGTCGGAAAAATAAAATCCAATACACCATCTTCTCTTTCGCCTTGAAACGTCCTGTGATAATGTGAGTTGGCTAATGTGGGCTGCCGTTCTCATTGTTGGACATCGCCCGCTAAGCGGAAATATCAACATCAAGACTGTGACACTCCGAGCTTGAGCCCCACATGCTCGTTGGTGTGGTACTCTGCTTCATTCAAGCTGTTGTTTGTCGTCCCACAGTCCCGCACATCACCGCCACCGCGATAATTGCTTTGCATCAAAGGACCGGCGAGTGGACCTCGCTGCAATTTTTGCCGTGAAGGCAGCGCCTACATGCGCAATCGAAGCTAACAAGGTCTTATTGAAGATTGCCAAAGAAATCGTAGGCGTTGGAGCGAGCGTTTGAACCACCAACTGCCATGCGGCTTTCCATTAGCCTCTTGTGACGCATCAGAATGCCAAACTCCTCCATGCTCCCCTTGCGCCGGCTCTATCAGACAGAAAGAACGTCAGGCTGTCAGCTTTGCGCCCAAACAATATCCCCGAAGGAAAGAGTTGAGATGGATCACTTACCAAAGCTACCAGTGTTTGAAAAAGTAGGACGATGCGGCATAAGCCACGGCTTGAACGGATCTTCGAAAGTGCCCGAGCCATGAGCTGGAGGAGTGTATTCCATGGGGACCCAAGGCTTTGGAGGAGGCGGAGGATGGTAAGGTACGATAGCAGGAGGGTGGGACTGCCAAGGCACAATAGCGCCTCTTGGAACGCTTGTTTGCGGTCTGGGACTCATAGGCTCCCAGTGCGATTCGCTTTCTTGCCGAATTTGAGAGCCTTCCCGGTGAGGCGACCCAACAGGCGAATTGGCAAGGGAGTGCAAGCTCGAAGCAGACGACGATTCAGAAAGGCGTTGAGGCGATCCTGGAGGAGGTTGCCGGCTAGACGATGCTTCACCAGGACCGCTGGAGGAAGCGCCTCTAATTCGGCTGTTCTTTCGAACAAGGTTCTCCGACTCTTCGATCTCCACCTCGTGTCCTTCAGGGATGGGAGCACTTTCTACGATTTTCGCTTGCTTCGAGGCACCAGAGCTGGAGACTTTGCTCAGAGCTGCCTTGATGCCATCTTTCCAGCCGGGTATGGGGAGCGGAGCTGCAAACACCGTATTGACGCTCAAGGTCAAAGCTAGAGCAACGAAGAGACCTTCGAGCTTCATGGCGATGTAAAACACGTCCAGCGTGTCATTCAAAGAACAGGAAGGTGACACTGAGGAATGGGAGGCAATGGCATGCTGAGTTAGGAGATTTCGCAGGAACAACGCTTAAATAGCCTACAAGATCGGTCCTGAATTCTCCGAACTTACATGCATGTCAGCCTGCCGTGTAGAGCGAACAAAGGAGGTTTGTTGGCAAGTAAAGGAGGGAGCATACAGCTCGACCCCTGGGCCGACGGTTGTTCCTGAGACTTCTGACATCGTGGTGGGAATCAATATCAGTATCAACCATTGTCTGACGGTAGCAACGATCGTCACTTCAATTGCTGGGCACGTTACGGCCAAAATGCATTCTCCGAGCGATGCCCGCAACTTCGCAGAGACTGGCAGTCATTCATTGACGCTGCTCGAGCTGGGATCCAACTTGATCTTGAAAACACAGCTACTAGTTTTCGAGGTGAGGCAGAACAGCTGCGGTCTGGTCCCTTGCGATTTGTCTACGCACCCGACAATATCAACGATATGTGTATCTGCACCCACCTGATATGTGAAATCATTGTCGTAGAATGAGAATTGGGATGAGGTCAAAAGTGTCCGTACTCTCTTTGCCAATTGTATGCGTGATCGCGACTTTACTTACTCAACTTGGTGATCATTCGTGATTTCATTAAGCTACGACACGAAGTTGCGCAAGTCCGAAAGCAGCTGGAAGTTTCGAGCAGTGCTATCAGCAGTCATCCAGCGTTGGGCTGCCTGGCGACGCTCAAATGCTGTTCCTGGAATGCTCGCAACAGCGTGTGTCCGCTTGAGAGGAGTACTTCCCTGGCCTCTCTTTGCAGGCATTGCACTGTGCAATACTCTACAATACTTCTGTGATGCGATGATGATGATTTCGACGCCAATGCAATCCACAAAAATGAGATCCACACAAATGAAAGTTCAAATCACGCAGTCGACTGAGTGCAGTTGCGAGGGTGAGTTGGTGCGTCCAGACACCAAGGGATGAAGTTGCGAACTGTAGCCAGTGCAACCACAAATAGAATTGGCAAAGAGAGTATCCAAGACAGCGTGCTGCACCAATCAGCCGTTCATGACGAGTGTCTACAAGCAACGAGCTTGTCGTGTGAGCGTCGATTGCCAAACAACAAACATTTTCAGCACGTCGACCGTCAAGCATGCCCTTCACAAATAGTTAAATGACCGAGCTGATGCTTCATCGTTGTTGACAACGCAATCATTATGCTGTAACTGCTGTGAACAATCTTGCCCTACCTCGTGAAGCGCACGACACATGTTGATGTACACGCCCACCAAAAAGTGGATCAAAAAATCATTTCTCCCAACGTGGGGCTCGAACCCACGACATTCAGATGAAAATCCAAGAACATGCTCGGAAACCCTTGTATGATAAGAGTCTGACGCTCTACCGACTGAGCTAGCCGGGATAGAAATCGTTGCACATAAATCTCACTATTGCGTCTATAACCTATCTTTCTATCAGATTTTTCTTTCAGGGCAATCCATCATCTCCATCATCTTTGCCGGCGGGGCATTTGCACAACAGAGTTTGATACTGATCTTGGAATGTCTTCCGATTACTACAAGCAAGGGACATGATAATCACAGGAAGTTGCAGTGATACGAGGACGAAAGTAATCGATTTCGAGGAAAGGGCATCCGATCTATGGAATGTCGAGCTCGCCCTTGAGCTTCTTGATGAGCTTCTTTTCATCGGTCGAAATGCCATCCCAGAAGTGAGCCTTCAAAGCATCGATGGAAGCACGGCTGATGTGCGAGACGATGACATCGCTCTCTTCAAAGTGACGACCAAACATCTTAGCCGACTCGTGAACTGCATGCTCGATCTTGACAGCGACACCACCACCGACGTCCTTTTTGAGCACCACATCGCGTTCCTTGTGGTTGATTTGCAGCGACGTCACTTTGCCAAGATGGACGACCGTCTTCTTTCTGGTGGTTGCATCCGTCTTCACTACACAGAGCGGAGTGCCGACGCGCAAGGAGCCATCGATAATGTCGCAACCCAAGATGATGGGATCGCGCTTGGCGAAACAGGCAATCGTCTTGAGTCGACAGGGCCAAACAGCGGTACCGGATGCCTCCTTCTTCTTGCCTTCCATCACTTCTTTGTGGTACTTGGTAAAGTCGTTTTCGAGATGGTAAATGATCTTGGCAGTAAAGATCTTGATCCCGACCTCTTCGGCGAGCTTTTCGGCTTCCTTGTCGACAGGCACATCGAAAGCCAAAATGACGGCCAACTCCTTTGCCTTTTCGAGCATGGTGGAACATCGCACGACATCCTTCTTAAAAACGGGACCAATGTTGATACCGTTGACAGGAATTTTGCTGACCCGCAAAAACTCGAGCAAAGCCTCGAGCGAACCAAGTGTAGATGCCTGTACGCAGACACCTCGGCCTGACGTGTCGATCGAGTTCATGAGCGAGCTGAGATCGCTCATGACCTCATCCTTGAGGTCCTCCTCGTCATCATCCGGGCCGACGACCAACAGCCGGGAACCGGCAATGGCCTTTTCGAGATCAGGGGCGGCGATCTTGACACCGAGGGCGGCCTTGACCATCTTGTGATGCACGTAGGCACCCTTGACACGCATCTCCTTGAGCGGTTGCGGGGTAAGCAGCGCTCTCACTTGCGTCACGATAGGTCCATTGAGACCACAGACGACGATACGGTCGCCCTCGTGCATGACACCGTTGGAGAGGACGACATCGATGGTAGTACCGAGACCCTCGATGACTTTGACCTCGAGCACAGTGCACTCGAGCTCGGACAGATACATGAGCTTCTCGCTCATACGGGTCTGAGTGAGCTCGATGATAAGTCGCAGCATATCGGGGATACCTTCACCGGTGTGGGCCGAGGTGGGGACCAGACTGACGTTTCGGCCCATGTTCTTGTTGTCGTAGTAGGGCACTGCGTTGAGACCCTGTTCGGCGAATTGGACAATGACCTGGTTGGTGCGCTCTTCGAACTCGTTGCGGGTGGCACGCTGCTGCTTGGCCAAGCTGTCGCGGAAAGCGCCGTTGGGAGTAGCCTCCCAACCGTAGAGACGGTCGATCTTGTTGAGGGCGACGATGAAGGGGGTTTTCTTGTCCCTGAGCAAACGGATCGACTCGAGGGTCTGCGGTTCGAGACCATGCATGATGTCGACTACAAGAATGGCGATGTTGCAGAGCGAGGAACCACGTGTTCGCAGGTTGGTGAACGACTCGTGTCCTGGCGTATCAATGACGAGAAGACCAGGCACCTTGTAGTCAAAGGGCGATTCCTTGTCGAGGACGGCGGTCTTGGACTTAATCACCTCGGTGGGGAAGTAGGTGGCGCCGATCTGCTGGGTAATACCACCGGCTTCGCCCTCCTGCACGTTGGTTTGACGAATCTTGTCGAGCAGCTTGGTCTTACCTGTGTCGACGTGTCCGAGAATACAGCAAATGGGCGAACGGAGATCGTCGCGACTTCGTGCGGCCATGGCCTGTTCGGTGCGCTCCTTTCTGCGCTCAGCAGCGGCAGCCTTCTTCTCGGCGGCTTGACGCTGAGCAGCGGTGAGACCATCGTCATCATCGGACTCGGAGTCCGAATCGTCATCGTCGCTATCATCATCGTCGTCGTCATCATCCTCATCATCATCGTCCTGGTCGGATTCGGCGTTACGGGTGACCTTTGCTGCATCCTTGCCGTTAGCTTTGGCAGGGACCACGGTATCCTTTGATGCGGCAGTAGCCGCGGGCTTTTCGTCATCCGATTCGGCATCCCAGCTGTCCTTGACATCCTCGTCTGCGGACTCGGCATCCCAGTCGTCCTTGACGTCTTGTTCCTCTTCGGCGGCGGGCTCGTCGGCCGTAACAGCCTCTGCATCCTTCTGGGTAGAGTGTGGCTGATCCGCAGCCAGAGGAGGCTCAGCAACAACGTCCTGCTCCTCGCCCTCTTCGTCCTTGGCGTCGGCATCGGCGGCGACGGGCTCGGGAATGGTGAGACCACCGTCGCGCTTCTGAGGACCCTTCTTCTTTCGGCTATCGACGACGGTACGCTTTTTGGTGGTAGGTTTGGAGGCGCCGGCTTCGCGATTCTCGAGACCTTCGACCTTTATGTGGCCGGCTTGAATCATAGCTTGCATCCTGGCTTCGGCGGCGGCCTTTTCTGCCTTTTGCTTGGGAGTCAAGAACTTGCCTTCCTTCTTGAGCTGCTCCTTCTTTGCCTTTTCCTTGTCCTTCTTTGCCTTTTTGGCGGCCTCTTTTCGCTCCTCTTCTTCCTTCTCGAGACGTTCGCGCTCTTCCTCTGCGCGGATAGCCTCGAGCCTAGCCTGCTCTGCTTCCTCCTCTGCTTTCTTTTGGGCAGCGATGCGTGCTTGAAGGGCAGCAAGCTGTGGATTCATCTTTTTGGGTGCGGCGGACGGCGCGGGGGTAGCTGGAGGCGCGGGATCAGCAGCCTTGCCCTTTTTCTTCTTCTTCTTGTCGGATGCTGAAGGAGTGGCGGGAGCATCGTCGTCGTCTTCCTCTTTGGCCTCATCATCTGCGGCGTCCTGCTTGACAGGTTGCGAGCCTGTTGCAGCCTTCTTGGCAGCTGCCTGAGCCTTCTTCTTTGCTTTTTCCTTTTCCTTCTTGAGCTTCTCCTTCTCTTTTTTGGTGAGAATGCGAGGGGCTCCATCATCTTGAGCATCATCGGCATCGGCATCAGCATCGTCGGCGTCCTGTTGTTGTTGCTGTGCGGAAGCCTTCTTTTTTGGCTTATCTTGGGGGAATTCGTCGTCGAGCATGTCATCGATGGTGCCTTGGACAGGAGCCTTGCTTGCGAGGTCCTTGTCAGCATCAGCATCGGCGTCGGCGTCAAGAGGAGCTGCAGCATTTCCGCTTACGTCTTCAGCAAACTCGTCAAAGTCAAAGTCGTCATTCTTTTTCTTCTTCTTCTTGTCCTTTTTGCCCTTCTTGTTGGCATTTTTGATGGCACCCATGAGGCCGTAGCTGTCGTCATCATCGTCGTTGGCAGCGGCAGGTGCAGGTGCTGGTTTTGAGTTGGAGTCTGCTTTGCTGCCGTTAGTGGCCTTTTTGTTGTCCTTTTTGGCAGCTGGTTGCTCGTGCTGTTGTTGTTCGTCGTCGTCGTCGTCCTGATCGTCGGCACCGTCGTCGAGCGACATTGCAGCAAAGAGATTCTTGGGCTTGTGAGTGGGGACGTCGTCGTCTTGGTCGTCATTGAGGGCAGCGTTGTTGTTGCCGATGGACTCTCCGGCTTCGTCCCAGAAGTCGTCGGCCCCGCCCTTCTTGGCGCCCTTTTTCTTTCCCATGATGGTGTGATGAAGTCCGAGGGCGTGCTGTGTGCTGAAGCTGCAAGATTGACGAGATGGGAGATGGGGCTAGAGGGATGAGACGTCTGTAGTGACGAGGTGCTTCGACGCTATAGGGAGTGCTTCCTAGCCTGTACTGAGCAACTGATCGGACGAGTTGCGGTAAGCTGATATACAACGGTCCAGTGATGGTCGATACTGAGGTAGAGAGGGAGAGAAGATGATCTCAGAGTCGCTCGCTTCCTTGTGTAGCTGCCTGCCACAGGAAAATGAAGCACAAGAATTGCGACTAACTTACTCAGACTGAGCCAGTTTTTCGTACAACTCTCCCAGTCGAGAGTGTCTGTGCAGCCACAGCGGCTGATCAAGAAGAAAGCGAACTACAAAATCCCACCGAGTCGTGAATTTCATCCATTCGTCATTTCGCGCTCTGCAAGCTTTCCTTTTTCTTGCTTCGAATTTCTCCACACTTTTTTCTTTTCTTTTTCTTTTCTCCCGGACTTTTCTTGGGTGAACAACCTGCTTTTCTCTCATCGACACCAAACAATCATCTCAGCGTCTATACTGTATCTTCGAGAGCACGCTCATCATAGGCCATCCAAGATGTCGTCAAAAGCGACCTCTTCTAGCGATATGCTTCCAGCGAAGCCGACCAGCACAACAACAGTGTAAGTGCGCAGGCGTACCGTGTTGCTCCTGAGTACCCGCCAAGCTACTGACAAACTCTTAATCCGACGACCTTGTTGAACACAGAACGATCGCGGGCAAGAAGAAGACGACACCATGGGAAAAGAAGATGGAGCAGCGACGAAAGGAAGAATCGATCAAGCAAAGAGAGCGCGAGATGAAAGCCGAAAAGGAATCAGAGGCTGAAAGGTGAGCCACCCATCTGGTTCGACCGGTGCACGCCAGATCATTCGAAGCGCCCTGTACGATCCTGATTCTAGATTACTGACTGTACAATACCGACTCTACTCGCTCTGACTCGCTCGACAGGAAGAAGCAGGTGACTCGTGAAAGGAAGCAAATGGCCGAGGAAAAGGCCCGACTGGAGATCATGGCACAAAAGGTGAGTTGCTGTCAGTTCAATGAGATATCTGTAATGGCTAATATGCTGACGCTTCTCTGCGTCCTTCTGTATCCACTTTCCCTATAGATGAGCGCAAAGAGGCTTGCACGCAAGAAGCGTCGCCTGGGCATCACCAAAAAGGTCTCGCATGCTTGAATTCGCTGCCATCGACTCACTTGGATCGTACCCACTGTTCGCATTCCACCTGTACTTGTATCTCTCGGGCATTCTCCGACTCTTCTATAATAACAAAGCGCTTTCATTGCACATACCATCCCATCAACAACGAGCAGCCAAAGTATGCCCAAGGAGCATTTCAGGGTCTTGCATCGAATGTGTGTGTCTGCGTTCATCGTCTCGCGCGAGAGAATATTTCATTGGCAGAAAAGGGTCCATTGAGCCAATGACTCTGAAACAGCATGCCAAGTAGCGCAGCACAATTGTCACCTTTCAACGACACTCTGCTCGACAGAACAACGTTTGACTGACGAAATCAACTTGATCTTCTTTGTTGCTCAGTGGGCGAGGAACTATTAATAAGAGCCGTGCTTGCTAAAAGGAACTTGACTCGCTAGCTCAGCCTATCCAAAGGTGAGGTGCAAGTGGAGAGGAAAAGGCTCAGTTGGGCAACAGACGCGTGACGTGGGCTGCGCAGACTGAGAAATCTCGAATGGCTCGTGAGCAGGCGTTTGTGCGTGCGTGCGTGCGTGCGTGTGTGTCTCTGTGTGTGTGCTTTGAGCGGCGGGTGGGCCATGATGCTTTCTTTTCCACGCTTCTCTTTTTTCGCCCTTTTTCTCCCCTTTGGCAGAGTCGCGAGTTGAGAAGCTCAGCACAGCGCAGCGCAGTGCAGCCAAATCACTTTGTCAACTCGATTTCACCGCTTTGGCGGCGGTTGATTTCACTCGACTGTCACTTTTCTCGTCACCACCATCGTCCCCATCTTCTTCTTCTTCTTCATCATCATCATCACTCCATCCTACACATCGACATCGTCTTCTTCCTTCTCACGCAAGTGCAGAATAGTCGTTGCATTCCGTCACAAGCATATCACCGACTCGCCATCATCTTCAACACGCACATCCTCTCACCGTAAGTCCAAATCTTGACGTGCTCCTTTTCTATCAACCTTCGTCTGACGCACAATCTTCTCTTACCATCAGCTGAAGCATCCTTCTAGAAGCTCGGTCTGCATACCCTCCATCTTCCATCTTTTGACCGTTCAATTCACCCTCAAAAGTCCAAGGCGGCACTCTCCACTTTTCCTTGCATCATGGCTTCCTCCATCAACAACGCTCGATCTCCCGCACACCATCACAGACCATCCACCGCCATGCCAGCCCCACCTGCAGCTGCACAGAACCATGCTGGCCTCCGTCCTCCTTCCTTGGGCGCGCCTCCTCGCACTCCCAGCCAAAACTCTTCTCACCGCAGCAGCAGAGCCTCCGCCCCCTCCACCCTCAGACCCGCTTCCTTCGCCCCCTCCGAGCCTCCTTACGTGATCGACGGTCCAGGCGGCAGGATCGCCTGTGTGGCCGACGTTCGTGGCAACCTCTCGCTCTTCAACCAAATCGCTGCAGAGACGCGCGCTCAGGTCATCATCCACACCGGTGACTTTGGCTTCTACGACAATGCCAGCTTGGAACGCATCAGCGACCGCACTCTTCGCCACCTTGTTCAATATTCTACCCTCATCGATCCTGCACTTCGGACCAGGTTGCTCGCCGCCGACCCGCCCCGTGGTCCCGCTGCCAACGAAAAGGGGGCTTCCGCCAACGGCATGCGTCAGCTCATCGCGCAGCAGAACAACACTTTGACACTCTCCCAGTTTTCTGACCTTCTCACCGGCAAGATCAAGCTCCAAGTGCCCGTATTCACCGTCTGGGGCGCCTGCGAGGACGTCGCCATCCTCGAGCGCTTCCGCACCGGTGAATACCAAGTCAACAACCTGCACGTCCTCGATGAGGCCACCACCAAGGCCATCGAGGTCGGCGGCATCCGTTTGCGTCTCTTTGGTCTCGGCGGTGCGCTAGTCCTTCACAAGCTCTTCGACAACGGCGAAGGTGCCGCAACCATTGCTGGTGGTCAGGGAACCATGTGGACCACTGCCCTCCAGATTGGCGAGCTCGTTGACACCGCTCAAAAGACATTCGATCCCACAGAGACTCGTCTGCTCATCACCCACGCCTCTCCCGGCCGCGAAGGTCTCATCGCTCAGCTCGCCTTGGCGCTCAAAGCCGATCTCACCGTCAGCGCCGGCCTCCACTTCCGATACAGCGTATCCTACAACGAATTCAGTGTCCAGCATGACGCCGAAAACTACAGGAACAAGCTCCAGCACGCCAAGCATGCCTTTGGCGAGATCTGGGACACGGTCAAGACCCAGGTGGATGCCGTCATCGACGAGAACCAGAGATTGTTGCTCAACAATGCCTTGGCCGTCGCTAACCGTGTTGCCCCCACAGCGACGGCTACCGGCGCAGCCAGCGAAGAGCCCGCTTGGAAGAACACCTGGAACTGGAATCTGCCCGACGCTGCCTACGGTAACCTCGTATTGAGTATCAGGGATGGCAGGGTCAGTGCAGAGACCAAGTCGCAGGGCTTTAACTTTGCTTATCGCAGAAGCGGCCAGCCGATGAGTGCCGTCACTCCTACCGCTGTGCCCGGCGCCGTTGTCACTCCCGCTGCTGCTGCTCCTGCTGCCGGCCAAGCCGCAAAGGGACCACAGCCCGCGGCACCCGCACCCGCACCCGCACCCGCACCCGCACAAGCACCACCTGCTTCCGTTGCACCTGCGCAGAAGAACAGTGTCGCCTCAGCTTCCGCCACCAACCCCAACGCTCCCAAAAGCAATAGCGCAAAGGCTCTTGAGCCTACCAACGGTGCTGTTGCTGCCACTTCAAGCACCGCTGCTATCTCCGCTGGCAAGCAGAATGCCGCTGCTACCATCCTTGCTCCATCGACCAAGCCCATCAAAGAAAAGAAGGAGCGCCCGGCACGTAGCGAGCGTGGTCACGAATCCGGCGCTTCTCGCTCCGACTTTGACGGCGGCTTCACCTCTGGCACCGACGGTCGCAAGTCTCCCTCCTCGTCTGGTCCTCGCAAGCTCCGCAATCCTTACACCCTCTACGTCTCGCAGCTGAAAGAAGCGTTGCCCGTCACCGAAGACGAATTGCGAACCTATTTTGGTCCTGCGGCGGCTGGAATCGCCGGCATCAAGCTGGTCTTTGACAAGCCACATCGTCGCGGCCCATCCAGCGGCAAAGAGGATGCAGGGGAAGTGCAGAGGAGGCAGAGACCTTTTGCCTATGTCGAGTTCAAGGATGAGGCTGCTATGCAGGCCGGACTGGATCGACAGGGTCAGGTGTTGAAAGGCGATATCAAGCCGGCACTCGAGCAGGCCGATAGCAACAAAGCTTCGCAGCAACAGCAGCAGCAGCAAGGGGAGGGTGAGAAGGTGGACAAGGCGGAAAAGGCCGAGAAGCGCGAGAGGGGAAAGAAGAGTGGTGTCGAGACGGACAAGGATGAGGACACGGGCAAGAGCGGGGACGAGAGATCGGGCAAGAATGGCAGACAGAGAAAGGAGAGATTGCCCCGAGGTGAGAAGGCCGAGAAGACGGACAAGGTCGAAAAGGCGGCTGGTGCGGCTAGCGGAGTAGAGGCGAATGGTTCGGAGGGGTCGAAAGATGCAGTTGCAGGCAACCACAGTCATAACAAGAATAAGAAGAAGAACACTAGCAGCAACAACAGTGGCAATGGCAAGGAGAAGAGGGAGAAGCGGGAAAAGGTGGACAAGGCTGACAAGCCGGCTGGTGCGGCTGGAGGAGAGAAGAAAGACGGGCCCGCTGCTCCTGCTTCTGCTCCTGCTCTTGCCACTGCGGCGTCCAGTGGTCCTTCCGAGGCTGTTTGAAGCGAGAGCCAGGCTTGCGGCGTTTGAACAGCCCGATTCCTTGTCTCTCTCGATCACATGTCACGATCCTTTGGCACATCAAAAGCATTCTTTTCATTCTCGCATGTTTGTTCAGCGCTCATCTCGCTGGTGGATGAGTCGAGCGAGGTGCGGATATGGGTGTGTAGAATAGCTGGGATTAAGTTAAGGTGGAGGGGTCGCGTCTCTGGGTTTGAGCTTTGAGCGGAGGGTGAGTTGCGAGGCAGAGATGTAGAGAAATACAATAGTGGGATCGGTCGACGAGCGGAGGATGAGGGGTCAAAGTGAGGGAGATTCGTTCCTGAATTTTCGGAGGCAAGAGAGGCGAGTGTAGCAGTAAAGCGAAAGGGAAGGAAAATGATGGATGACGAGATAGCCCATAGCAAGCGGCGTGCAGACGAGGAGAAAAGGCAGGTGACAAGTGCGGTTGCATCGCTGACTCTAGCGCGACATGTGGTCATAGTCTTGACGATGACCATTCGAGTGCGGATGTTGTTGCTTGAGATCCGAGCCGATTGCGGCACCACCGCCACCACCGCCACCACCACCGCCTGCTGCTGCTCGCGGGTGTCCAAGCTGAGCTCTCAAGCGATCCACCTCGGCCGCCAGCTCGTTCTTCTCGTCGGCCAGCTGAGCGATGTGTTCGACCGCTTTACTGAGAATCTCCCACTTGGACGTCTTGGGACCCTTGTCAACGGGAAGCTGATCGCGAAGATCATCAAAGAGCTCCTTCATCTCCTTACGACGCTTTCGCTCCGCAAGCTTGTGGCTAACACGGAGCTCGGGCGATCGACTATAAGGTTTGGAATCCTTGTCCACCAAGAGGTGTTTGGAAGCGCCAAGACTGCTTGCTGAACCACGTCGCGATTCCGACATGAGGCCGCCACCCTCGATCAGCGCACCACCGCCTTCGCCGTCAGGAGCACTCAGATGGGGTATGCGCGGATGCGCTTGCTTTTCGTCCATACGATATTCTGGGTTGGGTGGGGGAGGGTAGCTGCCAAATTGGTAGTTGGATTGGATCTGAGCATGACGCGCACCTTCAGATGGATCGTGAGATGCGTGCGGAGCAAGATTGGAGTGAGTTCCCGAGCCCGAGGCGTGGTGATCGTCGGCGCTGTGCGAGTGGACGAGGGGCGTGGGGCTGTTGTTTTGGCTCATGAATCGAGACGAGTGAAGGCCCGAGTGACCGGGGCTAGCAAAGGGGCTCCCGTGGCCGGAAGGCATGGTAGGTTCGATCTGGATGCTTCGACGCCTTGGTGCATCGAAAAGACTGGGGCTTGCGAGCGACGAACCCGAGCTGCCGCCGTGGGAAAAGTTGGCGCTCGCCGAGGCTGCCAACGAGGAGTGCAGGCTGGGATCGGTCGAACCTCTGCGGCCAGCATTGTAGTGGTAGCCGTGACGTTCTGCCGAGGGCTCGAGTGGTGGCAGAGGATTGAGGTGAGGAGGAAGGTGCGGATGCTGACGCGAGCTGGCGTAGTGATTGGCCGCCATCATGATACGCTGACAGGGACGAGTGTAGCTGACCTAGGTTTGGCTCTGTAGAGGCAGTGGAGAGACAGCGGGGACCCGAAGTGCTTCACACGATGCTAGCTGGCCAGGCTTAGAGTGGTAGTCGGATGAACCGAAATGTGCCCGCGAGCAAGGGCAAGCTGCAATGCCTCTTCGGCTTTTCTGAGCGCCAGAGACCGGTGGAGGATGTGCCGAAGATTCGCGTCGTGCGAAAGTATCCGGTCAAAGGTACTGGAGGATGAGGCGGCTGCAATGAGAGATGCCGAGCACGCTTGTCACTTGTGGCGGGACCGTCGTGTGTGTGTTTGCAAGTGGGAATCTAAGTATGCAACGGCAACGCCACCTTACACGCTTCCGAGCACTTTCGTAGCCTATGTTGCAACGCTGTCAAGTGCAATTGCGCAAGATCGGAAGGTGCCGAGCCTCGAGCACCACAATGAGGAATGAACGAGGTGAATGCGAAAAGAGGGGATTTCACCTCCGAGAAAGATACCTGAGATCAGCTCGGATAAATCGAGGCAGCTGAGCAGATAGATTAGATGAGGAGCTGAAAGTTGACCGGTTCGCGAAAGTCGAGAGCGTTGAATGCACAACAGCTGATGAGGTCGGAGGCGCAGCGATATGCAGGTTTTGAGAGAAGAGGAGGCGAGACCTGATGGTGCGATCTCGAATGGATGACGGAGAGACAACAAGTGAATCAGAGGTGGTGCAATGGAGTAGGGACACGGGTCAGAGCGCCATCGGATGGAAGAGCAGTTGGACGACGAGTGATGGTATGGAGAGCAGATGACTTGTCCTTTACGATATGAGAAAAGGGTTACCGATTGGGTCGAAGAAGTAAAGCGGCGTGGCCATGAGGTAGAGCAGAGGCACGAGCACAAGCAGGAGGAGCGTACCGCGAGATGAAGCAAGCGTGGCTCAGCTCGTGGGAGAATCTAGCGGAAACGTCAGAGGAAGAGGGAGGGAGGAATGCAGCCACTCACTTGACCGGAGGCGCGAGCTCGGCATCCACGAGACAGTCAACTCTTCGACTTTCTATGTCAAGTGAGGCTAGAGTAGTACGTTAACGGCCGCGGCGACGGAGACGGCTAAACTGCCAAGCGGGTCTCGACGCCAAAGAGGAAAAAAAAGGAGCATGGGTTGAAGAAGGCAGGGCAGTGCAAGTAAGCGATGATGCGGGCCGAAGACAGATGACAGTTTTTGGATTCGCTCTTTGGCTCCCTTACTGAAGAACGAATATTTTTAATAAATCAAAAAGGAGAAAAAAACGAGAGAGCCTGCTCTGAATGGCCATTTGCTTTCTCCGTATATCCGAACCACAGACGCACGACTGGCTGACCGCCTGCACCACGAGCGAGCCAAGCCGAAAATGTCCATCTGGGCTTCCACGCATCACTTTCACTTATTTATATTATAAATCAATGTACAAGTATTTCTGATTTCTGACTTGGTTGATTCCGCTAGGCTGCGTGGGTTCTTCTCTTTCACCGGTCAAGCAGACTCTTGGCTCGACTTGCATTGGACTTTCCTTTTCCTTGGCCTGTCCAACTTGTGTTGTGCTGTCCGATTCGCCTCAAAGACTGGATCGATGTTGACAAAGTTGGCGTGTGTTTGACGAGCAGTGATATCGAGCCCTGTATCGCCACAAGAGAGGGGGAAAAGGCGTAGTGGTGTCTTTATGAGCGACGCACCACGGAGCACAGGCAAACGCAAAGTGTCTGCAGGGGAAACGTGCTCCGCGGTTTCAACGGTCAATTTCTCTCCGGCTCCATCTACGCTAGCGCGTCCCAACGGAAATGCCGATGCCAACCAAGACGGCGCAACCCGAACAATCAGACAACCGCGCCGCATTTCCAATTGCGTAGCCAAGCGACCTTGGAAGAAGAGAGGCCGATGATCGGCGTCGAGAAGGGGATGAAAGGCGTGCGAAGGGCCAGGGGCGCGCATTGGCGATCCAAGCTTGACCTCGTGCTCGCGGCACTTGTCTGCAGCTAATTGATGCAGCATGGCAAGAAAAAGGGATCTCCTGCACAATTCAAGCGCCGACGTCCTCTCGGGGCATGACAGAGAGTCTCGACGGCGGTGGGTACTGTAGCACGGCGCAATTACCCGGGCTCTTCTTTGCATTGAAGCGAGCTACTCAACGATGAATTGAGCGAACGAGCGAGCGAGCCCGTCAAGCGCATGCACACGAGTACAGTACACACAATCGCCAAGCCTGAATCGACGGCATGGACACGAGACATCGAAAAGACATGTCCTGATGGCCACGTTCAGCGATCTCTTTTTCGTCGGATCACCGCTTCTAACGGACACTACAGCCGAAGAGACCAAGTATGTCTGGCACACAGAGACATCGCAGGCAGCAGAATGAGTGTACATACAATACTCGCACAAGAGCCTCAGGAGGATCTTCACTCGAACCTGTCTTTGGGTCCGCGGTGCTCTCTAATAGCCGGCAACCAGTAGCCGTTCTATATATCGCTTGATGTTCAGGATGCCGAAGGTTCCAATGACGTTGAGGTGATTCAAGCCCTTTGTCCACCATCGGCTACCTCCGAGGTGACGATTGCTGGCTGGTGGAGGATACAGGACAGCTCCGGCAAGGCTTACCTCAATGACGCCCGCGGTAAAACATACCGAACCCACCATCGGTGCACTCTGACGGTTGATGGCTTACCGAATCAAAGCGTCGGTCGTGCCGGAACCCGACATTTGCAATGCTCATTCGTTGACCTGCTCTTGCTTCATATCCATCCAGTATCGGTCGCCAATCTGGGAAAACAAGGTCGGCTTTCACCGCCTCCGAACATCAAGGCGACGAGGTTTTGACACGAGCTCAAGGTCCTCATCTTGTTTCGACGACTAACGGAATCGCGCACACACATAGGAGCCAAGCAGGCTCATATGAAAGTGCTGTCCTGCTGCTCGGAAAGCATAGCCGGCGCAAGCGCTCATGCGGTGTTGCGAAATGCCGCCATTGCTGCAGATGCTACCACAGAACACGAGATCCCTTCACTCAAGAACAGAAATGAAAATAATATGGATTAAAAATGTTGCGGTCAAGCAACCGCCAATATTGATTTTTCTTCCGTTTTTTTCCTCTCGAAAAAAAAACCCACTGGCTCGACTGCGTCACTTGGAGGTGCTGCAGCATGGCATCCACGAGTCGGGTTTCCCAGATGCCTTCGCTCGACAGCCTGTCTCTCTCCAGGGTAAGCAGATTTACATTGCCCCTTTGCCACCTTGACCCGAAGGTGCAGCCGACCTTATCGCTGTGCAGTCATCCCTGAATTTATCGACAGTCTTTCTTGATGCCCTGCGTGCGCCATGGCGAGCATCGACAGAAACATCAAAGGGTGCCAGTCCTCTCGGAAGGAGTTGCGTTACATTCACCTGAAATTCAATCCGCAGGTCGAGATTCTGGTCGGTAAGCAAAATGATCAATTTCGAGCTCTAAGCTCCGTCTCGCTTAGAGGCCCTTCGAGCATGGAAAAGGCTGCCGCCTTGCCGCGGAGTCGAGTCGGTACTTCAGAGTAGCTACACGCAAGACTGGAGACGTACCTTTCAGTTGCCTTTTGCTCGGCTCGCTTGGCTATACAAGTCTTTTTCTTAACAGCAATGTTAAGAGTCGAAATCTCGTTGCCATCCACAAAATGTTATCACCCGCAAATACTAGTGTATCTGGTTTCTTGGCGCTTTTTTTGCCGATCCCATGTTTGTTGACCGCATTGCCTTTTGCTTTTCTTTTTTTCAGAGAAATGCTTCGCTTCCCACCTGGGGCTTGGAATGCGGCTTGACCACACGGCACCACACACGTTACACAGTGTAAGCTGAACATGGCTTCCTCACTCTTCCCGCGGAAAAAAAAGCAGCATTCAATCATTTCACCCATCCGAGCGGAACGATCTTTCCGTGACTCGCCTACGGGTTCGCCAAGCTCTCCACCTACGAAGTTCCTTTGGAGCAACCCATCTTCAATGTCTTTTGATCCCACGGAGACGGCTTTTTGTCGGCCCGAACATGCGAAGCTCGAGGTGGCAAAAAAAGAATTATTGCATTCTACAAATGCCAAGACTTCTTTTTCGGCATGGGAAGAGGATCCTCACACGCTACACCGCAGAGCTTGCTCTTTGCCCTTGCATGTGCTGCTCAGGTGGAGCGGGAGTGGTGAGTTCCTGCATGCTGATCAGCTCTTGCCGTCGTGCAACGGACAAGTCGCCGGCTATGGCTAGGGATCTCGACCTGACTGTGGACGACATAGGAAGGGCATTCGGCCTGGCAGACTGCACACAGTGGCAAGACAGAAGCTGATAGGCCCGGTCAATTCTTTCATTATTTTCCTAGTCATGTCGTCAATTCACCGGGCACTGCATTGCTTTGTGAGCACCATGCATGTCTTCGGCAACTAGATCCTCAGCCATCTCTTGTGGTCGTATAGTGCCACCGTTGTTTGTACCAGGAACATGTCGCATCCCCTTTTGGACGTGCAGCAGCAGCAACAGGAACGAACAAGCGGCCATCTATTCTTTGCGAGCGGATTGACAGCCTAGCTAACCTCGTCTCAAAACCTTCTTTTCGCTGCCCATTCCATAGTACTGTACGTACTTGGTGCGTTTGGATGTTTGTCATTTCAGACGCTAGCAAATCACTTTGGTGTTTTCGCCGAGAGTTGCTCCGATACTCAAAAGCGATCACGAGAAAGAAACATGCATTATCGGACACACTCCTTGCGGGTTCGAGTGAGGAAGAGCACACCCCGTTGACACAAACCTCTGACTCGAGCTTAGATCGGCATGACACGAGGTTGCCCCCTTTCGAGTCGTCGATCGTCGATCGGTACCAGCGACCGCTAATGGAGCCGTCTGATTCCGGAGTTTAGCGCGGCCATACCCACCAACACCGTTTCGGCCCTTGCATCTTTGCAGTCGCAAAATTCGCAGATGCTGCAATCAAGATCTTACACCTCTTCACCGTCTAGATGGACGATCATGCTGTGATCTGTTCTCATGAGACCGAGTTCGGGATCGTACCCGCTGGTCCCTGCCCGCCAAGAGAGCATCAAAGACATACCCTTGCCAACACAAACCCCGATCTAGCACAATCTGCCCATCTAGCCCCCGCATCAATGCCACCTTGTTCAACAGCAGCAAACGCCCATTCTCACCCCACACAATACCACTCAACCCCACCCCATTCAAGTTCACTTCCATCTCAGGATCACTTGACCTCAATTACAGATCGACAATCTAGATTATTCAACTTTGGACGAGACTGGAACACAACAAAACAACGATTTTGGTTTTAAACGTGACACTTTTCAGCACCTCCTCCTCCTCCTACTTGCTTACTTTGCCCTCTGCTGCTCCTCCTTGACAAAGTACTTCCACGGCTGAACTTCGCTTGGGATCTTTCCCTCTTCATATCCCCTCAAACAGCCATGGGGCATCCTAGCGGCCAGAGCATCTACGAACAACTCCGCTGACCTAGCCTCGTTCAGCAATGGGATTCCGAAATCCACTGCATTCCTCCTAGCAACGTAGTCCTGATCCAACAGATCGCGTCCGCGGAATTTGGCCAGGTTGATGACAATGTTGATCTCGTGCTCGTCAAACACCTCTCGCAACTTGCGCTTGTCCTTGACCGGGAATCGAATGCGTTTGGCACGAACGCCATCCAAGGAGTTGATGTACTCTTCTACACCTGCATCCGAACAGTAGAGTTTGAATCCTAGATCGAAGAGTTTCTTGGCAATCGATGCGAACTGCGGTTTCGACACATCTCCACCCATCAAAACTCCCGTGTTGGCTTGAGGCACTCGGAAGGCGGTCTGAGAAGCAATCGACGCCCAAGCAGCTTCGTACAAGTCCTTACCGAAAGAGGCAACTTCTCCCGTACTAGCCATCTCGACTCCCAAATACGGATCAGCTCCTGCCAATCGCGTCCACGAGAACTGAGGCACCTTGATCGCAACATAGTCCCGTTCCTGTGCCATCAAATCCACCGGTTCAGGAACATCCTTACCCACGATCGCATTAGTAGCAATATCGATAAAGTTGACACCCAGCACCTTCGAGACAAAGGGGAAGGAGCGAGAAGCACGCAGATTGCACTCGATCACCTTGAGAGCAGCTTCCGATTCTCCCTCGCCCGTAGGCTTGCGAATCACTTGCATGTTGAACGGTCCACTGATGTTGAATGCCTTTGCGACTTTCTGAGCAATCACCTTGAGACGAGCCAGATCGTTAGGGTCGAGTGAGAATGGCGGCAGAACCAAGGTAGCGTCGCCAGAGTGAACACCGGCATTCTCGACGTGTTCCGAGACGGCGTGAACGAGCAGCTCACCCTTGTAGGCGACGGCATCGACATCAATTTCCTGAGCATTGTCAATGAACTTGGAGATAACGACGGGATAATCCGTGTTGACCTCGGCAGCAGCAGTCAAGTGGTGCTCGAGCGTCGACTCATCCCAAATGACGTTCATGGCAGCACCAGAAAGCACGTAAGAAGGTCGGACGAGAACAGGATACGAGACACGAGCAGCAAACTCCTTTGCCTTGTCGACAGAGGTAGCCTCGGTCCACTCGGGCTGGTCGACTCCAACGTTGTCCAAAATCTGAGAGAATTTGTGCCTGTCCTCAGCAGAATCGATCATGAGCGGGTCAGTTCCGAGAACGTTGACACCGGTCTCCTTGAGTCGAAGAGCAATGTTCTGGGGCAGCTGACCACCGACGCTGACAACGACACCCTTGGCGCCCTCGAGCTCGTAAATGTCCATGACACGCTCAAAGCCAAGCTCCTCAAAGTAGAGTCGGTCGGCCTCGTCGAAATCGGTAGAGACGGTCTCGGGGTTGTAGTTGACCATGATGGTCTTGTGACCCATTCCGCGCACCTTTCGAGCGCAAGTGACGGCACACCAATCGAACTCGACCGAGCTTCCGATACGGTAGACACCGGAACCAAGCACCATTGTTCCGTCATTGTCAAATTCGACATCGTGGGTGGTGGCATTGTAGGTGGTGTAGAGGTAGTTGGTCTGAGCGGGGTACTCGGCAGCGACCGTGTCGATACGCTTGACAAAGGGAGTCAAACCGAACGCCTTGCGGTGAGCGCGAACCTCGTGCTCCTTGGAGTTGGTGAGCTTGGCGATCTGTCGGTCGGAGAATCCACGCTGCTTGGCGAGCTTCATCAGCTCCTTGTCGACGGCCGAAAGCGAGCCGATCTTCTCGAGCTGACGGTTGATGTTGACAATGTTTTCGAGCTTGTACAAGAAGAACCTGTCGATCTTGGTGAGCTCGTAGAGCTGCTCGACGCTGTAGTTCTTGACAAACATGGCGTAGGCGATGGCGAACAGGCGAGTGTCTGTGGGTACGGAGAGAGCATGGTCGAGATCCTCGGGCACAATGTAGGCATCGAAGCCGTCGTAAGCAGGTGCAACCTGTCGGATAGCCTTCTGGAGCGACTCCTCGAAAGTTCGACCAACGGACATGACCTCACCGACGGACTTCATGGAGGAGCCGACCTCACGGTTGACGTGCTGGAACTTGCTCAAGTCCCACTTGGGAATCTTGGTGACAATGTAGTCGAGCGCGGGCTCGAAGCAGGCGGTGGTGCTCTTGGTGACGGCGTTGGGCAGCTCGGGGAGGGTGTAGCCAAGGGCAAGCTTAGCAGCGGTGTAGGCGAGCGGGTAGCCGGTAGCCTTGGAGGCAAGCGCCGAGGAACGCGAAAGACGAGGGTTGACCTCGATCACACGATACTCACGGCTGTCGGGGCTGAGAGCGTACTGAATGTTGCACTCTCCGACGATACCGAGATGGCGGATGACCTTGAGGGCAGCGGATCGAAGCATGTGGTAGTTGTCATCCGAGAGGGTTTGCGACGGGGCAACGACGATTGAATCACCAGTGTGGATGCCCAATGGGTCGAAATTCTCCATGTTACAGCAGATGATGGCGTTGTCCTCCTGATCACGGAGCACCTCGTATTCGGACTCTTTCCAGCCCTTGAGCGACTTCTCGACGAGGATCTGAGGGCTGAGCGAGAGGGAACGGGCGGAAAGATCACGAAGCTCGTCTTCGTTGTCAGCGAAACCGGAACCGAGACCACCGAGAGCGTAAGCGGCACGGACGATAACTGGATAGCCGATCTCGGCAGCGGCCTTGAGGGCTTCATCGACGGTGGAGACGGCTTCGGACTTTGCGACGGGGATGTTGATCTGGTCGAGGGCCTGCACAAAGAGATCGCGGTCCTCGCACATGCGGAGGACGTCGACCTGGGAACCGAGAACCTTGACGCCGAGACGGTCAAAGACACCCATCTCGTCGAGCTTGACGCCGACGTTGAGGGCCGATTGACCACCGAAAGTGAGAAGGACACCGTCGGGACGCTCCTTTTCGAGGACGTAGGCGACGTATTCGGGAGAGATGGGAAGGAAGTAGATTTGGCTTGCGAGTTCGTGCGAGGTTTGAATTGTGGCGATGTTTGGGTTGATGAGGATGGTCTCGATACCGGACTCTTTGAGCGCCTTAATGGCTTGGGAGCCCGAGTAGTCGAATTCACCGGCCTGACCGATGGAAAGACCACCCGAGCCGACGAGGACGACCTTCTTGACATCGGAGCGCTCGACCTTGGGGAGGTACTTGCTCCATTTCTGAAGACCGGTCGCGGTTGGTTCGATGTCCTTGACAGCGGCGCCAGCTACGGGGGAAGGGGTGGGTGCCTTGAGGAGGGCCGAAGTTGAGAATCGGGAGCGAAAGACTTGGCTGCCGGTGGTTGCGAGGCTCTTGCGATTCAAATTGGCAGTTGCGACGTTGCTGTGGAGGTTGCGAGCTGCGATGGGGAGCTGCGAGGTGGAAGCCACCTGAGAGGCCGAGTTGGCGCCTCGAGAGACGGCGCGGATGCTTCGATACATGATGGTGGGGTAGAAGCTTGATCAAGAGCGACGAGGTTGCTGTTCACGATCAGCCGAAAGGTTGACCGCTGCTGCTTTGACGCCTTCTCGATGGCTGGATGAGCAGCTATGCGACTTGCTTGCAGATATCGAGATAGGGAGAGCGGAGGCGTCTGTGCGTCGATACGAGCCACGCGATGCCTGATAAGATGAGGAGAAGCGCGGATCTGTGCGAATGACAGTCGGCAGGGTCTTGTGGAAGAAGGTGAATCTCCGGGTTAGTAGCCAAGCTTGAGGACGAAGGAGCTGCTGTGCGCGGGAAGGACAAGGTAGGTAGGGGAAAGGCGTCGTTGTGAGAAGAGGGAAAGAGAGGAAAGCCGGACTGATATCCGGGAAGGGAGGATTTTGAATGACTCTGGCTATCTGAGCGGATCAGAAGAACCAAAGGAAGAAAAAAAAAGCTTTTTTTTTTGGTCCTAGTCAGACTAGACTGTCCAATCATCGGATAAGAGACAGGAGGCCAGGCACTTTAGCTGTTGACTCGTCTCGCTGCCCAGCTTGGCCTTCTTCTTGCCTCTCCCACAGCAGAAGCAGCAGCAGCAGCAGCAGCATCCCTTCTTGACTCATTTCTCTTGTTCCCGACAGTCTATGCCGATGATTCTTTTGACAGGGGGTGTAGACAGATGAGTCTGGATGTGATCCCGTCTGTTTGTTTGTACCACCAAGCCGGGACCATTCGTGTGAGATATCAGCTGTCTCCCCTTTTTGCTGCTCATCGATCACCCGTGACATCTTCTCAAACGGTGCCAACCTCTGTGCTGCGAATCAGAGCTGCTCTCTCTCTCTCTGATTGGTCGTTCAAACCTGTTTTTTTTTCACGCTCAGCGTGAGACTGGCTGGCTGCCCTTGCGGTCTGTTGTGCGACCACCAGTGAAAATCGAAATAGTGACTCGGAAAGAAGCAGAGCCAAAAACAGAGTTGAGCCGTGTGTCGCCTCTTCGCCAAACTCTGAAAGAAGAAAGATTTTCGAGGAGAATTCATGAAAAATTCTCATCACCGCAGCTCGCTTTGATTCATGCAGAGAAAGCTGCAAGGCATTGGCAGGCGGGCTAATCTTCTTGTCTGCTCGTTGAGATCTTGGTCAACGATCGGAAGTCACCTCGCCTTATTGCGATAAGGTCCGAGGCATGGCTAGACAATCAAATGCCTTGCAAAGGCCGCTCTTCTTTTGACAGCTAAGGCATCTGGTCGGCTTTTGATGCCAGCTGCATCCCTTTGAACTGCCATCGAGATCATTCTTGACAGCTTCAAGCAACCATCGAGTCACCCCTCCCAGGTATCTCTTCGGTCAACTCGGCTTTACCGCTAGCCTGTCAATGTATAGGATATTCCAAATGCCAATGTCGCTCTTCTCCAGAATTCATATGACTCGGAAACGGGCCGAAAGGTGCTAATCATTTGTGAATGCTGATGATGTTCAAAGGTTGGATCGGGTAAACTAGGATTTTCCATCTGCATCCCGATCATCAGTGTTGACCGAGACCCGATTCGTACTAAGCTCTGTCTTTGTCGCTATCCATCCGCGGCTCCTCTACTAGATCACACTATGGCTCCCACATTCTGAGAGAGTTGACATGATGCTAGCTTAGAAAGCTTAGTGATTGATCCAAGGTCTTGTTCGTGTGTCAGTCTCGAGCTTTCTGCGCCCCAAAACTAGGTGTTCCGTCTGACAGCGGAACGTGCGGAAGAGCAATAGAGAGCGGGATCCGCTGTTCTTTCCAAAGCCTTGACGTCTTCTGAGCCCGATGGATAAGCTGGTCTTCCTAAGGCCTTGACGTCTTTTCAGCGCGGATCTGATAACTATGCAGCTTCCGAAGCTTCCGAAGCTGCAGAAGGCTCGTTCTACTATGCTTCCGCATCGGAGAGCAGATGAAAGGAAGCTGAGCACGTTTGCATCTTTTGCTCGAGAGAATAAAGCCTGGCCATTGCCATCTTCACCCTTCTCCCCTTCCCTCGTTACCCCTCGCACCGTGCATGGCTTCCGACTCAAAGCGATATCCAGCGCATTGCTAGCGCTCTTCAGCAAGTACTCATACGCTCATCCTGACTATACTCAACACCACTCTCGCAATTCAACATGGTCAAACCCGAACTCTTCAATAAATCTTGCGACCTTTGTGAGGACCTTGACGGCGACATGCTCAAGTCGCCCAAGAGAGCCAAGAAGGACAATCAGCGCTCTGTTGCCCACTCACCCCATAAGAAGAACAAACGCACCCGCGCCGACGCAACGTGAGTATTTGATAGTCACTCCTTGGACACTCGATCTGCCTTTAAGTTAGCTCCATCATCTTCTATTTGCTGTCCAACTTTTCAATCGTCATTTAGTACTGCCTCGGCTCGTAGCAAGCGTGATTGGGTACGTATACATGATCACCTAACCGCTACAGTCACGATTGCTCACTGACCTGTATCCGTCTCTGCCCATCTTGTCGATTCAAAGACCGTCAAGGAGGAAGAGGCGCTTTTGACTGCCTCGGTGAAGCCATTGCGGCCGGCTTGAGCCAGAGCATCAAGCAGCATCCCGAGTGAGTAGCCTTTGCTTCAACAGCCTTCTCACCAGAAAGATCCTTGAGCACATCAAGGATGTCAACAGGTTCCTCTGGTCGCTGACCTCATCTTCTCCTTTGGTAAGCAGCCTTTCCGAGAGGAACATGACAGGCTGCATGGCGCATTGGAACAGTTGGCGTCGCAAACTAGAGACTACCGTACTCGGCGCTCCCACCATCAACTCCAACGGCAAGAAATTGCCCAAACAGCAAGGGACTCAGGACTTCAAGAAGCAGGAGCTGGAAAACTTCGACGCCTGAAGTGAGCGTCAAATCAAAGAGACTTCCTCGAACCACTTCTGGCTGACTTCAATCAGCCAATCATTTCTCGACATGCTCTGACAACACTCTTCACAAAATGTCCAAGTGGACAACTAACAGCAACGCAAAGACCTTTTCAATAGCAGAATAAGCAACAAACATTCGATCCGCCCCCTCGCCTCTACGCAATTTGAAACTCATCCGCCCCATGAGCACCCAACACACCGTGCTTTTTCGACATCTTGCCCAACGCTCTCACCTTTGCATACATTCTGGCCTCTGCATCGGTCTGTCTGCCCTTTTCCAGCCTTACACCTGCATCCCTTGCAGCTCTCTCTGCTTCTTTTGCCAGCTTCTTGCTCCTATTGGATCCGTCTGCATTGTCTACGATGGATTGCGTCAATTGAGCTAGTGCCGCTTTATCCAATTCGAAGCCGTCGCCCTTTTGTTTCGGTTTCGAGTGGGATTCGTAATCCGATCCATCCTCGTCTGGATCTGAATCGGAAGCTGAATCGGAATCATCGTCTGAAGCTGAAGTATCGCGAACTCGCTTCTTGTTCTTCGTCTCCATCGAAGTGGTATCGACCTTTGTGGTAGCGAGAGTGGAACTCTTGGCACCGAGAGTTCTCGGCGCTTCTCTCAAAGCAAAGCTCTTAGCCAGATGACCTAGATGCAGAGCTCTTACGTTGAAGAATTGTTTTTCCTCGGCCGAATGAGTTGCATATGCGCGGATATGGGATAAGAACGCCTTCCTAGCCAGGTTACTCGGTCGATCTCCCGACAGAACCCATCGTTCAAAAGCAAGCTGAACTTCCGTTGCTCGAGATTGATATTCCAAGGTTCCGGAAGATCCACCCATTCCTTGTTGCAGAATCAATTCGATGGATGTAGGAGAAATTTTCTTGATGGATCCTTGGTTTTTCAATTGGATATCGTCTGATGATGACGACGATTCTTGGATCGTCATTTGCGGTTCCAAGACAGTGTCGATCCAACCTAATTCTTGAGGTAGAACAAGTAGCCAAGATTCACCAGATCGACCTACTCGTGCAGTACGTCCGACTCGATGCAGGTATTCCTCGATACCTCCTTCAGTAGGTGGATCAAGTTGGATCACGCATCCTACATCAGGTAAATCCAATCCACGACTTGCAACACTCGTACACAACAAAATACTTCCCCTGAAACCGTCTTCTTCCTCTACCTGTTTCTTGCCCGAAAATCCTCGAAGACTGGCGATTCGTTCTTGTTGACTCATGGAACCATGCAATCGAAAGATCGGAATACCGGGAATCAACTCGGATGTCGTATGCGCCGGCAAGCGTTCTTCATCAAGCTGCGAGGTGGTGGAAGGATCGTTTTCCACCGCATTCATTTTGGCTCCGCCTAAAGCGGCGTAGTGGAAATCGACGGAATCGGTACAGCTCATAAAGACAATCACCCTTCCAGCTCCTGCTTGCTGTGTCGCTTGACGACGTGTTCGCGAGATGTACGCTCGCAGCAACGAGAGAAGCGTGACGAGACGGAGCTTGGGGGGAGTTGTGACAAAGCTCTGTGCGAGTTGGGCAGGTGCAGCAAATTTCACAGGTGGCTTCTGAGTTGGTTCGCCATTGTCTGTTGAGTCCGAATTGGAGGAATTGGGCGCAGAATCATCTTTGCTACCACGAATGATCTTGGGATTGACCAAAGTTTTACCTGCCAGCATTTGAACGTTTTCATCGAGAGTAGCTGAGCAGAGAACGACTCTCCTAGCATGTGACCACCAAGTCATACCAAGAGTGTCCATGACATCTTGGTCTCGGATCCAATCGGCATCACCCGGTGCCACACCTTCTTCGTAGCCAGGCATCGCTTGCCTGGCAGCAGTACAAGCGAGATTCCTTCTACCATCGAGGGCCTTAACGATACCTGTGAGTTGCTCTTCGAAACCCATCTCCAAGAGTCGATCTGCTTCGTCGAGGACCAACCAGCGACACTTGCCTACGTCAAAGCTAGATGTGTTCTGAAGGTGGTCAAGCAGTCTTCCTGGAGTCGATACAAGGATAGGACAACCTTTTCGCAATCGCTGCTTCTCGTGATTCTTGGTGGATCCACCAGACAATAGACCGGGGACCAACCATCGCGTCCTTCTGACAGTTCCCTCTGCATCTTCGGTCTGCTCCTTGAGACTGAGAGCTAGCGAGACGAGTTTGTCGAGGACTTCATAAATCTGTCGTGCCAATTCGCGAGTGGGAGCAAGGATGATTGCGAGCGTTCCTACGGATCTGTCAATGAAGGATTCCTCACAAAGCGGGAGGAGACTTTGCACGATAGGCAGAAGGTAGGTGAGGGTTTTACCTGAACCAGTCTGTGCTTGAATGAGAATGTCGCGATCAAGACCAGGGTGGAGAAGGTGTGGAAGAGCAGCTCTTTGGATGGAAGTTGGGTTGGAACCGATCTTCATTTTGGATTCCAAGTGATAGACGAGAAGCGGGTCTAGGCCACACGAAGCAAAATCCGATCCGACCGAGGGAGCATTGGATGGGTCGTAAGCTTTGCGCTGAAAAGGCGTCAAAGCAATGCTCGAGTCTTCGAGCACGCCATGGGCAGGAAAGAGCGCACTGACGACGCCTCCATTCGATTGTTTTTGGGATGATGAAGAAGCGCCGGCGCCGGCCGCAGATGGTTTGCTCTGCTTGGTGGTGGGTCCGGCAGTAGCCTTTCGGCTCGAGGAGGCGACGGATGAAGGTGCCACTTGACCAGCTCGAGAGGTAGTCGAAGGAGTCGTCGAGACTGAACGAGGATCGAACCTAGGCGCACTGAAGGCTGTTGAAGAAGATGCAGGTGCAGCCTCGATCCTTTGTCTCTTTGCGGCGGGCGACTCGACGGACGGGACAGGCAGAGGTGCAGTGCGAGAGGGAGCCGGGGCTGTCAGTTGCTGGATGTTGACGGTCGATGCCGCCAAGCTGTTCTGCTTGGGAGCTTGCTTCCTCGACTGCTGTGCCGTGCGTTTCTGAGCAAAGCGAGCCTTTGCCGTCTGTTTAGGACGCTTGGAAGAGCCGGCAACGTCGACTGCTGCGGGCGCAAAGTTGAGCATGAGCCCATCGTCATTATCGTCCATCTTGTCGGTCCAAAGCTGGCGGTTGAATGGAGGTGTCGATGGCGATGGACGTTGAGCGTCAAACTGAAGCGGTTGTTTTCTAAGGAAGACAGCCGAGACTGGCTCGCTCAGGGTCTTTTTCTCGTTGTTGAACTGTCTTGTGCGACACTGCGACTGCCGTGTGCTGCTGCTTTACGCAAAAAGGCAAAGAAAAGCCCGAAAAATCTCAGATTTTCTTCTAAATCTGTAGTCTAAAATTTGTCTTCCGTTTCCCGAATTTGAAAAAATAGCCATTGCAGCTCAGCACAATTTCGTAAAATTCAGGGTCGAGTCGGCGGCGGCAATCAAGAAATGGAAAATTTCCCTCGCTTTTTCCGCCCTTTCTCCTCGGTCCAGAAGGTACAAAACAGAGCTTGTGTCACACAGACTTTGTGTGCACTGTCAAGCAAAAGCGGCCGCCCGCTCTTTTCACCATCATCTCCTCGAGCTACCATCACGAAAGGAGCTGGATTCATACAATCCAATCATGCCACCTACAACATCACCAGCCGTGGTCAAGGCAAGCCCGCTCATCAACGAAGGCGGTCTCGTCCATCGAAGCAGAGCTAGAGGTTTGCTCAATGCAGACAATCTCCCCGCACTTCAAAACCTGCTCAAACGTCAGCCCGAAGCATACGTCGAAGAGTTCACCGCACAATGGAATCACTACCAGTCACTCAGAAGCATCTTCGCTTCCGATCTCGATGCTGGTCATCTAGGGATCACCTCGACAGGCGTCCGAATCAACAAAGATCAGGCCAGCAAGTTTGTCTCTTTGATCTCCTTTGTTACTCAGCTGGCACCTAGCTATCCAGAGATCACCAGAGATCTGCCTCAGCATTTGTCGGATTTGCTGTTGAATCACCATTCCGCTCTCAGTCCGGATATCAGAGCTAGCTGTCTTCGCAGTTTGATTTTGCTGCGCAATCGAGACGTCATCACTTCAGAAGAGCTTTTGCAAACGCTTTTCCCTTTGCTTAGCGTCACCACCTCCGCAGCAGTACGAACTTCTGTGCAGGCCACCATCTTGCAAGACATTAAGAACGCCAATGCCAAGTCCAAAAACCACCGTTTGAACCGCGTCGTTCAAGGCTTGCTCTTTGGCATCGTTCAAAAAGGTATCGATGCCTCCTCCGGAACTTCCTCTCTACCTCCACCTCGTAAGGGTCAATCCGCCGGCAAAACAGAAGCGCTCTGGGCCGTCCGACTAGCAGCAAATCTGTGGAAGAAGCAGATCTGGACCGATAGCAAGACCGTCTCTCTTCTCGCTCTTGCTTGCTTCCACCCGCATCCACGAGTCCAGTCTTCCGCCGTGAGGTTCTTCCTCGGCGACCTGCATTCGGCTGACGATGATGCCGAGGAATCTGGATCCGACGACGAGGGTCCGGATGTGGATGCCCTCATGCATGCCCGCAAAGTCAACAAGAAGACGCGATCGGGAGACAAAAAGATGCGAGCAGCTGCCGCCCTCTCCAAGAAGAAACGAAAAGCCAAAGCCGAAAACGCTCTCGAAGGCAACAACAAAGATACGGGCAACTTTGCTGCTCTCTACCTACTCAATGACCCGCAAAACTTTGGCGAAAAGCTGTTCGACAACCTCAGCAGAGGCGATAGGGAGAAACGTCATACGATCGAGATCAAGATCCGACTTATGCAGTTGTTGAGTAGAGTCATGGGTGCACACAAATTGTGTGTCTTGAGTTTCTACTCGTACGTAGTCAAGTACTTGGCTCCTCATCAACAGCATATCACCCACATTTTGGTCTCTTTGGCGCAAAGTGTCCACGACCAAACACCTCCCGATGTCATTACTCCCGTAGTAAGGAAGTTGTCCGATGCTTTCGTCCATCCCGGTGTCAGCAGTGAAGTCGTAGCAGCCGGTATCAACAGTATCCGCGAGATCTGCAAGCGACAACCTTGGGCAATGGACGAGACTTTGCTCGAAGATCTGATCAGCTACCGCAAGAGTAAAGACAAAGGTGTTTGCGCCGCTTCCCGTGGTCTGCTTGCCTTGTATCGAGAAGTCAATCCTGCCATGCTGAAGAAGAAGGAGAGAGGTAAAATGGGCTCTCTGGCAGTCCAGGAGGGTAGAGCTGCCGTAGCTTTCGGTGTGGATCAAGACCAAGTACATGGTATCCAAGGCATCGATTTGCTTGAAAAGCATTTGGAAGAGGAAGAGAAACGTAAGGCTGCCGGAGAAGGCGAAGAAGGACAAGATGGAGAGGATGAAGAGGATCAAGGTTGGGAAGGATGGGAAGAGGAATCGGACGATTCCAATGAAGAATCCGAGGATGGATGGATCAACGTTTCTTCCGACGATGAAGACCAAGATGGTGTTTTGCGACTTTCCGATTCGGATTCCGATGACGACGATGAGACGCGCAAACACAAACGTACCGTCAAGGAACGTTTGATCGCTGCTCGTGAAAAGCGTCAAAAGAAACGAGCCAGATTGCAACGCAAAGCTGAACGCCAAGCTCGCCGAGATGCGGGCGAAGTCGATGTTGACACCTCCGAATCCGAATCCGAAAATGAAGCCGCAAATGCCTCGGACAACGAAGACCAAGTTGACGCCGACGAGTCCACCACCAACCCTGCTTCCGCATCCACCGAGCTCACCGCCCAACTTGCCGCCGAAGAGCAACACATCTCGAAACTTGCCACCACGAAAATCCTCACCCCTGCTGATTTTGCCAAGCTCACCGAACTTCGAATTGCTGCTGCCGAAGCCGCCATTGCCCAAGGAGGCCTTGCTGGAAACCGAGCCAAGCGACAACTGGAAGAGTTGAAATCACTCAAACGAACCACTTCTTCCGCTTCCAACGCTGGCTTTTTGGACGAAGGAGACATTCTCGGACCTAGAAAGAAAGCCAAAGCCACCTACGAAGATCGTATGGCCTCTATCGAAAAGGGCCGTGAAGATCGCGAAAAGTACGGCAGTAAAAAGGGCAAGAAGAACAAAGAAAAGGAGAGTTCCAGTACCAATAGGGAAAAGCAAAAGACAAAGAACTTCCAAATGATCGCTAGAAGCTGGTCGGTCAGGAGCAAGAAGAATGCAAGTTTGAAGGAGAAGAGCAGAAGGTTGAGGAAGCACGTCGAGACGAGCAAGAAGCGATTGAAGTAAAAAGTTCTCGGTCATGCGGTCCCTTCTCACATCTCACTTGTGCACACGTTCAAAAGTTTTGCAGTTCCATCCATCACATTCTTGCCCATCTCAGGTGCCGCAATGCCTGCATGTCTGTGTTGTTCAATGCTGTCGATTCAGAAACCTAAGAAAATGCAAATGCCTATGTACATCACCTCCCTCCTTCTCCCCTCCTTCGATCAATTCAACACCCCTCTCTGATTCCTATGCTGATGACTCTCCGTAAATCTTAAAATGAAATTGACCACAACGGCCAACAAGATGGCGGCGCAAAGAATCGTAGGTCCATAAGCGTCAAAGTAGATGTTGCTACTTTCCCTCTGTCGAATCTTCAACGCTCTGATGACAAAGATGATTCCGGAATAAGCGATTCCGATCAAAGCCACAATGGTGAAGAAGGAACTCGCGATCAAACCGGTTCGATCGCCTGGACTGCTGAAATTGAGGAGTCCAACAGCAAGGGCGGAAAGGTAAACGTTGAATTCCAGCCATTTGAGGAAGGTTCGTTCGTTCGCAAAGTAGACCTTGGGCTCGATGCGGATTGGTACGCTGACCTTTTTGCCTGGTTGCGCGTGGAACTCTCGAACATACTCGACATTGGGCCCGCGAGGAACTTCTTCATCTTGGCCCTCAAGCGCTCGTCGTACAGGATCGTCTTCGTCATCCGCTTCGTCGGCATCTTCGTGATGATCGTCGTGAGAGGATCCTTGGGTCCTCCATAGTCGCTGGATGTTCTTGGGTGTCAGCTTGGAGAAGAAATGATGATCGTATCGATGCGACGGCGCAAGAATCTCCTCGCGAGTAGGCGCGGCAGGTTTGGACTTGGAAGGTCTTCGGTCATTAGCGACCGAGGCAGAGGCGACGGCAAGCATGCCGCCGGCAGCGTTGGACGTCTTGTCCGGATTCTCTGCCAGCTGCTTCTCGAGTTCCTGCTGACGCAGTCGGATGTTGCGCTCTCGCTCTTCTCTCGCTTCTCGGATGCGTGGGTCAAAGGCGGAAATGCCGACGTTGTCAGCTTCGCGTGATTCGTCGGCCATGGCGTGACCACGGTCGTCCTCGTCAGCACCTTCAAATTCGTCTTCCGAGACAGGCTCGTTGTATGGCAGGTGTCCATTCCTCGAAGCTGGCGTATCGGGCCTCGACGAGCCGG
The DNA here is from genome assembly GCA_928722275.1 of Ustilago vetiveriae. Lineage (NCBI taxonomy): Eukaryota > Fungi > Basidiomycota > Ustilaginomycetes > Ustilaginales > Ustilaginaceae > Ustilago > Ustilago vetiveriae. The sequence continues at coordinate 255,942 of CAKMXE010000021.1, forward strand.
CTGGGCTGTGAGACATGGAACCAGGTCGTTCAATGGCAAGATTGTTGGAAGGGGGCTTGCGAATGTCGATGTCCATCTGAGGAAGCCAGAAGGGGACCAGGTCGACGCGGTTGGGCAGCAAAGTAGCGCAACCGTGGATGAATTTGGAGAATTTGGGAACGGCTTCGACCAAGTGACTCGAGACAAGGTCACGAATCCATTGAGGAGGCTCCTGACCGAGCTGGGTTTGCAGCTTGACTTCGAGAACACCGTAGGGAAATCGCTCGATGTCCTCAGCAGGAAGTTGGTCGAAGGGATAGTCGATGCCGATGTCCATGCGCCTCCAGTTGTTGCCTGCACGTTGACGACCGTCCCAATTGTCCTCGCGGACCAGAGAGAGTTCGGTATCGAGCGAGATACGGACACGCGCATCGCCGGGAAGTTGGAAAGCGGTACGGTTGTAGAAACTGCGCATCACGGGCTGCAGCTTCTGGGTGAGGACCGAGTATTGAACCTCGTTGGCCAGCTGTAGCATCGAGTCGATCTCCTTGTCCGATTTTTTGCCCTTCTTGCGAAGCGCCTCAAAGGTCTCGTCCATCGTATACTCTCCCCTCATCCAGGCATTGACGTTCTCCTCCTTGATGGGGAATCGAGCCTTGACCGACTTTTCACCCGTCCAGTCCTCACGATGCGTCTTTCGCTCCACAAAGATCTGCTTGTTGTCCATACCTCCGTACCATCGCAGACGGATGGCCTCAGCGCCTTCGGTCTTTTCGAGACGGCCGAGGTAAAGTTCCAGGTCTTCGTTGTCGTAGTAGATGGAAGTGATGGCCGAGTCCTCCTGCTGAAACTCTTTGTCGGCGTTGAAGACCAAGACAGGGAGGTGCTTGAGGATGATGAGCTTGAGCGGCACGATGTTGTCCGGGTGAACCCAGTACTTGGTTGTTTGACGGACGAAGGCCGATTGGCTGCCACCGGCGCTCGAGTCGCCTTGAACTGGATTGCCGCGCGTGCGAACGAGATCGAAGAGCTTGGAGAGCTTGACGATGAGCTGGTCGTAATTCTCCTTGTAGAAGGGACGCGAGGAGAGGTAGTGCTGGACAAACTCCTTCCGGAGGAGGCGGCCTGTCTGCTTGTCGTGCTTCTTGACAATCTTGTGGAATCCGGTGTAGTTGAGCTTGGTGAAGAGGGCGAGGTCGTGTACGTCGGCAATGATGATGGCGAGACGCTCTTCGAGTTCGAGGAAGCGCTCTTCAAAGGCGTCGCTGTCTTCGGTGTCGGTATCGAACTCGTCATCAGAGCCAGCATCGTGGGCAGCGTAGAGGACGTTGCCGTCGGGACCGATGCTTCTGCGTTTGCGTGGCACATCGTCATCTCCTTCGGCCTCGGAACCGGCGTGTGATGAAGGGCGGGAGTTGGCTCGGGATGGGAGAGAGGTGGACGAGTTGGGTCGCGATGAGACCAGAAGGTTGACTTCAGACTGAGCCTGCTTGATACGCTCTGTCAGCTCCGAGACCTTTACCTTTTGGAAATCGTAGACCTTGTCGAGCTCCTTACTGAGGATGGCGACAAAGTCGTCTTCGTCCTTGTCGGTCCAGACGCCATTGTTCTTTGCCATGCGATTCTTGATTTCCTTTTTCAACTCCGAGTACTGAAGGTACTTGTCAGCCCACTCGGCATAGAGCGACGTTTTGATGGTGCGTCCGAACTTCATATTGACGGTAGCACAATGCCGGGCAGCTCCAACGACTACGTGGGAAAATCAGATCGGAAATTGCGCCTCTCTGGCTGATGTGTTTGTCTGGAAATCTCAGCTTGGGCTGCAGCGTTTCCAAAGGTCTATCGGCTGATTCGCGGTCGGGTGACGATATAAAGGCGTAATGCTGACGGAAATGGAAACGGATGAGCCGACAAGCAGATTGAAATGTGATGACTACGCCAGGTCCGAGTGCAGTGGATGTCGTGAGAAGCTGATAGCCGTTTGATCGGCGCGGGCCTGATGCTCGTGATCGACTGGGACCGTGATAGGAAGTGAATTGGACCGGAAAGGTGTTACCGCAAGAGTGTCGAGACGACGACAAATGGGATAGAAGGAAGATTCGAAGCGTGCTCGGATCAGGCAGAGGAAAATGAGGGCAAAGCCATGGAAGGACCGGCGATGGATTTGAGCCGATGCTGTTGCGGATGCGGCGGATGCCTTGGCTTGATCGGCGGCGATGTTCTGTGACCCTATGCAACAGAGCTGGAGGCTGTGATGAACGAAGTTGCGGGCGTCTCTGCAGATCAGTAGCGCATCGACCAACAAAGCAAGCGACGAGCTGCCAGAAAGATCAATCGAAGAGGAATGGACTGACTGAGAAACGGTCCAAAGAGAGAATGTACGCTAACTACTGAAAGCGAGCGAGGGCAGACTTGGCCGCCAAAACGCAAGCGAGTCGAACAATAACAATGTGCGTCTGAGACGAGAAGGAATTCCACATGAAATCAGCAGCAGCAGACGGCAATGCGTCAGTGAAATTAGCTCGGATGAAATCCATCGATTTGGAACAAATCTGCAATCACAGAGGAACGTGCTCGACCCCTTCGCAGCTCCGCTTTCGATTTCTGCATCAACTACTTTAACTTGAAGAGCAGAGTCAACCGAGCCTCGTCTCAACACAACTCTATCAGCAACGCTCTACGACTCGTGTCACTATTCGAACGACAGCGCACGAGTCACTGCTACTCGAGGAAAGAGTCGGAACTCTGCAGTGGGCGGCCATAGACAATTTCTGTTGATGTTGCGACGAACGATGTGTGTAAGTTAGATTCGTGTGGATCCGTCCATCGTATGAGCGCTTTGCGAGCTTCGGCACGTCCCGCCTAGTGTCGAATTGAGCTCTTCATTCTTGCTGCAGCAACAGCAGGTCAGTCTGTGATGACTGAAGTCGGCCCTCACGAAAGGTTCCGGCCAACGAGAGGGTTGCTGTTGCCGTTGACCGACTCACGAGAATTACTTGTCACTCGTCAAGTCAATTGCGATGCATCCTCACAGCGTCAGAGATCCCGCATGTGCAGGAGGGCGAGCTCTGATCTGCCGCCTTGCAAGTCCGTGTCTTTCGTCACCAATGGTGATGAGGAGGTGACTGCCTCTGAACGAACACTTTGACAGCACAATGGCAAGGAACATGCAACGTGTCCACATGTCGATCAGCAAACAAATCGTTCCTCAAGCCACGTTGACAAGGCTCTCAGCCGCTAGCGACGATCTTGCTCATCCAGAGCGAGTTGACGCTTCCTTCTGCGTGGGCTCAGCTGTAGTCGCGTACGCGCTCAGCAGCTTGTCGTCGTCATCAGCGGTGAATCCTTCCAGAGAACAGATTTACTTTGTGCCGAACAACGACTTCGGCACAAAGGTACGTCTGCCAAATCACTTGAGCTCCTTTGGCATTGCCATTCTTGCGGGTTGAGTCGGCCCGACGGCTCCAAGTGTTTATTTGACCGATAAGTCCTCCGCCCTCTGCATGTGAACACTTTCGCTGCTCCTCATTCTGTGGCAGACGACTCATCTGTCGATGTCAGACGCTGAGCTTCGATCCTCTCGTGACAGTCATCTCCCCGCTGCCATGATGGCGAAACAAGTAATTCTGGCCTGTCTCTCTCCCTCATCTCGTCTCTCTTCTCCCTGTGCCGACCTTCTTGGCACACACTTTCCCACCAAAGTGACAGTTTCAAATCAATCGAAGATGCAGTCGATTCGGGAATAATTCGAAGCCTCATTCGAACCAATCAGAAGTCAAGGATGTTCCACGTGCCGGCATTCTTTTTTCCTGCATTTTCGTCTTCTTCCAAGGCTCCACTCAGGGCGTTCTCAACAACCAACAAAGATTTGCAACTCCGAATCAGTTGCTCCTTCACGCCTTCATCACCGATTCAAGAAACCTTTTGCCCATCCAAATCGGTCGTGAGATTCGAGTCTAGGATCCAAAGTCATCTTCCTATCACGTGCTGTAGGATGGAGCAAGAGAGACCAAGCAAGAGCTGTCCAATTCCGCTCAGATTGGTGATTCGAGCGGCCACATCCCATCTTGAGGCTAACAATTGTACATCGTCTGAAGGCTCGATAGAAGACTCAGCTACGAAGGCACAGCGCGATGTTGAATGGCAAAAGGTGATCGAAGGGCGAATATGAATTGACTGTGCGGGTATACATGGTGACACAGCTCGTGAGGAAAGGAAGCAGCAAGCAACAGAATGTAGCAGCCAGGCCCATTGAGCGCCTTTGCTCCATGCGCGGCTCGTTGCAGGCTGACAAAACGTCGGAACAGAGACAAGACAATAAGTGGATCGGGAGACGATGCCCGATACGACAGCATTCCGACCCAATCTACAGCGGCTACTGCTGCAGGTTAGCTGTTGAGCAATCCCCGAATGGCCATTCTGCCCGTGCTTTCGGGTGACTCGGCTTCGGTAGCCGCTCTGGCGTCGCGCTGCTGCGAGACCAGCGTGTCACGAGCTTCCTGCAATATCGTCCGAGAGTCGCGTGGGATCGCGCCTGCTGGCTCCATTTCCACATCCTCAACCATCGGCTGACGAGCCTGGTACAAGGGCCTCGGACTCGATACAGAGCCGGATGGAGGTCGTGTTGTCGGATAGCGTTCGCCGCCCATCTTGCCGGCTTCGTGCCGAAATGCGAATTGGTGATGCGATGGCGTCTCGTGCATGGCGATGGTGTGACCACGCATGCGATTGAAAGCCGAAGGTCTGTCGTGGGTCTCGACGTCAGGCCCTCGCTGCAGCACTGAGGGCATGGCTTCGCGCGAAGAAGGACGAACCTCGCTAGCTTCGTGAGCCGCCGACGGAGCTGGAAGCATTGGGTGCGACGATCTTCCGAGTGGAGCATTGCCGTGCGCACTGATCGATCCTTGGCGGCTAACGGGTGCGGTAGATGGTTGGAAATTGGTGCCAGTGCTTGGACGACGCTGCTCTGCTTGAGCGGAATCCATCGAGTCCGAGTAGCTTCTCTGTCGACTCAATGCCCTCTGTCGCTGTCGCTGACCAACGTCCATCGAGGATCGTTGTACGGGCGCCGTTTCGTCGGTCGAGCCAGTGGATGATGACGGAGCCATTGAAGAGGGACCCTTGCCGCTATCGACAGTTGCATTGGCCGCTGCATTTTCCAACTCGACCAGACGTTCCAGGTCGTCAAACTCGTCATTGTGCGTACGCTGACCCGATCGGATCTGCGAAAGCACGACTGGATGCAGCGTCCACCATCCGCCTTTGCCCCTCGCCGCCTGACTCTGTGCAGGATTGCCAGACGAGCAGCTGTCGTAGATATCCTGAGCAGTTCTGGCTTTCTTGATGAAGATCTTGCCAAGCGAGAGATTGTGGCGCACAGTATTCTGCCAGCCTTGCGAGTCGGGACCGCTCATCGGATAGCCCGAAAAGTTGGTGCTGATCCAGGTGTAGATCTCACGCAGCGTCATACGACCTTCGGGCGACGAAGCGATGGCTTGGGTGATCATCGACGAGTACGAATAAGGTGGACGCCTTCGTCGTCGGCTGTGCGCGATGCGGTCCACAGGCATGGCGTGATGCGGCGGCACGCCAGCAAAGCCGCTTCCACTTGCGTGCAATCGGCCTTGAGGAGGCGGAAACTCGCTCTGGTATCCGTGCTCGTGAGGACCACTGAGTTCTTGGTAGGGTATTTGCGGCGACGGCTGGTGCTGTGCCATTATGAAGCGTTCGCGATCAGATTGTTCGGCTCGGAACATGCTAGGATGTTGAGTAGGCAATTGGCCCGATGAAGTGCGTCCAGTCGGTCTAGCAGCAAGCTGACCAGCAGCATGAGGACCAACATGGTAGTGCGGCGCTTCAAGTTCGGGCGTGGCGCCTTCTGTATGCAGCATGGCAGAACCCCGGTAAGGATGGCCGCGCGAATCGGGGCGCGGAACAGACATTAGACATCCAGAAGGGGGGCTTCTGGCAATGTCCGAGGTCAAGTGGCCAGTCCGGCTCCATTCCGACGAGACAGGGCCGAAGTAGTCGATGCGTGTTCGTGAATCGGCGGGCGAGCGCTGTCGATCCGCGGTCACGGAAACGGCCATACCCGAGGCAGACGGCATATAGGAGTCCTCCATGGTCAGACTGTCCATGTTGAGAGGCGACACGGGCGTGCCTGGCCTTGAACGGTAATGTGGACCGCGCGACATGACACTTGGATTCGCTGTCTTGGTTTGTAGATGGCCCGAGACTCGTCGAGCAGGAGGCGGTTGCAGGTGCGATTCGGGATTAGGGCTGAGAGCAGCGAAAAGTACCGGAGACTGCCCTGAAGACGGTCGGAGTGATGGCGAGTGTCTGTGTGGCGCTGCGGATTCGCCAGCGTGGTGACGTGGGAAAGCATCCCTATGGGGTCTCGGCTCCTCCCAAGAGCGTGGCGGCTGCGAAGTCGGGTCCTCGTAGCCGCTGTAGGGACCATAGGAGGGACTGTGATGGCGACCGCTGATAAACGAGCCTCCGCGAAGTCGGGTAGGGTCTGGGTGGGGGAACGACAGGGTGCTCGAGCGACCTCGGGTGCGGCTCGGCCCTATCCCGCCGATACGCTCGGTGGAGGGCGCATGAGCCGGCACGGATGAGATATTGACAGGTTGGGTGCGGCCTACCAGATCTGCGCGTGAGCCAGCGCGAGACCTTGTCTCGTGGGGTGCGTGCAGGAGATCTGAGCGGTGTGTTGGCGATCTTTGCCTCGGGTCGCTCGCTCGAGGATCGTGAGAGTGAGCAAGCTCGTAGGCGCGCATTGTTGGGCTGGGGTCTGATTCGAGCGGCGCAGGCGGACTCAAGCCGTGAGGGCCGCGAGCGGGGTGCATGTATGGATGATGCCACGAGCGCTGCCGAGACTGTGGACTAGGTCTCCGCTCGAGGGACTCGGGGCCAACATCGGTGATGTACGAGCCGGGTGCGTGCCTCTGCGCACGTGTCGCTAGGTCCGAGGGCGGCGGCGTGCTATAGCGCTCGGCGCCAGATCCTTCCATCTGAAATGGCGCCGCGTTGTAAGACGAGTGAGGAGGGTACGGTGAGGCGTTCTGCGAGGAGCGACGGCGGACGTCAAAGGAAGGGGGCGATCGCGGTCGCAACGAAACAAGCATCTATGCCACAGGATACGACACCGCACGCCGGAAAGGTTGCGCACATGCAACGAGCAGCGCGATGGGATTGGATCTGAGTCGATGTCGGGATGTCTTGCACTGGGCGCTGTGTCAGAAATGACTCCTGTTGGAGGTGTTCCTTGCGCGTTGGCGTGCCGAATGTCTCGAATCACTGCGTTACAGCAGAGCAACGATGCAAACGATGACGGTCGGTCGCACAGGTTTGAGGGAGGCTTCCGGCAAAAGGTGCCTCGGACTGATCAGCTCGTGTATCGAACAGCACAAGCAGCTTCAGCCGGTTTCGAGATGATGAGGATGTGTGCGAAGGTTGAACGTCGTCTCTGAGCCGATACGAGAGAGAGATAGACAGAGGCGTCAATCTCGATCGGATGGTCGGATATGGTGCCGTCGAACGAGCACGGCAACTGAAAGGCTTGCTGTATGCGATAAAATGGTCAGATGAAGATGTTTTTTGTAAGGCTGCTATCGATGGACGATGAGCAGGGAAGGAAAAGAGAATGGTAATGACTCCGTGATATGTGGCGGAGACGATGGTGGAAGGAGAGGGAGCAAAGTGGGGGACAGAGAAAGTGAGATAGGCCAAGACAGAGGTCGATGAGAGATGGACGAGGCAAGGCGCAACGACAAAGATCCAGAGTACCACTGACTGCCAATGAGAGGGAGACAGGAAGGTGATGCAGCAGTGGCGGCAAAGCGAGACAAAGCTAGCGCCACTGAGCTCAGAAAGCGAGAAGCTAGTAAGGGTGTAAGACTGGGAGCAAGACCCTGTACAGCATGCCAGTACAGCGCAGCAAGCCGAATCGAAGATGACAAGGTTGGCCCTGGCTGGCGGAGCAATCCATCATTGTGGTTGCCATATGCAGAATTTAGTGTTACAGTCAACTTGGACGTTCAGCCGCAGATCCTTTTTGGACTCTCTCTCAATTTGGGAGACAGTAAGAGAGGGAGAGAAAGCGGATTCGTGCGTTACCTGGATGCAGGACACAGGTGGCAGGACGCAGGATGCAGGATGCAGGCAGAGGCCAAAAGCCAAAAGCCAAAAGGCATTGGGAGGAAAGCCTCCCTTCGGTTGAACCCCGAATCCATTCGTTTGGTAACTAAATTCTGGGTGTCGCAAATGGAAGCTGATGAAGGCCAAAACACGCAATCCATTGGTCGGTCGGTCTGCACAATTGTCTGCTAGTTGAACTGCCAGTCCATCTGTCTGTCTCACTGTCAGGCGGTTGCAACAAAGGAAAGGGAAAAGGGCCCGCATCAGCAGCCGAGGAGTGGGCTGATTTCGTTCTTTTTATCATTTTTTTTATTTAGAAGGTGACGCATAGTCAGAGCGCGTTGGTCGCATCCGAGGCCACGGCGACTCCAAGCGCCACCAGAAAATAGATCAATAAATGAATATGACAATCAGAATAACACGAAATTAAAAAGAAAATTAAAAAGGATCGCCTCTCTTTTAGTTTCAGAGTAGCAAGGCAACGGCGGGCGAGCGAGCGGGACAAGTAGACGATTCCTCGCAGAGCCATCATTGCGCAACCTTGGACGTGCGTACAGGGTATGTTTTCCCGCCACACGCCTCGAAGAGACCGTCTTCATCCAACTGGAGCGGCCAAGAGATGGGTAACTCGGCTGGTGTTTACGGGCTTGACAGCTGCATGGTTGTTACACGTCGAACTTCCAGCGAATTGCTACAACGTCGGACGATACCTCTCGCGACAAGAAAGCGCGAGACGTACCCTGCACCTCCATGCAAAGCAACCACGAACGTCTTTGTTTGCACAAGGCGCTGCAGAACGCCTGCCACTTGACCTGCGTACGAAGCGGAGAAAACCTGGCCATGCAATACTGTAGCGTACTGTTCAGTGTTTATTGAAAAGGGGCTGCAATCGAGGCGGAAGATGCAGAGGCCTCCTGCTGCACTGCACTGCACTGCACAATTCGTCGTTTTAAGCTTTAACTCACAGACTTGCATCTTGTGCAACCGTTTGTGTGGTGCCGCTGCTGTCGTTGAGCAAAGGAGACCGAAGGTTGGCTGACACAGGTCGAGTAGTAGCAGAGATCACGACTCTGACGTTGCAGCACAACCTGAAGTTGAAACGGTGCGACGGAGACAGTGGCTCAAAGCACTTGGCAGCAGGGCGTAAGGGCTGACAGGCCGTGTGCTGTAATGCGCCGCGTTTCTGCTTGTATCATGCAGGCAATCGAAGCTTCAGCGGAGAAACCTAGTGCGACGATCTGATCCGACCCGAGTTGCCGAACTTTGTCACAACGCTCTCGAGCTGCGTGCCTGTGCAGACCAAACAACAGCCCGGGTACAGCGTCAGTATAGGAGAAGAAGATCGCAGAAGGGAACGAACTACACGAAAGCATACTGTACCCTCAGCAGCTTTCCAGTCATGCAAATCATCCTGAAACGATGGTGCCGAAAGAAGAGTCTCTTCTTTCAATGATCTCAACTGTTGCTTCTTCGCTCCAGGTCTTTTGCGTCAGAAAATGGCGATTTTTTTCTCTCATTTTTGTTCGGAAAAATGGCTTGGAAAAAAAGAGGATTGGCATGAAAGGGAGGCCGCCTCGGCAGGCGACAGGGTGACATCCGGGATAGGCGTTGTATGAGTCTTGTTTTTGTGGATGCGGGAATGCGAGATGGAATCAAATGCAGACAACGGGATTTGGCCTCGGCAGCACAAGACATCGTCTACATGCATCCACTTCAGCCACTCTGCTGCCAGATACGCACCAAAGCAAACTCACCTCGACCTCCTCTTTCTCGTGTATCAGCGACGAAAACGACAATTTGACGATGAAGAAGAAGAATGATATGATGGTCTTGCTGTCAACGTCGACATCCGAACCAGTCTCATGCGGAGATGGGCATAACTTTCAGTTCGTGTCAAGCCGGCTGTGAACGAGCGTCGTGCGATCGTAGCGCTCCTCCTCGCGAGGCTAAGGTTGATGGCGACAACATTGGCTGCAAATAATGGCAAGCGGCATGGCAGTGCTCGGGGTGAAAGGACCGATTTATCAGTGCGATCGTGCTTGCGTGTGAGAGCTAGTCAGGGAAAAGGGAGACAGAGAGGTGACCTTGCCTGATGCGGATTCGGCGATTCCCATGGTGGCAGCAAGCTCAGACACAAGAATCACTTTGACGTGGCAAGGCGTAAAAGTCGAAAACACCGCTACGCCTACCTCCCACCAGGTTAATTTTTGTTCTTTTTGTTTGTTGGTTGGTTGGTTGGTTGGTTGGTTTTTTTTTTTTTTTTTTTTTTTTTGGCGACTTTCTGATTGCAAACGACACTTGCCTATGCCTTCTCTTGCCAGAATTTGTGGAACCTTTTAGAGTCCGCTTGCTTCCGTCGCAGATACGAAGGCGTGAGCGGAGATTGTCCAGCTGCTGCACTCCTTTCAGGGCCATTCCAGAAGCTGTCTAGATTGCTTGCCTCGAACTTGTCAGTATGACCCGTCCGTTGCATTCTGAGTCTGCTCGATGTTTTATGGGCATGAATCACAGCGTACAAGGTTCAAAGACTAGCTATTGCTTTGCAGAGGCCAGAAAAAAAAAACAGGAACAGGTTGGGTAATTCGGCTGGCGAAAACGCCCAGGAGAGCGTTTGTCGAAGAAGTGTTGGTTCGGTACAGAGCATCGCTGTCTCCTACGGGACTAGAACCTCTAGCGGAGTTACCGCATGGCGCTGACCGGTAGAAGATGTGGCTTATCGACTCAAAATTCGTCATCCCAGACTGCGACCTTTTTCGCTTCTGTCTTCCGTCGGAGAGGACCGAAGGCAATCCGTGTCGTTACGCTGCGCCCTGTCGGGCCAACACCTACCAGCCTCGAAGCCAGATGCAAGACGCAAACAGATCCAAGAGCGGCTAAGCTTATTTAGTGTAGCCCCTTTCATCTTGACCCAAACCTTCGAAGGACGAGGGCCGAGTCGGCTGAATTGGCCGTTCGCAACCGCCATTGTTTCTATGATGAGACATCACGAAGCGAACTAAACTCTAAGATGCTAATCATAGGCGTCAAGACAATCGTCTCAAATCCACATGTGTCACGCATCATTGTAACGAGATGTCTACCCTCGCCTCCTTAGACGACAGACGCGCTCCAGCAAGCCGCCGATCCCTTTTGGTTCCTACATAAGGGGCAACCACCGATCTAATGGTCCAAGCGAGACAGAATTCAGCTAGATCAATAGAAGCGCCTATCTTGCAGCGGAATCAGGCGCTCTCCAGTGTATTGTACTTTGCCAGGGCCATGTTCCTTCTTTGCTTACAGTAGCTCGCTCACCATGGCTCAGAAAAATGACAAGCAAAAAAAAAATGCTTCAAAAATAATCAATCTCGCGAGATCCAAAGACGGTTAGCCGAACGATGGTCGGCTCGTCGGGGCTTCAACGACGGAGTGCCAAAAACGCGCCGACTGGTTTGGGTATGACTTTCAGCTCGTGACCGCCACTTGCAAAAGGTCTCGATTTCCACCACATCTCCAGCACACCTTCTACAAACAAGTTGACTCCGACAATGCTCGATCAGACAGCTCCTGGCAGTAACGATGTCAAGGAGCGCAGCGGATGGTATTAATAATCAACGAAGATGGCATCAAAAGGGGGATGGACCGAAAAATATTGAAAAAATTAAAATAACATCGAAATTAGGGGCCAATTCTGCCGGCTCGAACCCCCCTGCGGAGGAAGGTCGGCTTTTGCTCGTGGAAATCGCTAAACTTTCGAAGCCGGCCAGCACGCAGCGGAGCAGAACCTTTCATGGCAAGCCAAATGCCGCCGCCGTCACTTTCTCCAAGCCTCATGGACGCCAGGCGATCAAAATTCCCGTCGCGACCAGATTCCAATTCCGGTCATTGCGCCGCTCGCTGCTGGATCTGGCACGCTGAAAGGATGCAAGCTTCTCGTGCTGTGGATGGAGAGACCGCAATGTGCTTGCTGGCATAGATGATCGTCCCACGGAGACGCCGAGAACTCGCCACCGACGTCGATTAGAAAGGCATTCTGGCGCCGATCGGAGACTCAACCTTACCGAAAGCGAGTCGCCTTGAGGATGCCCCGGAAAGCTCCAAAGACGGACGTACGGGGAAAGAGACTGTTGTTTGCAAGGGATGAGAAGCCCTTTCTCGCAGGCCATGCTTGCTTGGAATGCCTCGCCCTTTTTGCCACCGAAAGAAGCAGGAAAATGCACCCAGCTCGGCTAAGAAGCGTGCGCACTTGGGCGGCCACTCAGATGTCTCCCTCCTCTGTTGTTCTAGCCTGCCATCGGCCAGACAATGCAAGATCGCCCTGTACACGTTGAGAAGAAGGGAACATGCCAACCGAGCCTCGCCTGCGACGCGAGCATCGTCTCAACATCTGGTTCGCCGTCCAAAAGTCTGATCAACGCCTGCTTGGACCCAAGCTTTCGACCGAACGCCGCAAGCGGACGAGACGAGGGTGGCGTAGGCCGGCGTCACGGTTTGCTCGAGTCGAGTGAGAAAGCTTTTCCTCTCTTGAGATGGCCTCGTCGTATCCATGAAGCAGCACCGGTGCAGTTGTTCGGGCTGGGGGAGTCCAAATTCATAAGTCAACGATCATCGATACCCATTTGTGCGCTGAATCCATGATGAATGTGCAGCACATCGAAATTCGAGTCTCTCAGGGTCCTCAGACAAGAGTCTACCATTATCAGTAGTTCTGCCGATCTCTTCTGCTCCGTGGCCATTGCGAGCTTCGTCAAGCGGGGCTTACTCGATTCCGACTCCGCCCAGGTCGCGCGCAGGAGACGTAATCACGGCGTCTGCTAACGACAGCTCAACACCGCAATGATGGCGTCGGCGTCGGCGAGTTGGCGAGACTTCTGCAGATTGCAGTGTTTGTCCAGCATAATCCAAATGCCGAGAGCAACTAGAGGGCCATCGACGGATGGCGACCACCTCGACGGCGCAGCTTTTTTCACGATTGGCGCTGGGACCAATCGACGAGCGGACTAGCAACACAGTGCCTTTCAATTGCCGATCATCAACGAGTCGTGCACTACAGATTGACACCAACAAGCGACGACTGCACGCTCGACAACGACCTTACACCTTTGCAAATTCAGTGCGCGACTCGCTCTCCTGTTCCATGAGGCTCAGGCCAAACCAGCGTGGCTCAACGTCAACGCGCCAACCAGCGACACAGCTCATAGCATTGTTGCGGATGATCTTGAAGCAAGCTCGAAGACAATGAGTATGACCCATTGTCCGGCTGACATGACAGCACCACCTGCCCTTATTGTGGTGGCTCCGCTGCCGAACTGGCGGAAAGGTACCCGCACAAAGGAGCATGCTCAGCTAATCATCGAAGACAACAATGGAGGTGCCGAGCTTTTTGTAGCTCGCGTCAAAGCTAAAAGGATCCCAGTTCGACTTGGAAGCCCCCGCGAAGGAAGCCCGCCCCAGGAAATGGCGAACTTCGAAACCAGTCTCATCATTATGCACATCCAATGGAGCCAAGAAACAGGCTTGGAGGGTGGACCCTGTCGTAAAGCTCGACACCGCCAAAAGTCTCTGAAGCCTTGACCCAAGCGAGAGCTGCATGACGCAGGCACTAAAGCTAGGGCTCGGACTGAGAGAAGCGACCTGTTTGCCTACCCGTCGGTTGAGCCGTTGCCAGCTGCCTTCTACAGTGATTGCATTCCGTTGCTTGTCTTACCCCTAAGCGCCCTCAGGGTCGCTCTTCAGAGGTTATCTCGGAAAAACCTCGACCAAACCCACTCGTGAGGTCTGTGCAGCTTGACATTGCGTTGATATGCAGACAGTGTTCTTCTTGGTGCCGTACAGTACCAGACGCATAGACCTATTGACGGAAAGCAGATCGCTGCAGTGAGGGCTGCGACGAAGCCTGGCGTGGGAATTTGATTGTTTGAATCTGCAGAATCAAGGTTCAACTTTGCTTCGCAATGACTTCCGTCGGCGAGAATCCGATCCTGTCTCAAAGTCATCAACTGTAGCAGAGCGGCGGATGGTCATGTGCCATGCCGAATACATGCTGTCCCTTTTGATTTGAGCTGGTCCTCGACCATAACTGGATATCCGGAAACGACGTAGGCGCTTCAAAGGCCTCATGTATCCTCTTGCGCGTCAGCTTTCCGCAGGATGGATTTCGATTGGCTGTTGGCTAGCAAGCTCAGCACGGCAAAGCGTGCTCACGTGCTTTCGAATCTCTTCGGCTGAGAAATTTCAAACTTCCCAGAAAATAAATCATTACTCTAACCAATCACAAGGGCGCCACAAAAGGTGAAATATCTACTGTATGGATAGCCAAATGGTTGTGCCGAGCACCCGAGTCACAGCAGCGGAGAAGCCTCTGCTTTTCAGGGCCAAGCGGAATTGATTCCTTGCGTCGCAGACTTCAATCATTGAACAAAGCAAGCGAGGGATCTTAGCAACGGCCTCGTGAACCAACAAGCCACAATCGGACAAGGATCAGGAAAAACCCGGTTCTGTCTCGACCAGCAGTGTCTGGGGCCATCAAGCCACAAGAGTCCCCTTTGTTTCGAATCAACAACATTGCACCGTGCCAACTCGGGACACGGACCTGCTCGGTAGAACATCGTGCGTGCGCCACGATCGGGTCTCGGTTCGGACTCGCCTCTGATGCTTGGCAGCCTCGCTCGATTGGGTGTCGAAAATACGATGGGAGTGGCGTGGCAGCGGTTACGTATGACCCGCGCAGCTCAGTATGGCTACCATACCAGAGCATGTCGTGTATGTTTGCGGATGAATGTTTGTGAATAGGCATCAGAGGTACAGTCGGACACATGCACACTTTCCGGGCCGGATTTTCATTTGTATGGGGGAAGGAGGCTTCCGAACTTCGAGCCTCCCATTGTGTCCAAGCTCGCCGCTGCGCTTGGGCCTGCAGGTTGCATCGACAGAATCGAACAATTCGTGGTCCTACCCCCATTGTATTACAGTAATACTGCAGAACATCTAAATGTCACTTGGACACAATGGTATGGCAGAACAATAGCTACAATTCGACAAATCGGATCGATGTCGAAGAACGAAAGACAATGGCTGCAGGGCCCCTTTGTCTTTCTGTGAAGGGATGCGTCGAGGGCTCAAAGTGAGAATTAAATAAGGTCAAGGTCTATTGTGAGAAGGACCGGAAGCAAAAGTCGAACCTGGACCAGATATCCTTTCCGAAGGAAGGAGGGATCGAATCGGCCTGGCGGATCCATGTGCCCGCCAGATGCTTCCAAGACAGCATGAAGCGCGGCACGATCAGCATGACGGCAATGCTTGGCAACAACCATCGGTCAACTTTCATCGGCTCGCTTCCATAGAATTGATTTCGTCGGCCGTCGCTGTGTCTCCGACTTTGTCTGTCGCCCTCATCCATCCTCTCTGCATTCCTCCCCCCACTCCCCTCCCCCCCGCCCCCCTTTTTTTTAATCTTTAGAAAAAATTCCGGGTCGGGAAGACGGCCGAGCTCGGCACATGAGCAACTCACACGTTGTGGACGAACATCGCCCCAAAGGCGCACGAACACAACGCTGTCAGATTCATGATTCAGAACCATCCAGGTGCCAAGCTTTGGACTGTCGAAAAGTTTTGTGAGCATAGCGGCAGCCAGACGCAGCCAAGTATTAATAACACCATCAGACAACTGCGAGGGTTATGCTGGCCTGGCGGTAAGCGCCTTTCAAGACACGACGGGCGCTTAGGCCAAAAGTCGGGCGATATCCGAGAAACAGGTTCCCACGCCGCATCGGGTGAAACGCGCTTCGTTGCCTCGACCCCGGATTGATTCGATCTTCTCTTTGGATTCTGTGATGATTTCCTGACGTGATTTGCAGAACAAACAAATCCGTAGTTGTCATTATTTATTCATGTATTTTTTTCAAATACGAATTTCTTCCGTTTGTATGGTTGTCACCTTTTCAGTGGATTCAAGACCGACTTATCTTTGGCCAAACTCAGCAGTTCTTAGAGAGAGGCGTCATCAATTGGTCTCGCTTAGAGGTGCCGAGGATCCAATTTCTCACCCCTTGTGACTTCGCTAACCTTGTTTTGCTCCTCACACTCGAACTGGGTCTAGTCTCCACTCTCTTGACGCCATCCAAGATCGAAATTGGTTTCGGCACCTGTCGTCGACTACTGTATACCTCTTCGAGCTCGGCAGGCATGAGTTCGAAAAGCACCTGATGACGGACCATGATCTTGCATACCATGGCGTTGCAGGCTCGCTACGCTCCGCTATTCAGTATGACGTGAATCTGGGAAGCGAGGAAGCCTGGTCTACTTCCCCCTCTCTCGCTGATCATCCAGCGTCAGCCCTCATCGTCCACGCGATCCGATCGGATGAAAGCACTTCATTCAGGCCGATTGGGGCAGCAGAGTAGGAGAGTTGCATCTCAGGCCCTTGTACAGGATTTCAATTCTATGGCAGATGCCGACTTTCTGTTCGCCGTCTTGGCACGTTGACCATGACGATGATGATGATGATGTAAGAGCACAAAGTTGTCCACGTCGCAACCGCCATTGCGCTTGACAAATCTCAGACTTCCATACGCGTCGTTTTGGAAGCGTCGATAAGCGGCTTTCCCTAGCTTTTCGAATGGCGGATCGGTAACTGAAACTCGCTTGCTTGCGGCTCTTGTAACTACGATCGACTACATTGGGCGTATCAGATCTGCAGTTGGCCCTATCTCAACGTCTTGACTTCGTCACAATCCGACGTTCGACGATGGGGTCCTCCGGTGCGTATTGCTTTTGCGATCTGCATTCCTTCGTTGGAATCTGAACGGTATCGCAAGAAGGACTCGCAGCCGACAGACGGCCGATGCTTCATGTGAAGAAATGACGATCTGCAACAGCGCTTACCCTACCTCGCTGCTGTGAAAAATGATGGCAGTGAAAGCTTCTTTTGAACGCCGGAGAATCTCCTCGGGCTCCATCTTAGAGCGGCTTGCCGTCAGGGAACGGAGCCACACGCTCACAGTCACGCAGATACGAAGATCGAGTCGCCATCCAAAGATCACTTCTGGTCTCATCGATGTGCAACTTTGTCCTGCCCGCCGTGCTTAGCCGTGGCAACCGTTTTCATCTGCCGCCAACCACCTAAGACAAACGGACGAGTCTCGCACAAATTTGCGAACAGCGAACGAGACCGATTCGTGTTGCGAAGGGAAGCTAGAGGGTGTCAGTTCATCTAGACTGAGAGAGCGAGGACAGGCGGGAGGCTGTTCCAGAACGGTGGATTGAGCAAGCGCGGCGGAGTCTATCGGACGGGGTGGCGTTCGTTGTGTCTTCAACCAGGATATGTGCGCGTTCATGCGACCAACTGAGTTTGGATCAAAATCTCCTCGTCCCGTCCGCTGCTGCTCTGAGCGAGGATCCTCCTTTCGTCCCGCTTCGCCGTCCCTGTGATTACAGCGACATTCTCCACCGAATCAACGCGAATCAACGTTCAAACCCCGCCATCCATTCGATCGCACGCTCAGAGGCATCCATTGTCAGGTCGATGGATCTATCCGAGGCTCGTCCTCCGACGATGGTCGGTCAACCACCGGGCGACTCAAATGCCGATCGTCTACGGCACTGTACCCAACTGTTTTGCCGGACCGTGGTCAATCCTTGAGGCGCACGCGGAGGGTGGCAATCTGCTGAGCGATTCGAGCGACTGCCAATGTAAGCTGTCGCGGCTTCCTGCTGTGTTTACCGAAAAGTGTCGAGGATCGTGTTGGTGCCAGGCGAGAACCATGTCCCTTTACTCGTCCCGCCTTGCCGAAGCTGTTTTGCCATTTGTTCTTGATGCCAATAAGCGAGACTTGCGCATGGCGGGAAAACAAGATGACAGGTACGCGAAACGAGACAGCCAAAATAAGTCAACGTGGGCCTCGGATTCTCGTCATTCGGTCTCAGCGCCTTGGCCTGCTCATCCGCGGATGCGAATCCGTACAACACGAACCGCGCTTCCCAGTTGTCTGCATCGGCATGACACACCACTCTTCCGGATGGGTCGATGGCAAGACCCAAGGCCCAGGACTCGGCTGTTGTCGACCTCGGCTGCATCGTTTCCGCGCTTACTTTGAGGGATCGAGAAACAAGACAGACAAGACCGAAAACAGAGACAAGATGTTGATTTGAGGTAGGAGCGATCGGCTTCACATCGGTGTGTCACAGATCGGTGATGTTCTAGTTCACCAGCATCATCAACAAACATCGTGCGTTCGTTCAATCCCCCCTCTCGAAGTCGTGTTCGAGGGATCGTTACTTCAGGGAGCTAGCTCAGCATGCGAGGCGTAAGCTCAGCACCGAACAATCGACCATTGAAGCTAGCTGTTCAGCCGTCACAACGGCACCTTGGAAGGTGAAGCTCCTCGAGGTCAGTCGAGCCCGCTTATTGATGAGCTTCGAAAAAGAAAGAGGAGGAGGAGGTCGCAGCTGTAAAGCTCAGACACAGACTTGAGACGAAATGCTCGTCGTCTGTTCCCTCTGACAGCCAGACATCAACTAAACGGTACCAGAGCATGGTCAGAAAAGCGTTGCAGCTTGACAAGTACCGAACATAACAAGCGAGTCTGTCGTATAACGTATCAAAGACAGACAAGGCCTTTTGGCCGGTTCAGCAGCTCACACCCTTCGACAGGCGGGCAAGTCGACTCAAGATCGCAGAAAAGACAATGCGAGGGCTTCCAGTGACCGCACCAAGATGTTCTGTACAAAGTGGGAAGCGAGGTATAGGTTGATGATGCTGCATCACGGCAAAGCTTGCGGTCGGAGTGATGCCTTGCGATGCAGCTTGGAGCCACTACTCGTGCGAGCGCCTCTACCAATCTTCGCAATCTTGCGCTGATCTGCGCCATCCGGATAGCTGGAGTCAGCAGTATCTGTAAGACAGCGATGTCGATCTCTTCCATTGAACGTGCGTCGGGGTCCTTTCTTGACAGATGCTCCTTGACCTTCCTTTCCCCCATATCCCAGCCCCTTTCTCACCCTTCCGTCTCCCTCATCATAACTCTCTGACATAGGTCGCCGGGATGATGCCCGCTCTACTCTGATCCAAACTGAATCCTCTCCACCAATCGTCCGAGATCCTCTCTGTCAAATACACCTCTTCGCCTTCCTTTGCGACTAGATCGTCGGCGTCGGATCCGTCTGCATAATCGTACAAGACCACTGCTTTTCCCAGCACTCCACTTGGCAGTGCAGCTTGGACTGTTGTGGATGGTGTTCTTTTCGGAGGTGGTAGAGAACTCTTCTGACTGAACGTGGAAGCTTGTGGAGCGTTGGATGGAGTGGGGTTAGTAGGCGTGTTGCTTTTCACTAGACCGGTTCTAGCGAATTGGTCTCTCAAGGCGTTGGAGACGGCGAGACTGGCGGCTGCGCCTGCGGCGTTTCCGGCTGCATTTGTCGCTCGATCGGTTAAGCCTGCTACACCTCTGGAGCCGCTTGATGCAGTTTTGCTTGTTGAAGAAGGCAGGTTGTGTGGTCTAGAAGTAAAGTACTCGTCTAGCAAACTGAAGAAGGCTTGTTTTTCATAACTCGGTAGGTCCATCATCATCTTTGCGAATCGCAGTATTCACTATCCTGACTACAACCTGAGTGTAGATCGTAATTGATGGTAGCGATCAGAGTTGATGAGGATGGAGAGAAGAGCAATGTGGGGATCGCTTGAAAATTCCCCCAAAGCCGCACGGACATTCAAAAGAGAGAGACGAACCTTGAACCCTTGATTTTTTCCCCCTCCGCTCTCAAAACACTTTTCCACTCTCCTACATGCTCTTCTACACCATCCCGCAAGACTCATCACACACACCCGCACCAAGAACAAAGGCAAGCGATTGAAACGACAAATCAGACTAAAGTACACAACAACAACAGAAAACAAAGAGAGACTTGGGCAATCGGAATGCAGTACCAAGACCTAGAAGAGAATTTTCGCCTCTACTTTTTCGACTTTTTCTCCTTCTTATCCTTCTTGGCTTCCTTCTTGGACTCCTTTGCCGCCTTCTTTGCCGCCTTTTCCACGTCCTTCTTCTTGTCCTTGTCGGAAGATTTGGACTTGGATTTCTTGTCCTTGTCGGAAGATTTGGACTTGGATTTCTTGTCCTTCTTTGACTCTTTGTCCTTCTTGGATTTCTTATCCGCTGGATCTGTCACACCTACAGCAGCAGGCATCTCGTTCTCCGCCTCTTGCTCGACATCATCATCGTCGTCGTCGTCGGCATCTTCATCCATCAAATCCCCGGCAGCTTCTTCGATCGCTTTGATCGCTTTGCTCATCGCATCCGAGTTCTTGCTTGGCGCTTTGCCCGTCTCGTAGAAGGCAAGACGTTCTTCCACTTGAACCGCCAAGACTTCGCCAAACTTGGTCGTCGGCGTTTCGGAAAAGCAATCGATACGCGAAGCAATCGAGATCTTGTTGGCCAAGAATCGTGACATGCGGCCCTTGTTCTTGGGAGCAGCGCGTGCAATGGCGGAAGCGTGGTAGATCAGACCGTACTTGGGTGTGTTACCCTTGGTCTTGAGTGCACGGAAAAGGGCTTTTTCGGCACCCAGGATTTGAACGGTGGAGGCAGGGTACTTGGCCAGGTTGGTCAATGAACCGGCGTGACTGATGAGACGTGCACCGATGATCTCGCCGAGCAAAGCGGAGAGGTTGGGTGCGACGAGATGCATCTTTTCGATGAGGTACTTGTGCATGTTCTTGCGGTATTCGCCCAGGTCGATGACTCGATCGGCAAAGTTGAGGATGTTGTGCATGTCGAGTTCACCGATCTCCTGTCCCATACTGGCACGAGCAGCATCGAGGACGTTCTTGGCGGTGGTCTCGTCACCAGAGAGGATATCGGTCATGTCTTCGACGTCTTCTTCGGAAAGACGTTCCTTGTTGCGGATGAACTTGGCAAGTTTGGCATAGGTAAGGTTGTCTGTGGTCAACTTGACAAGTTCGGGAAAGTGCCAACCGTACCATTCGCGAACACGCATGGCAAAAGTGTTGACGTCCTTGTCGAGAGTGTCGAGCAAAGCAATGGCTTGGATGATCATGTTGTCGCTTCGGTTGACGTTGAACTTGACCTTGGAACGCGAGTAACTGTGACCAAGACCCAGCTGGGCTTTGGCAAGATCGCCATCGGCCATGCCCTTGAGCAGCTTCTCGGCGTGCTGACGAACACCGCGGATGAGCTCGAGCGAGGTCTCGCCCGTGTCGCACGGAATACCGAGCTCGCCGACAATGGAAGAAGCCAAGTTCCTATCCTGAACACCGAGAACGACACTCTTCTTCTTACCCGACGAGAGATTGAGTGTGAGGAGCGACTTGAGGTAGTCGTTGACGACACCTTCGGAAATATCAAGCGAAGCCTGGAGTGCATCGAGGGCGTTCTTGAAGGGGGAGAAAGAAAGGAGTTTGACCATCTTGCCGAAGGTGTTGACTTCATTGACACTTTCCTGGACGGCACGGGTGAGCGATCCGATCTCCTCGACGGCGGCCACCTCGAAGACGGCGCATCCTGTAGCGCATTCGAATAGGATGTGGGTTGGTGCGGACGACATGGTGACGAATGGAATGTGAGACTAGAAACTAGTTAGTCTGTGCAACCTAGGTCGAGAGAGAAAGGAAGGAAAGTTGCGCGCTGGGGCGGGCGACACGATCACAGGGTCGAATGCGGCTGTGAAAGGTTCTTGCCTTGAGCGGGCGTCTCTGCGGCGATCAGAGAAGCGTTGCAATCGGTGTCGACTTCTAGTGAGGTGTAGAGAAGTGGATGAAGAGTAGGCAGTCAA
This sequence comes from Ustilago vetiveriae, assembly GCA_928722275.1. Classification (NCBI taxonomy): domain Eukaryota; kingdom Fungi; phylum Basidiomycota; class Ustilaginomycetes; order Ustilaginales; family Ustilaginaceae; genus Ustilago; species Ustilago vetiveriae. Next base: position 277,824 of record CAKMXE010000021.1, read on the forward strand.
GTATCGACTTCTGATGGCGACCAAAGCTTCCAAAAGCTTTTCTTTTTTTTCCACTTCAAAAGACGAATTTCAGCTTTGGCTATACTGTAGGACGTCTTCACAAATCTCGAATTGCGAAAAATTTGCCCTTTTTCTCGCTTCTTGATCAGCAACAGCAACAAAAAAAGAAAGGTCAAGGAGGGAGGACATCACGTGTAATCGCTAAGATCGGGTCGACACGAATCGATGATGGGATAATCAGCCAAGAAGCGTGGTGATCGAATTTGGAATTGTGCCTCTCTGCAAGCCTGTTGAACAGTGTGAATGAGAAAAGCGAAAAGAGGAAACGCTCAGACCGCGTCGTCACTCCACACTCCTCTCTGCCTTGCTTGGCCTTGCTGCTTTCCGAGTGTCACTTTTCCTGAGCGCACACTCCAGATCCTTTGACATCTTGTTCCCTTGCCTGCTTCGTCGTCGTCATCATCATTATCCTCCATCCTCTGTCGCTCAACCACCTTCCATCAGCACACTCGATCGTCCTCGTGCCTTGCAAGCACAATCCGCCCTGACCATGTCGCGATCATCCTACGACCGATACCTCACCATCTTTTCGCCCGACGGTCGACTCTACCAAGTCGAATATGCATTCAAAGCCATCAACACCGCTGGTTTGACCAGCATCGCCGTTCGCGGTAAAGATTGCTCCGTCGTCGTCGGTCAAAAAAAAGTGCCCGATAAGCTCATCGATGCTTCTTCCGTCACCAACATCTTCAACCTGACCCCCGAAATCGGTTGCATCATGACCGGCCGAGTCGCCGACGCACGAGCTCAAGTGCAACGAGCCAAAATGGAGGCGGCCGACTTCAAATACAAGCACGGCTACGCCATCACGCCGGATCTCCTGGCAAAGAGGTTGGCCAACATGAACCAGGTCTACACGCAACGTGCTGCGATGCGACCGTACGGAGTTTCGATGATTCTCGTGGGCATCGATGCCGAACGCGGTCCTCAGATCTTCAAGATTGATCCAGCCGGATACTATGTCGGATTCAGAGCAACGGCGGCTGGTGTCAAGCAGACCGAAGCGACCAACTTTTTGGAAAAGCAATTCAAGAAATCTTCGAGCACAAGCGATGCAACCGGAGCACCCGACCTACCCGCAGGTGCATCCGCGACCGACGCTGCTGCCATCGAAGCTGAACACATTTCGTCCAACTTGACGCTCGAACAAACGCTGGATTTGGCCGTCAACACTTTGGCCACCGTATTGGCGCAGGATTTGAAGCCAAGTGAATTGGAGGTGGCCATCGTAGGTGGGCCAGAGGCAGCCAAGGTCTTGTTGGGCGGAGACGACGAAGGTGGTGTGGCCCAGTTGGATTCAAGCACGTTGCCAAAGGAGGTGCAGTTGCAAAAGAGGTTTAGGAAGTTGAGCGATGATGAGATCTCGGTGATTTTGGACAGGTTGGCAGAGAGGGATTAGATGCATGCGGATGTTCCAGCTGCAATACAGTCGGTGTTTTGTGGCAAGAAAGCAAGATGCGTTGGGTGTGTGTGCTTGGTCTGGCATGGACGTGCTTTGTGAACGATTGTGAGAGTGATATGCAAGCTCAGTTCATCATCCATGGTCGTTCATCTAACGTTAGCCACAAGCGTGCATTCGTCCTGTGAGAAGAAAATGTTTTGCAGTGTTGACCGAGGAGAGAAGCTTGCTGGTAAGTTGAGTTACAAGGAAGATCAATGAGCCTCTCTCCTCCTCGGTGCGCATTTGAGGATATCGTCTACTCTCAAGATCATCTCTGCTGCTTCGGTTGCACTGACGACGACCTGACGCTTCAACTTGTAGCTTTCCCTGACGCCTTTTTGCTTCATATCGGCCACTTTGCCCATGTCGAGATCCAATCCGGCGTATTTGTCACCTTGTTGATGAGCCGCTCTCAATTGGGCCACCAACTCGCTGCTGTCCAAGCCGGCATTGTCGGCGAGAATCGTAGGCAATTGACGAAGGGCTTTGGCAAAACTTTCGGTGGCGATCGCTTTCTTGCCCGAAGTGGATCGAGCGGCTTCATCGACCACCTTGGACATGGACATTTCAGCACATCCTCCCCCCAACAATACCCTCGTTTCGCCAACAGTTTGAGAGAGCACCGAGAGTGCATCGTGAAGCGATCGTTCGGCTTCATCCAACATCTGGCTCGTCGCACCTCGAAGTACAACTGTGCATGCTTCCCCTGCCGCTACACCCGAGAATTTGATCAACTTGTCTTCGCCGATCATGATTTCCTCGATCCTGCCACAGGAGCCCAGTTGGACCAGATCAGGTCGATCAAACGTCGACGCGATCTCTCCTCCAGTGACCAGCGCAAGACGTTCGACGCCCTCGAAATCGGCATGCTCGATCGACATGATGCCGGCTTCCGCCAAAAGCGACTCGGGATAGTTGTAGATCAGCTGTCGGTTGACGAAACAAGTGATTCCGTGGGCCTTGATCTTTTCCACTTTGGCCTTCATCTTTTCCCTCTCGGCTCGCTCCAGCTCGGCCAACTTGCCCGTGCCTTCGACGCGAACCCTGGCACCAAACACCTTGATCTTGTCGGTATCCATGGATGTATTGGCAATCAAGATCTTGGCGTTGCTCAACGTCTTGGGACAGTTGGTGCCGATCTTTTTGTTGAGGATAAAGCCTTCGTCGAGGTACGAGTCGGTCAACTTTCCGCCGGGCTTCTTGATGATTTGAATGTGCTCCAAGTTGGTCGAACCTTTGAGACGGAGGACGGCGTCGACGGCGAGGTTGGCGAAATAGTCCTTGTCGGCGCTCAACACTTTGGAGCTGAGCGTAGTGCGGGCGATGTTGAGCAGATCTTGGCGGAACGTGGTGGCGTCCTTACCGTGATCTTCGGCTGTATCCTCCAAGGCCTTCAGGGCGGCGGCAGATGCGATGCGGTAACCTTCGACAATGGTCTGAGGATGGATGCGCATCTCGATCAGCTTTTCGGCTTCCCTGAGCAGTTCGGCGGCGAGAACGCAAACCGAGGTGGTTCCATCTCCGACTTCGTCGTCCTGAACCTTGGAGATGTTGACGAGGATCTTGGCGGCGGCATTGTCGAGATGGATCGACTTGAGGATGGTAGCGCCGTCGTTGGTGACGACGATGTCGTTGGATCCGACGCTTTGGAGGATCTTGTTCATGCCTTTGGGACCGAGAGTGGTTTTGACCAGATCGCCGAGCGCGACGGCTCCGACAAAGGAAGAGAGACGGGCATTCTCGGCTCGCTCTTGCGTTGCTTCTTGGGCAAAGATGGGTGCCGACATGGTGTCTTTGCTATGCTATCCTCTGCTAGGCGGAGACGTGACGATTGCGGTCGGCCTCGAATCCGTATCGACAATCTGCTGCGTGGTTATGGCTGAGATACCTCGATGTTTACTGCCCGTTGCGACGAACTCTGGAGAAATGCCGTCGACAAATATGAGTGTTGGTGTGCAAGAGTGTGTTTGAGGTCGAGCGCGCGGATCACCAAAGTGTTGCACTGCGCACGCTCTCTTTGTGTGTCTAAGAAGAACTGGAAATCCAGAGCGAGTTCAAAAGAGACACATCTCACACAGTATCTCGCCGTGCGCCCTGTCGATTGCCTGCCTCTCAAGAAAAAACGCGTCTTGTCAGAGGAAGAAGGAAGAAGAACAAAATTCATCCGCTTCACCAGTGTACTTTGTTAGACCGAGCATGTAATCGAACTGGATCTTGTTTGAGAGAGCATTGGTGTCGATCTCGTGATCGACTCCGGGTGCAAGCTTCCACTGTCACGATGCAACTTTTGCTTGCTCACAATCGGATTGAACAGGTCCTCACCGCACATTACAGCTGCCGATGGCTTTTGCTGTGGCTAATCACCAGCACAGAGCAAAGCTCAGAGATACTGTCCGACTACCATTGCATTGCGAGGTGGTCGATTGGAAACCTTTGTCCCTCTTTGCTCATGTTTGTCGATCACAAGTAAATCCATACCCAACGATGCAGTACAGCTCACTCCTTCTGACTGATATCCGGAAGCGCAAACTCACACCCGCGTTGCTGCCGGAGGCACCACCTTCTGCTCGTCGATCTGCACGCCTCTCACCTGATCGTCCTCCAATCTCTTCTTCTCCTCCTCTTCCATCTGCCCTTCCTTCCGTTCCCTATACTTTTTCAACATTTCAATCGTCGTCACCTTCAACCCCCACTTTTTGGCAAACTTCAAGCAAGCATCTCTACTCGCGATTCCACCGTCCGCATCATCTGGATCCACCAGCTCACACAGCAATCCTGCCGGTGGTAAGCCTGCCAATTTGCACAGATCGACACTTGCTTCCGTATGACCCATCCTGACCCTGACGCCACCTTCGGTGTATCGGAGCGGATTCATGTGGCCTGGTCGGGTGAAGTCATCTGGTGTAGCTTTCAATCCTTCGTCGGCGAGTTGACGCGAGGTGAGCGCTCGATCGTGTGCCGAGATGCCCGTGGTAGTGCCGTGCTTGTAATCCACAGTGACCGTATAGGCGGTTTTGTTCTTCTCGGTATTGTTGGGCACCATCATGGGGATTTGCAGCGAGGCGATTCGAGAAGGCGTGAGAGAGATGCAGATGAATCCAGAAGTGTGTTGAATGAACCACGCCATCTGTTGCGTGGTGCAGAGAGCAGCAGAGATGATGAGGTCGCCTTCGTTTTCGCGATCTTCATCGTCGAGCACAACCACAAACTTGCCCGCTTGGATGTCGGCTACCGCATCCTCTATCGAGTCGAACATGATGTCGCCGGTGCAAGTTGGTGATGCGACGACCGAGCTGTGGGTGTGAACGTTCGCTGTAGATTAACGGATGCGCAACTTGAGAAGCTCGATTTCGATGATGCTGCAGACGTGCGAAGGGTGCCGGCTTTCGGTTGAGAGACTTGCTCGTGATTGTTGTTCTACCAAAAGCTTGTGATCCAGTAGATTGTATGTGGCTTGCTTTGAGTTTGTCTTGAGCGACGACCAGTGTCTGAGCGTCTGGTACTTCCCGTTCGAGCGATCCAATATCCTCCCACTTGTTCTATATCGTAGACGACAAGCAAAAGCAACAATGTATGCAAAGAAGAAGAAAAAGCTACCCAACCGGAACAAAGTGTTACTCGACTTCCGGCCAACTCAACTCGCCCATTCACTGTTACTCTTTCAAGTCGAGTGTAGCGGACATAAAATATACCCATTGCAATCCATACCTTTCTCTGCCTGCTGCTAAAAGCCGGCCATCCGACATTGTATTCCCTCTCTTTCTGTGCGACTGCTAGGAAGAATTTGGCAAAAGGTAGAACTCTCTTATGGTTTGAAAGCCTTTTTCCCATTTTTTGGAACGGAATATCGTTGTGAGATTCCAGTCAATTTCAAAAGACGAGATTTTGAGAAATGAGACCGGCATATCCCGCGGGCGCAATCCATCATCTTCTTCAAAGCGACTTTGATGGTGTAGGAGAGATGCAACGTCGTAATCAGCTTCACTCTGCATGTTTCCCTTGCTGTATCTGATGACCTGTTCAAGTACTCGAAATGGGGACGTGACGAGATGAAAGATGCATACTGAATGCGCTGAACAGCATTGATGGGATTGCCTCGGCGGGTCCTTGGCGTGTCAACAGTTTGCATGCTTCTCTTTCTGGCCACTCTTCTGCTCTTTGCTGGCACTTCCTGAGCACATCCTTCGAAGTCACTTTGGGGTCGAGGATCGACCGCGGATCGTATCCAGCACCTTTTCCTTGGCTTTGCTCAATCACATAGCGGCAACCACGGCTTAGCTCGTCATTGCGAACACATTCTTTGAGCATTTCACCAACGGACAGATTCCGACACAACACGGTCAACGTTGCTCACTCCATGTCGAGAAGCGCCATCTCCTCGTCGCTGTCAATCATATCGTTGGTGACGCGAGCCTTCTTCGTCCTCTTGCTCGATGCCTTGTTCTTCTTCTCCGCTTCCTCCTCCTCGTCATCGTCGTCGCTGCTCTCGTCGAATACGGCTTTGCGACTCTTTCTTGCTCGTGCCGCCTCGCCATCGCTCTCGCCACCGTTCTCGGCGGCTCCTGCGTCGTCATCATCGTGATCGTCGTCCGTGTCGCGCGCTTTGGCCCGTTTGAGACTCTTGCGTTTCTTCTTTTTTTCCGATTTGCTCGACGATTTTCCCGACTTGCTCTTCGACTTGGCCAATTTCGACACCTTGGACGATTTGCCACTACGAGTTCCGCCAGCTTGGCCCTCTTCGGCGAGCATCTTGGCACCGTTGCGAATGATCTCCTCGTCTCCGTCCTCGTCATCATTGGCATCGCTGGTTTCGCTTCCACTTCCTCCACCGCCACCGAATAGCCCTTCATCGTCGCTATCGTCGTTCTCATCGCTCTCGACCATGTCGAGGTTCTTCTTGCCCGCCCTTTTCTTCTTTCCTCCTCCAGCGCCACGTTTTCGCTTCTTGCCCTTTTCAGCAGCTGCATCGGGAGCGTCTTCTTCTCCCGAAGTGACGTCCTCCCTCTTGGCGCGTCGACGTGGCTCCTTTTCAGGCGTCGCTTCGCGCAAGTATTCGATCTTGGCCGCTTCCTCTCGGAGCGCTTTTCGCTTTTCTGCCATCTGCTCGATCTGGGCGCGGTACTCTTCTTCTTTGCGGATCCGTTCTTGTTCGCGAAGCAGCTCCTTTTCTTTGCGTGCAGCGGCGACCGCTTGTTTCTGCTTGAGCATCTCGGTCTCGTAATTCTCTTGATCGGCAAGAACTTGCGTGGCTCGTTGCAGCAACGAAGAGGCTCCGTACTTGCCTCGCTGTTCGACAATGTCGGGCGACATCCACAACAGTTGGCCACGCTTCGCCGCTTCGAGCAAGGCTCCTTCTTTGCCCATCGGCGTTTGCTCCGGTGCACTGGCATCCACAGGCGCAACCAGCAAAGGCTGGACACGCTCCACCGCAGCAATGGCATCGCGAAGCGCTTGAGCCGTCTTGCGATCCTTTTGCAAGTCGAACAGCATCTGCAATCCCTTTTGAGCTGTGACCGCAAAGTTGTATTCGATCTGGCGGCATTCCGGATGCTCGAATCCCCGTTCCTTGATGACCAACTCGCGTGCCTCCTCCAGATGCGCCATGGAGCTCTGCAGGCTAGCAAACGATTTGGTCTTCATACCAATCGCATACTCGGCTCGCGCTACGTACTGGATGACAGCAGCATTGGTGCCGTGGAAGAAACGCTTGGACGCCAGCTCGTACGACTTGTGTGCACGTTCGAATTCGTCCTTTTGCATCAAGACGTGGCCGATACAGACGTGAACGCTGCCTTCGTCCTTCAGCTCGCGCAGCTTGGACAGGATCGCCAGCGCTTCGTCGGCGTTGTTCTTACGTCGTTCTTCAGGCGCACCTCCGAGCGTCGGAAGCGTAAGGGAAGTGCCACCGGCCGTCTCAGCAAAGGCATCTTCAGCAAGCAAGATGGCCATGCCTTGCGCAGCGAACGCGCACCGAGCATCCGCTCCGAGAGCTTTGTCCATGAGATCGGTAGCTCGCATCATGTTTTTGCTGCGGTCCGCCTTGGCCGAGGGTCCAGAGGCATGCACGGCCAGCTGGTAATAAGCCCAGCCGAGCGAAGAGAGCGTGTGCGCGTCACGACGGCCACTCTCAGCAATCGTCTTGGAAGTGTTGGCAAAGAGTTGAGCAGTGAATTCCTTGATGGCGCCCCACGAAGGCGAAGGGCTACCGGGAAACTCGCCGGCCAAGAAGCAGACGTAAGTCGAGCGCGTGTCGAGGTTGCCCGGGTCCGAGTCGAGCGCCTCTTTGAAGAGACTGTTGCTCACGTCGCGCAGCGCTTTGATCTTGGCGACAGCGTCAGGACCAGATGCGACGGCAGGAGGCTTGGCGACGTTGAGGATGGCAAGACGCACCTTGGCATCCGTGTACTCGGGATGCGCGCCCAAAAGGGATTGGTACGCTTGACGCGCAACGTCGACATTGCCAGCAGCCTCATTGGCGCGACCAAGATTGTAAGAGGCGATGAGCTTGACGGCATCCACCGTCCTTTGAGCATCGAGACGGGCTGTCGTGGCCGGCGCTGTAGCAGCGGAGGCGCTGAAAGCATTGACAGCGTTGGCAGCCGCAGTGACCGCGGACTCGAGGCGCGAGATGGATCGGCCAAGCAGCCAAGCGCGCTCCTCCTGACGCTGTGCATCACTGGTGGGGATGTCGGTAGCACGAATGGCAAGCACGGCACCGAGAGAGGCTTCGAGACTGGCGAGCAACGCTACGTTGGTGGCAGCTTCGGCCGTGTCGATGGCGCCCACGCTGCCTCCACGCATGCTTGCTTTGGCCTTGGCCAGCTCGAGTGCCTCTGCATAGGCGGACGTTGCTCGAGCAAGGTCTTCGGTCTGCAGCAGCTCGGCAAATTCGACACGGGTAAGCGGATCGGATCCAAGACTGGCGATGGCCTCGAGCGCCGTCTTGGAAAGGTCTTCGGTGCGAACGGAGAGCGAAGCCTTGGCAAGCGGGGCAGGCACATCGGCAGCGGCGTCGGCGGTAGCAGCCGAAGTGGCAGCAGGCGAAGCGGAAGGGAACTCGTCGGGCTGCGCAAACAAAGCCTGGGGACCGTAGGCGTCGAGCTTGGCGGCTTCGATGAGACGAAGGGCACGATCGAGAATGATCCGAGCGCGCTCAGCATCTGCCTTTCGTTCGGAAGCAGTGGCACCGGGGTGAGACTGTGCACGCAGACTGGCGGCAAGTAGCGAGAGCTCAATGGTCTGGGTAGCTGAGACGGAGTTGGCGGGTCTCGAGGTGAGGGCATCGAGCGTGTTGATAGCAGCAAGGGGATCACGGTTGGCGACCTGACACTGCGCCAAGCCTAAGGTGGAGAGCGAAAGGAAGTGCTGGAGCTGAATATTATAGGCAGCGTTCGAGCCGGCGGAACCGGATGATAGGATGCGAGTGACATCGTCGACGACTCGGGCGTAGTATCGCTGCGCCTGTAAGCGAAGTTCTGGTTGAGTGGCGTTGATGGAGAGCTGCGAAGCGAGGTGAGAGGCGCGAGCATAGACGAGTTGTGCGTGGTTGACAGCGACACGCGTCTCGGCATACTGGATGGCGTGTTCTGCGAGCTTGAAAGCGGTGGCGTAGTGAGACATGGCGGCCTGCTCCACCTGCTGGATGGGACCAGGTTGATTGGCAGCTTGAACAGCGTTGTTGATGAAATATTCGCACATGACGACGGCAGCGGTTGCGTTACTCTTGTCGAGCTTCCAGCTCTCCTGCAGGCTGGACATGGCTTCAGTGAACGCGAGCTCGCGCGCTTCCTCCTCCGATCGCTCAACATGAGCGCCAAAGGTGCCGGGAACGAGGCGTGCGGTCTGCTTGACCAGGTTGAGACTGGTGATGCCAAGAAGTAGATGAGCTGCAGCATTCTTCGGGTTGACCTGGACGGCACGCTTCCAGGCCTTCCTGGCGGCATCGTGATGACCTAGACCCCAGAGAGAAAGGCCAATACCAACGCGAGGATCGGGACCTCTCCAACCCAAGGTGGTAGCATTCTCGCCCTCGCTGTCGGCTTTCTTCTGGACCAGAAGACTGACCTCGAGCGCCTGTTGATACATTTTGAGGGCTTGTGCGTACTGTCGCGATCGAAGGTGGATGCAAGCTCTTCCGAGAAGAGCGAGCGCATGTGTGGGATGTTGATTGAGAATGGCATCGTAGAGCGTCTTTGCAGCGTCGTTCTGGCCGCTTGTGACGAGGTGGATGGCTCTGGAAAGTTGATTGACGTGATGCTTTGGGTCGAGAAGATTAGCCTGCGATTGGGTGGTAGCAGACTCCTTGTAGTGAACATCTTTGATCTGTTGGTTGGTCAGTCGCTGGTAGCGTGCATCGGGGAGGATGATCTTGGGCGAAGATCTGGCATTCTTGAGGGCAAAAGCAGCAAGCAGACCACGAAGCGGGATGGTCTCGGCAGGTCGGTGTGAAGCAAGAACCTGAACACCTTGTGCGCAGACCTGGACTGCCTCTGGAATACGATTCTCGATGTAGAGCTGAGTGGCAAGACGAGACCAGAATTTGGAAGCGGGACGTTCAAAACTGAGCGCTTCCAAGAAGACTTGGACATCTTCTGCGGGAGGAAGAGGGTCAAGTTCCAGCGAGATGGACTCGTTACCGCCAAGGGGAAGATCGAGCGTCCGATAGCGAGGCGGCATGATGACGAACGCTCCTCGACTTGGAGTCTGGCGAGGTCGAGTCGAAGCTGCGGCGGCTGATTTCAGCTCTTCGTGTCGTTGCCGGATGGTCAGCTAAAGAGAGGAAGCACGTTCAAGGTGGAGCAGTCTTTGTGTCTCTGCTGCTGTTCTGTGATCCTGTGATTCAAGGCCGAACGGGTCTGGCTCGTGTCACCTTTCTGTTCTTCTCGCGTCTCTGCATCGGACCCGAATTACCAGAACTGGTTTTTTTCAAACGATTGTTACGGCGGCGTTCACAACGTCTGAAATTTTTTTATTCCGACCACTTCTTCCGAATCAAACGTGACCGAAAAAGAAGTCGGCGCAACCGAGTCAGTCAGGGATGTGCAATGCCGGCAAACACAATGATGAACGCTATCGATGATTCGTCGACTGAGAGTAACCGTCCCACCAACCCCACATGGCCCTCGACAGACAGTCAAGAAGCAAGATCTCACCTTCGAACTTCCTCCCTACTCACTACCTTCTCTGCAACATCGTTGGTTCCCCTTTCAACTCGACGTCAGATGGCTGGTATCGGTGTGGGGACAGGCGCCGCACTCGGCAACGGTAGCCACGGCTCTGCTGCCTCGAGCTCTTCATCCACTAGCTCTCAGATCACGGTTGGTGTTCTTGCTATTCAAGGCGCATTCCGCGAACACGCATCTCACATCAATCGACTCAACACGCTTCATCCGCTTCAGACGATCCGCAGCACTTTGGTGCGTACACCCGAACAGCTGGATGACTGCGATGCGCTCATCATTCCCGGTGGCGAGTCCACGGCGATCTCGCTCGGCTGCGAGCGGATTGGGTTGCTGGAACCTCTGCGCAAATGGGTGCGCGATGGGAGACCTGTATGGGGAACATGTGCTGGCATGATCATGCTCGCTCGAGAGGCGAGCGGTGGTAAGAAGGGGGGACAGCAGTTGATTGGAGGTGTGGATGTGCGAGTTGGCAGGAACGGGTTTGGTTCGCAGATCGACTCTTTCGAGACGGGATTGGAGATCCAAGGGCTGGAGAAGCAGCAGGAGCCTTTCAATGGAGTGTTTATTCGAGCACCGGTGGTGGACGCTTTGCTGTTGCCGAGCGATCTGGAAAAGGTCGCTGTAGATCAGCCGACGCTGGTCAAGCGAGTGGATCCCAACACGCTTCCCGAATCTGTTCCGACTCCCATCACCAATTCGAATGCGGTTCCATTGACGCCCAATGCAGAGCTGCCAGCCAACGCCTCGGAACCTCCTCTGCCTAAACTCGCCACGGCGGATCCATCCCTTCGGATCGTCGTGGCTCCTCCCCTGTACGACACCTCGGATCCCGTAAGCTCGGCTGAGAAGAGACCTCCCATTGAAATCCTCGCAACCTTGCCGGAACCGGTCACGACCCCTCTCTCGCCTAGCAACCGACCGGTTGCAGCCTCGGTAGCTCAGCGGGATCCGCGGATGGACATTGCGCGCCGGCCGGACCACGATTCGCAGATCGTCGCTTTGCGGCAGGGCAACATTCTGATGACCAGTTTCCATCCAGAATTGACTCCGGATACAAGGTTGCACAATCTCTTTGTTTCCAAGATTGTCGTGCCCTATAAGAAGCATTCGTGAAGCGCAGGTAGAGGAAGAAATGTTCTGGCATTCTACTTCTTCTGATCATCGTTTGCACATAGACATGTTGTTTTGCATTTCAATTTAGAACCTGCATACTGCTGTGCTTTGTACAAGGGCTGCGTGATCATCGTTAGGGAGGATGGTCTCGAAGTTGGGAGCGGAAGAATTCGGAAGTCGGCGGCCGGTTTCTGTCGAAAAGAACGACAATCACGTGAGCCGATTCTCACAAAAAAATTAAAGTGGGAAAAAAAAGGGTCTTGCTTGAGCTCCTGCAGAGTCAGTTGCACCGCGGCAAAGGGAAAAAAGGCTTCTGTTACGACGAGGTGACTGAAATTTTTCAGAGTCAAAAAGAAACGTATGCACGCGGATGTGTCGATGTGGAGAGAGGCGGCCACTTACGGCTTCGAGCAAGACCATCATCTCGATTTTTCCTGGCCATTCTTGACAGTCTTTCAAAGACGCAAACCATTCGCAAGGTCGTTCTGGATAAAAACGATCAGATTGGATTTCGAAATTGATCTTGGGGGACGGAGACAATTGCATTGCACAGGTGCGAAAAGAGGATTAAGGTTCTCGACGTTCTCAAACCAAACCCAAACCTTTCTTCCTTACTTGCCTTGTCCGGCGAACGGCTTGACGATAAGCATGTCTACATCAACCTCGACACCGATCGGAGCATCGACCCTACTGGATGCGCCTATCTCGGGACATTCTACACCAGCATCCTACGCCTCACCTTCCTCGCATCCATTTCCTCATCCTACCTCATCGCATCTTCATCACACCACATCCATCTCCAACGGTACATCAACACCCACTTCCTCCACATCGACCTCCATCGATCTATCCAACCTATCCGCACATCCGACCTATGCAGCTTTGTTTCCCGATCCGGATCTACCCATCGCCAACATCTCCCGAATCATGAAACGCTCCTTACCGGAAAATGCAAAGATCGCCAAAGACGCCAAGGAATGCGTCCAAGATTGCGTCTCGGAACTGATCAGCTTTGTGACGAGCGAAGCAAGCGACAAGTGTTTTGCCGAAAAGAGAAAGACCATCAACGGCGACGACATTCTCTACGCAATGCGCGTCTTGGGTTTCGACAACTACGAAGAAGTCTTGAGGGTTTATTTAAGCAGATACAGGATGGACCAGGAGTCGAATCCAAGACAAAAGAAAAGAGGTAGACCAGGCAAATTGCAAGAAGACGATGACGAGGACGACGACGAGGACGACGACGAAGCAGAAGACGAACACCAAAGGACCACTCAGAATGAATAGGGTACCACTCAGTTTCCAGTACGGCAAGCAATCCGAACCCTGCATCTCATCCACCAATGCTAACTATATATCCGCTCACGTAGCTTCTCACTCCCACTCGAACCCCACACTCTTTCTCTCTGACAGACAATTGTACTTCTAGCTCGTAACACACGGATCAAGCCGTCTCATCGGACTTGGCATTCCCCTCACAGTACAGACGCAAGCCTCGGACGTCTTACACCCGCACCCGCACCTTCTCCCTCTTGCTCCTGTACTTTACCACTCGCCACCTCGGCGCACATTCGATCAAATCCATACCGCGCATCCATCCGCGGCTGACAAGGTGTACCGATAAAGTAGCTATCCATCGCCGACAAGAATCGTGTCGCATACTCGCTCGGCGGCAAAATCGTCACGTTGCCTTTGCCCTCTTGTCCTTTCAGCGCCTTTTTCGAGCTTGACTCCAGTTGTTTGGCCAGTGTAAAGGCGCCCAGGAAATCCACAATTCTGCAGCGGAAGGATGGCCGCTCCGGTGCTTCGTCCGCCTCCATGCCTGCCTCAGATGCCGTTGCGCCCGCCCTCATCGTGGGCGCGGCGGGTGGGTACATGTCGTCCTGGCGAACGGGTCGTTCCATGACTCCAAGAAGCAGCGAATAGTCCATCACGTTGGAAGCGGTCAGGAATTGCGTGTCGTTCTGCAGTGCTCGGATGAAAAGCTCCTTCTGCGTTTCGGGTACAAAGGCGCGGTGACGGTATCTTTCGATCCATTCGCTATCCCACCAGACTGCGCTCGAACTTGATGAAGAAGACGGCTTGGCGTCGGCTCGGCCGGCTGCGGCTGCGGCTGCGACTTCTCCGTCTCGACTTGGGCTCGTCTGAGGGCTGCTGCTGCTGCCTCCTGCACCTGCATGTGCGTCGGTCGACGCAGCACCGTCCGAATCGCCAGTAGCTACCGAAATGACACCCACGTTCATCGCAGTCGTTGCTGATCCTTGCACTGCTGAGCCCTTCGCTGCATTCGCCACATCGACGAGCGGCTGCCCATTGGCTGCAGCGGTCGTGGCAGCCTGCTGCAGATCCTGTTGCTGCTGCGCACTCAGCTTGACTTTGCGATCTCGGATGCCCTTGAGATCGAACCGTATCGACTTGCCACCGTCGCCCGCCCACAAGTTTTCGAGCAGCATTACGCTCATCTTGAGTTTGGTTTCGCCCGACTTGATGTCCTTAATCTTGATGCTGTAGACACCCGCGATCTTGACAAGCAGCGTAGGACAGTCATTGACGGCAGAATTCATCATGTAGCGAATGTAAGCCGGAGCAAACTCCAGGAACGCTTCTCTCTCGTCGATGCTCCACACAGTGAGCAGCTGCTTGGCGATGAATCGCTCGTCCGCCGTTTTGAAGAAGGCTGACTTCGACTTGCCGCCGGTAGCGACCCACGGCTGACAGCGCGATAGACTCTCGACGTAGTCGTGCTCGACTCCCCATCGCTCGCGAAGCGCCGCAAACTCCTCTGCAAACCAAGACACGCAGGAAATCTTGGTGTTGCCATGGACCAGATTGTGCTTGATGTGGGGCGATTCGGCAGCTTGAGATCCAGGCAGCGTGCTGTTGGACACCATAGATTGAGCATCAGCGCCTGCGATGCCCTCACTCGTAGACGAGGGTTGCGCCGCTTGTCGATGCGTGTTGCTATCACGCTGTGGTCCAGGAGAGGTGCCAGCAGGCGACTGGACGTTGTCTCTGTCCCGTGAAGCGTCAGACGCTATCGACGACGATGGTCGACGAGGCTTTGATGCCGAGCGAGGAATCGCCCTGGGTGGACCCATGGGAACACGATGTGATACGCCGCTCAACTGCGAGCCCGTAGCTTCTGACTTGTTGTTTTCTGAAGAGAAGATGCTGGCAAGCGATGCGGGACGTCCTGACATAGGCGTGACTTGGGCGTGGAAAGCCAAGTCTGTGCCCGTACTGCTGATCGCGCTTGGACCTGCAGACTGACCAGGTCGCTGGGGTTGAATGGAAGATTTCCTGTCCGGGATGGATGAGAAGGAAGATTGCGAACGCAGCTCAAAAGTGCGTCGAAGTGCCGAAACACTGCCAGGGGTGCGCTGATCGTGTCTACCCGGCGATGGCGTCCTTTGATCTACGAAAGCTGCAGAGGGCCGTCTGAGTGGCGTGCGCGGAGGACAAAGGGTTGTATCCTGCGCGTCGATAGAGCTTGAGATGGTCGAGCTGCGTCCGTCGGTCCGAACGATGTCGATCTCTTCATCATCGGTGCCATCATCGTCGTCATCATCGTCACCTGTGTCTCGGAGATCCTTGATGGACCCTGCTGATGAAGGCGGCCTACCATTCGCAGCCATTGCTTGATGGTTGGCTCCTTGCGATTCCGATATGGTGGAGCCGACGCGCCTCAGCGTCAGTGACAAAATGGACGATTCGCGTCCACGCTTCTTGCGCTTCAGCACGGCACGCACCGGTTCCGCATCATAGAAGATTTCATCCTTATCTGGGTCTAGCTGAGCCACAGGCACTTTGCGCACCGGCCTGTCCTTGAGCAAGATCGACGCGGCTGTTGCAGTGCTAGCACCCGACGTGGAAATGAAGGAGCCATTGCTCGGCGCTTGGCTGCCATCCACCACTCCGCTGCGCCACTGCTTGACATGCTCGTCGTTACTACTGCCCAAGTATCCCGCAGCCTCTTGTTGACGATCGGCGATCGTGCCCATCTCGCCGCGGAAGTCACGCGAGCTGAGCGAATAAGCAACGATGGATAGCGGTTCATCATCGCGGATGATAACGCAACTACCCGGGAACGCATGTCGACTGGCGCCAAAGTATTCGGGCTCGTCGTAAGAGGAACATCCAAAGTCGTTCTGCTCCTTCCTGTTTAGATGCTTCTTGGTCCATGCGGCCAGACGGTTCTTAGCCGACTTGGCACGGTCAGCGAACGCTTTGCGTACGTCGTTGATGCCGTCCAGTAAGAGGGTTCTTTGAAGGGCTTCGTACAGCTCAAATTCGTCTGAACGAAGAGAGGACCGCAAGGAGGTGAGCAGGTTCAGCGGTTCGGCGACCTGCTCTGTGATCGCGGTGCTGGACGACGAGCCAGGAAGACCCGGCTGATGTGTTTGGCCTGCCTCGGCGTCTTGGGCCGCTGACTTCCTGCGGATGGTTTTGCCGGCTTCGTCGAGCTCGCGAGATACGAAAACGTCTTCCAGCTTGGTCGTGTTGATCTTGACAGAAGCGAAGAAACGTTGTATTTCGAGTCGCGTCTGTTCTGCTATTTGCTTGAACCTACGCTTCTCGGCTTGCGCTTGCTTTTGCTTTTTCTCGCGTCGACGCTCTCCATTCGTCTTGAGGCATGGCCCCTGAATGTGCAGGTCAAACAAGACGAGAGGCTGCACTTGCACTTTGACGAGCGAACGCCCACTTCGGAAGAGGCGCAGCAGGTTGGGTCCTTCTGCGATGCTGCGGCTATCCTCGCTCTTGCCTTGACGGAGCTGCTGCTTTACACTGGTCAGACCACCATAGCCTTTGACGGTGGTGGGCTCCAGTCCCCCGGCTCTACGCAGAGCTGGATGGTACGAGATGGCTTCCAAGTAGCGGGCGAAAGAAAGCAAGTAGGTAGACTCGGACATGGGGACTGCCTTGCCTTGCCAGCCGCTCTTTGCGCTGGCGTTCCACATCCAGATACCGCTGGCGCTCGCACTGCCTCGTTGATCGAATAGAGGGCCCGATGTGCCGCTTTCCGCGGCTTGGACGGCTGTCTCGGCGACGGCAAAGGCGGTGTTGGCAGCCTCCTTGTCCGTGTGCGACACGGCGGCGATGACAGAGACGTCGGACTCTCGAGATCGCGTCGGCTTCAACAAGGGAGAGACAGCTGCGCTTCGCGAGCTCTTCTCTGCGCTCGACTCGGACACCGGCGGAGACGGAACCTCGGCTTCCGTCCCGCAGAGGCGTGCTGGCAGCACGGTCGCAACAAGTTTAATGCGGCATGCACCGTGGATGAATTGCAAGCGCTGCTCAGGCGTTTCGTAAGCGCTATTGAGACGTTGTCCCGTGGATGCGTGACCACGTTCCTTGGCTCCACTGAGCTGACTCTTTCCACTGACGATACGCGAATCCTGCGCCAATCTGGATGCAGCATCATTGTCTGCCTCCAAGGCGCAGGCGCGAATTCCGAGCTCTTCGATTACTTGCCCCAAAGGTACGTCTCGGCTGTTGCTGAGCCGTTGGTAGAATGCCACCTCCTCACGACAGAGGTCTAGGGCTGAGCCATCCCTGGAAAGAAGCTCGTAAGACAAGAGTTGCACATGTCTGGATCCACTGCGTACGTTTGACTGGATTGGCTGCTGTTGCTGACCCCGCGACAAGATGACACTCCAGGGCGAATTCGACGCAGGAGCTTGAACCCCGACAAAGGGCAGCAGGTCACCAGACGCAGAAATGCCGTGCGAAGGAGCGGCAAATGTCAAATGCTCTCGACGCTGGTCGGCCAAAAAGCGTAGCAGCTGCAAGCGATGGAAGGCGGTCAAGTAGGCGGCAGTTGGGAATGTTGGTTGGCGAGGATCGGGGCGATACTGATAGCAGAGGAGCATGGAAAGCTCAGGCGAGGTGGACAGAGCCGCTGGACTGGGTGCTTCCGCGGGGAATGCGGGTTTTGGCTTGTTCTGGGCGCGCAACCTCTGAAAATTAGACATGCTGTCCTCGATGGACTGCGCTCGAGATCGTGATGTCGCAATTTGATCGTCGAGCGCTTTTTGCTTTCGTTCGTCTGCAGTGCTGCCGGAAGATGAAGGCGACAAGATGGACTCAGAGCTCGAGGGGGTAGGATCCGCCCGAGCAGGATCAGAGGCTGAAGGCCGGGTAAAGGCATTCATCAATCGTCCCACCAAGCGATGCGATTTGTTGGTCGAATGAGAATTGGAATCAGCTGTCGCACTACGTCCCCCGGACGGTGTGGACGGGGCAGACTGGTTAGATGCGTTGGCGAAAAGCGCCGCCTTCCTTGCCGCAATCGACTGCTTGGGCTCCTCGCCGGTCTTGAAGAGGGCCTTTCTGGTGGCAGTAGAGGACAGGCTGGTTGCTTCGTCCTCGGTGTGGTAGCGGTGCATTGTGAGCGAAGTTCGAGGAGCTGTCACCGATGTTCCTTGACCATCACCGGTTCCTGGTCGACCCGCAGGAAAACTTGCATTGGGCTCTGCAGATGCAAGTGGTTGCTGTCCGATCTTGCCCCATAAGCTCTTGGTCCACTTCCTCGGGCCGTATTTGGAATGATCCGTTCCAGCCTCGTGCATGTTCTCGTCAGCTCTTTCAACCGGTTCCAGGTTATAATTAGAGGCATGTGTGGAGCTGCCGGTTGCCGAGACCGATTTTTGACTGCCATCAAAGCTTTGCTGCGAGCTGGTTCGAGAGATGGTTGGCTGTTGGACTAGACTGGCGCCTCGTTGTGGTGCATCGACCGCCGACGTGGTGCGTGCGGGCACCTTTACCGATTTCGGGCGAGCTGCATCCGAATCGCTCAGGAAGCTCGACTCGAGTAGCATGGACATGCCAACGTAGAGAGTGATTTCCAAGAGTTCGACGAGAGCTTGCCGGTGCTCTTCCGTCTGGACTCGACAGACAAAGCTTCCGCCCACGAACCTGATGCGCTCGTCCTCATCTGGAGGCAGGGCGCTCGCCCTGCGATCATGCGACGACGCGCCATGATGTGCGAAGATCTCTTCGCCGTCATAGACATCGACAGTCCACGCCACGGACCCGACCGCCTGCTGCGTAGAATCGCCCTTGGCGTTGTCAAGTTGCTCGCGCGGTGGGAGGCCATGGCCGACTTTGCCTGCCTTGGCAGTCATGTCGGAGCGCGTGGATATGCTGGAGCCCACGTCTGGCTCTTGAGCAGCAATGCCAGCTTTGTCAAAGTCTCTGGCGGTGATGGTACCGGACCTTCGTCGATGGCCTTTGCCAGCGTTTTCGGCAACGGAGATGGATGCGCAGAGCCGACAGACAACCATCTTGGCCCACTCGTCACAGCCCTGGCCGATCTTGGCGAGGTAGTCACGCTCTGCCTTTTCCAGCGCATCGGTCTCGGCTTCTTCAGCATCACTGGCGAAGGAGCGCAAGCTGGGGCGACTGGATTGAGGACGCAAGGTGGGCGGGGCTGTCAGGACGGCATCGACTGAGTCTTCTGGTTTGGTGCCGTTGGCTGCAGCCGCTGCGGCTGCTTGCTGCGCTTTCTGTCGCATGGCGGCGCCAGCGGCAGCGCTGAGAGAAGCGAGGTGCTCCATTGCTTTACTCTTTTCGCCGGTGTTTGCATTGGACGACGTACGCGCAAAGGTCGATGATGCTTCTTGCGAAGGAGCCATGCTCTGATCCGGTAGCGACAGCTTTGGGACAGAGTCCGATGAAGGCACGGGAGATGGTTTGGGTAATGCTTGGCTCGAAAAGTTCGCAGGAATACTCTGAGGATCTTTGGCGGGCGTGATGAAGGCATTCGTCACAGGGGCGGACGACGAAGGTGGTTCGATAGCGGGCGTGGAAGGCGTGGAAGGTACGTCGGATTGAGTACTCTCGGGAGTGGCTGTGCCACTGATAGCCGTCGTAGCGCTCGACTTGGACAGAAAGTTGGGATGCCCGGCATTCTTTTTCAGAAGATTGTCTGATGTGCGTCGAGATGAGGAGAGGGGAGGAGGTGCGAGTGAGTCGACGGAGAGCGATGCGGCCTTCTCCTTGTCGTCGCCATCAGAACGAGGGTCATTCAGTGTTTCAACACCAGCAACGGGCCCGTAGTTGCGGACGAACCAGACGGCATTGCTCAGGATCTTGACGGCAACATCTCTTTTACGAATGCGATGGTCTGGATCCCCGTTTAGGCCAGCATAGTAGTCTTGGCCCATTTGGAAGTGGGAAGCGGAAGTGAAACCAGAGAAGGTGTCCTCGCCAGATAGAGGAGGGACATGATTCTTTTGAGCTTCTTTGTATGCTTTTCCGAGAGCAGCAGCGGGCCATGCGAAACGGGCCCAACGTGATGAAAGGACGCTACTGTTTTCGGTTGCTTGCGCCGCAGAGGCGTTGCGGAGCTGGGCCTCTGCGCGCCATCTGATGGATGCAGTGCGTTGCAAGGCATTCAAGATGTGCTTTTGTGAGAGATGTCGGAAGGCAGCTTGCAGTGCGCAATAGAGATTGTTGAGAGTGGCTTCGTCGAGGATGTATATGCCATCTCTGTGATCGTTGGCTGGCGCAGTGGATGCAGATGCACTGGTGCCAGTGGAGTGCTTCTTGTATGTGCCTGTAGCTGAGACGACGACGTTTCTGCCGATTGTGCCCTCATCCTTGGCGGAGTGCGCTCCAGGTTCGTGTTTGAGCGCTGCGTAGTGGAGGATGGTGAGAAGATGACGGAGGCTCTGTTCATCTAGACCCTGGCCGCCGTCTTCAGCAGATGATGAGGGTGTGGTGCCGCTGGTTGTAGTGGAAGAGGACGAAGCAGCCGAAAGCTGCTTGTCGGGAAGAGCATCAGGCCACCATGAATCTGCTTTGTGGTACTGAGCTTCAAGAGCCGCCGAGTCGATCAAGCCATCTCCAGTATCGTCTGTATCGTCCGACTGATTCAGATGGGATGGAGGGATCTGAGGCAGTGGTTTGCGGATGAGACGGCGACGCGTGGTTAGGGAAAGCTCGATGCTAGCCTGCCAATTGGATGTGGAGCCTTGAGCAGAGGAAGTGTCTTCCGAGGTATCGACGAGGGAATTGCGACGAGAGGATGGCGTCCAGGGCAATGTTGGGTTGAGCGAAGGGGCCGCAGCTGCTCTGTATCGGTTTGAGGTGATCGGCGCTTTGGGTTGATTGAGCGTCTGCCGACTCGTAGACGGAGAGGCCGACATGGCGGGATCAGCCCGAGGCGTGTGGGCGATCATGGCAAGCTGAGGGTACACATCCGATGCCGACAAAACAAAGGAGGAGAAAATGCTCTAGCGTCGTTCAGCAGCTTCAAAGGATGGCGATCATGTACGAGATTTCAGCGATGCTGACATTTCGAAGGCGGGCGCGAAAGTGGTGGTGATGATCTGGCTGTTCAGCTAGGTGACGGCGGTGTTAGTCTCGGTCTATCCGAAGACCTTTAGCTGGTGAAGCCGGCTGGGCTTCCGACTTGAGATATGTGATGGCGCAGAGGAGAACGACAGGAAAGAAATGAAACGGGGAGCATGACATATGCACCCTTGACGCATCGCTGAGTAGCAGCATCAGCAACACGGAACAAGATTCAAGCCAGGAACTGGTAATAATCCACATTCTCTCTCTCTCTGCTGCATCGCCTTGAAGCGTATTTCGAGGTGTTGCTCTCCGCCGCTTGCCGCTCTCTCTCTATCTCTCTTTCTTTTGTTTATCTTTATGAAATTGATTTTCCCTTTCTTTTCGCCATTTCCTTTATGTTTTTCCTGGTTGGTTTTTTTGGCCCCTGAGCTGAACCCTGCGAGACTTGTGTGAGGTTCTGTTCTGATTCGGCTCGAGAAGATGTTGATCTTCTTAGTCGATCTTTCAAGCTGTGAGCTGTGTCGTGTGGTTTCGTTCTGACTGCACCCAACGATAATGTGTTTCTCTTCTCGTTTCCCAAGAGCTAGTCGGGACAGGATGTCCGAGGCCGAGATGCACTCTCGAACATCGAAACGATAAATACTTGAAAAACAGGAAAAGGAAGGATTTATTTGTTATTAGTATATTCGACTCACCTATGGACGGGAACGACGAATCGGGCACTTGAACGGCGTGTGTTGCTCTCGAACCATTCCACGTTTTCGGCAGGTGGAGGCTGCAAAGGGCGTGTTTTTCTCCTTGGTCTCTGTTGGTGTGCCGTCGCCATCAGAGGAAAGAGACGCGTCGCAGACGGGAAAGAGGTGGTCGAGTTGTGAGTGACCTTTTTTCTTGTGGGCTTGTGAAAAAGACGACGCAGGTGTACGTTGGTGCCGACTGTAAGCGCCCTGAGGTAGAGCCTGTCTCGAGTGGAGAATCTGCGAAGCTCAGCTTTTGATCTGGTGCTTGAGGAGCAAGTGACTAGCGTTCAGAGGCGTAGACGGCATCCCCGACGCGAGGCGTTTCGTTGTTCGGCCTTGCCTTTTACGAAGCCATTGTCCCGCTCAGCTTGCTGCACGCCCGCCCGCACGCACGCCCAACGACAGAGCAGCGGACAGTTGGCCTCAAGGCATACAAATGACGGAATGCAGGCACAAGAGCACCGTCTCGACCAGACCACGTTGGGCAGTAGGAAGCACAGGATCTTGACTCTGATTTTCGCCAACGTCACACGCGATGATGATCATCGGTCAATTTTCCGCAGACTGAGTTTGGACCCGATTTCACTCTGTCGTGTGTCTGTCTGCCTTCAAGACTGTAGAGCACTTGCGACAAGGCAGCGTCGATCCACGATCCGAGATCGGCGCGCGACGTTGCGCTGCGCTCAAGGGCGGGCAAACGCGTTGCTGCAGCAGCCCAAGGAAAGGGATCAAGCGAAGCGGGTCATCTTGCTGTGCTTATTTGGCCGGTGTTTGAATTGAGCGGCGTCTCGTTCGTTACAGCAAAGCCTTGAGAACAGCGAGCGCATGAGAACTGTCAGGGCCTCGGGTGTACAGCCGACCCTGACTGGCACTCTGTCATCAGTCATCGTCACGACGATCTCTTTCGTCCTACTTTTCCTCTCTTTTCCTTGCCTTCCCCTTTCTTTCATCGTCTGATGTCCCTTTGTCTCGGCAACTACGGCGACCATCAATAGCGACATCCTCGAGGCTTCGACTTCATTCTTTTCTCTTGGTCCCACGCAGGGTCATGCGACGTCGATCCCACCCACCGATACACTGATCGAAGCGCAGAACCAAAGTAGGCTCCCTTCGAGATCCTTCGACCCTCTTGCAAATTTCGCTGCTAGCTTCATGGACACCATTGTCATTATCGCTCATCCACCATGTCTGGTATCATAGGCGAGTATCTCTCGCTTCCCTCTTCGACGCGAGTTGACTCTCCTAGCCAGACCCATCAGTGGCTCGAAGCTCTTCTCTCCGGCGGCCTCACGGTGCTTGGTTCCGTCAGCGACTCGATCCGTTCCAAGCTGGCCACCGCCGTTCTCAGAGATCTCGCTGCTGCATCGGGCACACGTCAAGGCGACTACCTTCTCAATACTAGATCCGACGCCCGTTGGGACTCCAACATCAGACTTTCGGCGTTGAGGCTTCTCAAGGAGCTCAGCCGTCTCCCTGGCGGGAGCGCACCGCTCGCAAAGCCAGAAGCACTCCGCGTCCTCTTGCAACAGATCGACTTTCCCAAGCAACGTGTTTTAAAGACTTCCTCACCCACCACTGCAATTTCAATTTCCGCTACACCCTTCAATGCCACCTATACCCTCGGCTCGATTGCAAAGTCATTGAAACGCGCCGTCAGTAGGCGCGGCTCTCATCAATCCGACCGTCGCCATTCAAAGGACAGGGATGCTCCCTCTTCGGACAGCGGCGGTGAAGACCACGATGTGGGTGCAGATCCCGACTGGCCCATCACCGATATGGCGCTACGATGTCTCAACAATGCCCTCTTTCTCAACGAAGATGCTCGACTACCCTTCTCCAGCGAGCAGGTCGGCGGTGGCCACGTTGCAGTCGCCCTCCTCTCACGACCTCATGATACCCCGGCAGACATTCTCTTCCTCGGCGCGCGTCTCTTGTTCTTCAGCACGCTCTTTGAATCGCCCTTTAACAAGGTTGCAGTGACCACTTTGAATGTCGTCGGTGTCGAGGCTGTCTGCGTCGATGCGCTGGTCAAGTCCTCGGTAGAAAAGGCCGCAGATCCAAACGCTGCATCTTCGCTCCTCGTTGCCAGCGGCACCCAGGCACAACTCAACACTGCGCTATCCGATCTTCTCAAAGCGCATTTCAACATCTGTCTCTACTACCCACGCATCGTTCAGGCAGAAGCTAAGCAAGAATCACAGACCGATACCAACGCATCGACGTCGGCAAGACAAGCAGGCACGGGAAAGCCGATTCTAGGCGAAGGATTCGATGCAGAGCTATTGGGGATGCTAAGGCCGCTCCTCTCTGTCGTCACTGTGCTACCGTTGCCTTCGCCGGTGCCCTTGATGCCGCCATTTACGCATGCCATCGCTGCTCTGCTCAACTACCCTGTTGTCAATGTCAAGAAGGAGATGCTCAGCGAAAAGGTCCTCTCTGTTGCCCACTCGCATTCTCTCACTGCTGCCATCTCGCCTTCGTCCACCCAAGCACTCGGATCTGCATCTCCCTACATCAGCCGCCTCCTAGTGTTTGCCGATCTCATGCTGGCTCGTTACTTTGCCTCGCCAATGCCCAACGACGACGGCAGACGCGTGCCCGAAGATGTCGATGCCAAAGCAGTCAAACAGAAAGCAGCTTCTGATGGAGTCGATCTCGAAGACACGCTCGAGCCACTCCTCCTCTTGCTTCGCAAAACAGCTGCCGAGGATGACTCGCTTCGATCGGTCCTCTCGGCCATTCTCCTACCTTCTGATCTTGACCGCAGTCTAGCTCTGGATCGTCGACTGGATCTGTTGGGGAAATTGGTCAGGCTGATGTCTTCCGTCACACTGTCCCGTCCCGCACGAGCTTCCGGAGAGTTGCTATTGGCCCTCTGCAACGGTGACGCCAAGCAAATGACGGAAGCGATTGGTTACGGGCCGTGTGCAGGATTCCTGATGAACACCGGTCTAGCTTCTGC
The DNA here is from genome assembly GCA_928722275.1 of Ustilago vetiveriae. Taxonomy (NCBI): domain Eukaryota; kingdom Fungi; phylum Basidiomycota; class Ustilaginomycetes; order Ustilaginales; family Ustilaginaceae; genus Ustilago; species Ustilago vetiveriae. Next base: position 302,619 of record CAKMXE010000021.1, read on the forward strand.
CTTGCCCTCGGCAGCTTCAGCATCGGCTGATTCGAATGGAAGAAGCATCGACCCGATCACTGGTGAATACGAGCCGACAGAGGAGGAGAGAGCCATGGACGAAATCAATCGTATGAGCGAGCAGGAAAAGGAAGCAGAAGCGGAAAAGCTGTTTGTCCTCTTTGATCGCATCAATCAGAACGGCGTCATGCAGGTACGGCATCCCATGGCAGCAGCGCAAGAATCGGGTAGGTTTCAGGAGTTGGATGCCAAGGCGGATCAGGAGGAGCGGGAGCGGTTGGAGAAGGAGGAGGAAGAGGCGGAGAGAGAGGTAGAGCGCGAAATGGCAGCACGGAAGAAGAGGTTGGCGGAAGCAAAGATTCGCGCGCAGAAACTCGTGCAGCGACAGCAGCCGCCGGAGTCTCGGATGGAGCAAGAGGAAGCAGCCGCCGCGATGGAGAGCGAAGAGGCCCAAGGGGTGGAGACCAACGGTCTTTCTGCACCGGCTCGGTAATCGTATCTCATAGCTGCCGCTGCGGCTGGATCCGATGCACTGCTTCTGTCATTTTCCACACCCATGCGAACACACCCATGCAATCCGGCATTCGAGGACAATACAATCTCTGCACATACCATACAATAGCATCCCTAATGGCATCAAACCCATCCAACCGTCTTTTCTGCTCCTTGCAACAACGGCAGTACGTTCCACATCAAGTGAGCCACCACGACCGACACCGCGCCAACAACACTCGCCACGGTGACCGCCTGAACGATTGGCGCCCACGCTGCATCTGGAACTGGAATCTGAACCTCCAGCCCTCCCCTGTTGGCCTTTGTGAGGGCGACTACGACCATGTTGTCTCGGTCGACGAGGTTGTTCAGGTGAGAGCTGAGGTGTGCGTGCGAAGGTGGTAGCAACGATGAGATTGGCGTTGGGTCGATAGATGGCTGGGGTTGAGAACAAGAGATGTAGAGGGTCGGTTGAGGGACGGTGATCTTGGCATGAGTTCGATTCGATGAATGAAGCGGTGGTGAGAAGCCAAGGTGTTTGCTCGTTGAACGATAGAGCTGGGTGAGCGAGTCGGGTAGGATTTCGCTTATCAACTTTGTCAGCCTGGTCCAAGGTTGTTCGGCTCTGCTCTCCAAAGGAGGATGGTATCGCAAATGCAAAGGAACCTTTCCATTCCACAACTCTCCGTCCGCCTTTAACAATTCATCCACATCGACCGGTAGAACCACTGTACTTCTTTCGTCTTTGAACTCTTGTCTCTGTTTCCCGTTCCTCACTTTGACTCTTGCTCCACTATCTTGACCTAGACTGATCTTCACCGGCTCAGCCTGCTTCGAAACCACTTGTTCGGCATTCTGTCTCAGCACAGCTCCTAGAACATCTTGCAAATCGATCCCTTGGCCACTCAACGTCTCCTTCTCGTCTTGCTTTTCCCACCACTGTCTCTCCACCTTCCCCCCTCGAGTAGGACGAGAAGTCCATCCTACCGCATGCTCCAACTCGACCCTGCCTCCAGAGCTCAACACTTGACCCTTTGCCAACTGACCCGCATTGCTCCCGATGATCGCATTGGTGGCGGTAAAAGGATCGTAGAATACCCCACTGGGCAGATGAAGCAGAAGATTGGCTTCGCAGGAATTCGAGGTGGTAGATAGGGGTAGATGAGGTTTTGGAAGGGAGACTGAGAGAGTTGGGTGGAAGCTCTGGGCGTTGAGCAGTGTTGTTTGCAGCGTTCCCAGGGAGGTTTGTGATGACATTTTTGTCGGAGAGGATGATGGTGGGATGGTGGAAGAGACAAGGAAGAATGCGGGGGAAACCTGCACTTTGTTGTGTTTTCTTTTGGTCCGAGCGTCCGTTTCTCGACCGTTGGTTTTCTGGCAGAGGACGTACTGAATCCAACACCTTAAATCAAGAGGAAAAATAAAGGTCGTAAAAATGTAAACACCTTGTAGTCGCCATCGACTAGCGTCGCGATCATCATCATTCGCTGATGCAAACCAAGGGGCTGTGGAAAGGTAGATCCCCGTTCTTCTGAGACCGAGAATTGGTTTGGCAACAGCTTTTCTGCGAGAGGAGGACCTGGAACCTGACTGCGTGGAAGAGGGTGTCGCCATGCGGAGACTACGTTTGGGCGTACTATAGCACTTCATGAGCGATACAGTCGGTCAATGACTTGGGTCAAGTGGGAGCCTACGTTTCTCTGTGTGACAGCTAAATTCTGATGTGGGAGCGGCGATGCCTCGACTCGGGTACAGCGGATAGCCCTTGGTGGGTCTCTCCATTCATACTCGATCACCTTCCTCTACCTTGCCTGACAATGAACACTCCCACACGTTCTCCTCATCATCTTTCTGCCTACCATCCCTCACACTTACCACCAACTCACTCTCCTCTACTCTGTCCGACCACCAGAAATGCACTTCAACATGGTCTCCCCTCTTGTCCTACTTCTTCTCCTCTTCTCCTCGTTCCTCCTCTTCCAGCCCGTCTGGTCAGCACGAGATACTCCTCCCATCACACCCAACGCCTCGCCACCTCTTACACCCACACGAGCTTCTTCATCCTCTTCTCCACCCGTTTCTCGAGTGGTCTACGCTGATGAAGATCCCTCTGCTTCGCACATGGCATGGCTTCGGGGACGAGCCTCGCAAAACCGTGTTTCCAATTCGCAGTGGAGGTTTATCGAGCATCGACTTCGACATCCCAGCGATGCATATATCCAGCCTAAGGAGCCTGTCTTTGTATTTTCAGCTCGAAAGCCTTCGAGTTCGACGACGGGAGATGGAAAGGAGGAGAAGAAGAAGACGCCTTTCTCGCCTCGGAATCCTGCCAAAGATACCAGTGGTGCAGGAGGGACGATGCAGGCAGCTTGGAATGGTAGGAAAGTGCGTTTTAATGAGGTGGGATTGCGTAGAAGACCCAAATCGGTTTCACCTCCCGATTCGGCCAGGTTGGCGCAAGAGTGGAAGGTGGATGAACAGGTCAAGAGGTTGAAAGATGCAAGAGATGCGAGCGATAGTCCTACTCGATCCGCGTTGAACGATGCGGTGAAAAAGCTGCAGGATCTTGGCCTGTCTCGGCAGAAAGATCGAGCTAGATCTCCAGTAACACCAGGTACACCAGCTACTCCGGATACCGGTGGCGCATCTACACCTGCTCACCAGACATCCAGCTCTCATACTCCAGCTGCTGTCGATACAGGAGGAACAGAGAGTCCTGCTACACCCGCCTCTGGTTCGGGTTCGATGGCCGAAATCCCACCTTATCGAATGTGGTCGGTCAAAACCGCGCTACCACACATCAACATCCCGTACTCGAACCTGGAAACCGTTCCTCCGAGCTATCCGCACTGGCAATCAACCGTCTCGGCTTTGAAAGAGAATGATTGGAAGCATCAACTGGATGAACGGGTCAAGTGGGCGGGTATTCATCGGGTGGGAAACTCGCGTGCTGCTAGGGTCGTTACTCCCTTGGGTACGGTGACCGGTGGAGATGTCGATTTGAGTAATCCTGAATTCGTCTATGATGCTGCCCATCCACCGCCTAGGTTGGACAATCTTTTGTTGACTCACACGCAAAGGAGGATTCACGCATGGAAGCAATTGGCCGAACTGATCCCCCCGGCATTAAGCTCGCATTCAAAGGCCGTCTATGACGCTCACACGCAAGCCAACTACGCCGAAGTAGGCAAAGACATCCACGACTCGGTCCATCCCATCCAATACATCAGTCAGATGTTAAGAGACAAAAACGCCGCCATCGTCTTGGAAAATGCCCTACACGACGAACTCCACAAAGACCTCAAACACACCCCGCCAGAAGCAGTCTCGCACTTGCAGAAAATCAGAGCTTACAGTCGAGCAGGTAAAAGAGACCATGCTTCAATGGAGCAGTTGCTAGGCACCGACTACGCCACCCACAACAAATTCTGGTATCCTTACTACCATGATAAGCCGGCATTCAAGATCCCCAACCCCCTCGATACTTCGTTGGACCATTTTGCCGCTTTCGCTCCATTCGCCGATGCTGTGGCCCTTAAAAAAGTCTAGAGAAGCGCATCTTGATTTGTCAATTGCATCTCACTTTCACCGCTCGTCTTCTCTCTGTACTTCGAATGTCAGATCACGCTCTTCATCCCCCACCCATTCATGCTGTGCGCGACTTCTTCGTATTGACAAAAGGAAATTGCAGCAATCACTGATCGGAACCGTTGAACAAGAACCAGATCTCCTTGAAGTCGAGCCGGTTGCCCTTGACAAGCTTGCTGCCCTCCAGAGCCGCCTTGGCCAAGGCCCTCTTCTTTTCTTGCAATTTGAGGATTCTCTCCTCGACTGTATCCTTGATGCTCAGCTTGTAGATCGTCACATCCCTCGTCTGACCAAGACGGTGGGCTCGATCAAAGGCTTGCTCTTCAATCTGCGGATTCCACCACAGATCCATCAAGATGACCCGGCTGCAACTGGTCAGATTCAAGCCTGTGCTGCCCGCTTTGAAGGAGATGAGGATGACAGTGATGTGGGGATTGGTGCGGATACGTTCCAGCGCCGATTCGCGTTCCTGGGGTCTCATTGATCCGTCATATCGCACGTACTTGAAGCCGTGACGATCCAGATGTGGCTCGACAATGTTGAGGAACGAGGTGAACTGCGAAAAGACAATCGTCTTTTCAGTGACGTCGGCGGCGCGAACTTTGGAAAGGATCGAGAGCATCTTGCGAATCTTGGTAGAGCCAAAAGAAGTATCGAATAGATCCTGCGAATGATTCGTGGCGAGCTCGGTGCATTCGAGGCACAGGTCTCGATTTGAGAGGTTGGAATTGACAGCAACCATCGGGTCATCTGGGCTGTTGGACGAATTCCGGAATGGCATCGCTGCGCTCGCGGGGATTTCGACGTTGCACTGGTCGCAGCGCTTGGTCTTGACGCTAAGTCCGGAAAGCATGGCGGCCAAACCGTCATCGTCGTCTGGGTCGTCATTCGCCTCAGCTGTAGGAGCTTGCTGAGACGATGACTCGGTTGTAGCAGCAGAGCCCACGGCGCTTGCGTCTGTGCGAAGACTTGCTGTGACCATTGCGGGATGACTGCACGCCTGGCGCAGTCGGAGCAGCAAGACGAGAGATGCAATCATGTTGGCTTTCTTGCCGCTCGCCTTTTGACGCTCGTCTTCCTTTTCGAAAGCTTTTCTGATCCTCTCTTGGAGGCCGAGGTAGAAATCCTTCTCCTGCGAACTGTCGAACTCGAGCTCGAGCAGCTCAAGGTTGCGTTTGGGCAGATTGAGGATGGACTTGCCATCGTCTGTCTTGGCCTCCTTTGTACGACGAAGCATGATGGTCTGCAGCACAAAACAAAGGCGCTTCATGCCCCAGTTGACCCTGTTTTGATTGTTCGATTTGAGCGGCTCACCAATCTTTTCCTTGAAGTGCTGGAACTCGTCGAAGGGTTGCACTCGCAAGAAGTGGATGAGAGAAAACATCTCGTAGGCGTCGTTCTGTAGGGGCGTTCCGGTGAGGCACCATCGTGAGGCGGCGTTGGCGGCAAGGAGGAAGCAGGCGCGAGAGCACTTAGCCTTGTGATTCTTGATGTTCTGCGCTTCGTCGAGCACGATCCTGAGCCAAGGAGATTCAAAGAGCGGCGTGGGCATGACCTTCTTGATGGCTTTGGCCGGGGTAGCTTCATCCGCAAAGGAATCGTCCGAGTCTTCAGAGTCAAGTTCGATCACGCCATGCTCCGATCCTGAATCGGCATCAGAGTCGACTCGAGGGGAGCGAGCGTTGAAGCGAGAAGTCGACTTACCATTTGATTTCGAGCTGGCCTTAGTCTTGGATTTCGACTTGGACGAAGTAGTGACTGGCAAGCTGCCGATAGCTTGCGCCTCCAGCCTTGAGAGGTAGTTGCCATATTCGCTCGCGACGGTGGTATAGGTGGTGATGACCACGTCGAACTTGGCGAAGTGAGAGGCCTTTTTGGCACGCGAGGGGCCGTGATAGAGGTAGACTTTGAGACCTGCCTGGGTCTTTTCGGCGACTTCACGCTCCCATTGTTTGATGACGGCCAGAGGGGCGATGATGAGCGTTGTCTTGGAGGCCATGTCTCGACGAGGAAGCAGTTCGAGGGGCAGGGACGATGCTGCTGCTGCTGCTGCTGCTGCTGCTGCTGTTGCGTTGACATCATTCTGATTGGTGCCAGGTGCCGCTTTCTTACCTCGTTTGTTAGATGCGGTTTCCGCTGGCAAATCGAGGTCGATGGTTGATGAGTCTTGGCCTGGTCGATTTGAGACGATCAAGGCCAGCGTCTGGACGGTCTTGCCAAGGCCCATGTCGTCGGCCAGGATGCCACCTTTTGCTTTGCCCTTTTCACGCTCGCGCATCCATGTGACGCCCTGAACTTGATGAGGTAGAAGCATGCACTTGAGGCCTGGAACGTGAGCGCTGGTGACGGAAGCATCAGACACTTCGGTGACGTTGACCATGTTGGAAAGAAGATCCTGGATCTGCTTGTCGCGAGTGGCAGCATCGATCGAGGGACCGATGGCGGAATCGTCGGGGAACATGGTGTGGACGGGCGCGGCGGCCGCTGGGTCGTAATCGTCACTCATGTAGAGAGATTGTGCTTCGCGATGTCTGGCCTTGGACGGGGATGAGCGCTGAGCTAAAGGGGGATGGTAGAACGGGTTGTTGTTCTTGAGTGGTGGCGGTGGAGTGCTCTTGGGCGAGATGAAGGGCAGCTGAGAAGATTTGGAGTTGGGAGAGCGGAAGGGTTGAGAGGCGGCGTAGCTTGACGTGGCCGAGGCAGAAGGTCTCGGAGGAAGAAAAGGAGCAAAAGCTGGAGCGATAGCAGCAGAAGATGAAGTTGCGGTGACAGTCGTCGGTCTAGCCGATTGAAATGGATTCCGACGCGAACCGGCGCCGATTGGCGAAGATTCACCAAAGACGATGGGATCTGCGCGTGAGCCCGTTCCTCCTCTATCAGGAGGTAGTCCATTTGGCTGAGCCGAGGTCACGTTTGAAGGGACATAAGGGGCCAGGGGCGGTTGATACAATTTGACTTTGGGCGGTGGAGCGTGCTTGTTGCGGTGCGGCAGAGAAGAGATGGCAGGATTGGAATTGGCAGTTGAAGAGAAAGACAAGGCGGAACTTGTCGGCACAGAAGCGCGATGTGATGATTGAGAGGCAGAGGCAGAGGAAGAGGAAGAGGAAGAAGAGGCTCCCTGCTCCCGTTCTCGCCTTGCCTGTTCCATGGCAGCCAGCTGCTCCTCCATGATCTTTCGGCGCATCGCCTCCATTTCGGCCAAAGATGAAGCGGTCTATCTCGAAGCAACCGATGTCTGCGAAAAGAGACGAGAGCCCCGTCCAGTCGAGCTGCAGTGCGATTGCGCAGCAGATGTCGTCCAGCTTTGCGTCGGCCCAGCCGAAGTGCGTCGAGGCTGAGAGGAAGCCTCGAAGCCTGTCTCGAGTGAGTGAAGTGGGCGCTTATTTCGGCTTGTCTTGCGCATGCGCCAGTCAATGTCTTCAATGCGACTGTCGCCTTGAAAAGACCGAGCTTGCAGATGCAAGTGATAGTCCGACAATAAAGCTTTGACCGGCAAGGCTCTCACGTCTTTGTCTACAATCGGTCATACTCTTTCGACTGGATATGCAGCTCAGCACGAACAAGTTCCAAAAAAACACACACAGCCGACGGCGAGTGGAGAGAACAACACTTTTCGAAACAGCCTAGCGCGTCTGGTGTTTATGCAAGGGTCGGATCTAGCCCGATGCAATACAGTCTCTCCCAGATTCTCCCGATTATTTTTGCCTCAAACACGGACGCATAAAGCCGATGCGTGGCGAATTCGTGCGAGAGCAGCTACAGCTCTCCCAGCGCCTCACCAGTCCAAGCGCGGATATCGAGGCAGGACCACTCCTGCTATTCTCAACTTCCTCCACTTCAGAAGCGAAGCCCAGTACTGTACAGAAGCACAGAACATCCACACCTTCAGAAGGGAAAGGTCACGAGGGGGAGCTTGCCGTCTGGTCTGTTCCTACGAAGCGATAAGCGTTTTCGTGAGCTGTCACATGTGTTCGGAAGAAGCGAGGGAAGACCAGTCTGGAGTGTTGTATCATGACGAGAACAGGAAAAGCTCAGTCATCAGTCGGGAATAGCGCCAAACGTGTTTCGAGATTTTCTTCACACGACATCCTCTCTCGCTCTGTACGCTCAGGCCATTTTTGTGATTAATATGAAGAGTTTCCTGAGCTGGCCTTGTTTCTTCTTCCCTCCTCCCCATCAACACTGTTAGTACAGGATCACTCCGAGACACCTCACCGCAGAATCGAAATCCCGAAAACACAAACATGACCAAGGGCGAAACCATCAAGTGCAAGGCCGCCGTCGCCTGGGAGGCCGGCAAGCCCATGTCCATCGAAGAGATCGAGGTGCAGCCTCCCCGCGCTGGCGAGGTTCGCGTCCAGATCACCCACACCGGTCTCTGCCACACGGATGCCTACACTCTTTCTGGCTCCGATCCTGAGGGTGCTTTCCCCGCCATTCTCGGCCACGAAGGTGCCGGCATCGTCGAATCCGTCGGCGAAGGCGTCGACCACGTCAAGGAGGGCGACTCGGTCATCTTGCTCTACACTGCCGAGTGCCGCCAATGCAAATTCTGCAAGTCGGGCAAGACCAACCTCTGCCAGGCGGTGCGTGCGACGCAGGGCCAAGGTGTCATGCCAGACAAGACCAAGCGGTTCAGCTGCAAGGGCAAGGAGCTCTTCCACTTTATGGGCACTTCCACCTTCTCACAATACACCGTCGTCTCGCAGTATTCGCTCGTCGCCATCGATCCCAAGGCGCCGCGCGATAAGACGTGTCTGCTCGGATGCGGTGTCACCACCGGCTGGGGTGCCGCTACTCACACCGCCAACGTCGAGAAGGGCTCCACCGTAGCCATCTTTGGTATCGGCTGCGTCGGTCTTGCCGTCATCACTGGCGCTGTCGATGCCGGTGCCGCCCGGATCATCGCCATCGACACCAACGACCAGAAGGAGTCCTGGGCCAAGAAGTTTGGCGCTACCGAGTTTATCAACCCTTCCAAGCTCGGTGATAAGGACATTGTTTCGCATCTCGTCGAAATCACCGATGGAGGTCTCGATTACACTTTTGACTGCACCGGTAACGTCAAGGTCATGCGAAGCGCTCTCGAAGCTTGTCACAAGGGGTGGGGTGTTAGCACCGTCATTGGTGTCGCTGCTGCGGGTCAGGAGATTGCTACGCGTCCCTTCCAGCTGGTCACCGGTCGCAAGTGGCAGGGTTCCGCGTTCGGTGGAGTCAAGGGTAGGACCGAGTTGCCAGGTATTGTCGACAGGTACCTCAACGGTACTTTCAAGGTGGATGACTATATCACTCACACTACCGACTTGGACAACATCAACCAGGGTTTCGAGTACATGAAGCAGGGCGAATGCATTCGATGCGTTGCCAAGATGTCCTAAGCCAGTGTCATGAAAACGAATTTTACCCACGCATCACCGACATGACCAACACGAATGGTGTTTCGAGAGTGAACGAGTGCAGATGAGATTTGATCGAATGAGAAAAGAAGGCAAGAACTGATGTAAAGAGGGGGATTCGAGTCAAGGGATTGGCGAGTTTCTAGGGACGATGATGGTTTGAGCTGTATCAAGGTTATGATAGACTAGATTTGATTGGAAGAATTGCATGCCGAGGATCCAGACTTTGAAATCTGGACCGTTGGAAGGGAACATTTTCTCGACTTGGGGGCTTCCCATTATGGTTACTTGGCAAAGGTCTTTTTGGGGAGGAGGAGGGCGGATGAAGAAGTCTTGTGAGGTGGTTGAGATTGAGATGAGACGTTTCGAGAGGAGCGGATGGTAGAGCCAATTGGTTAGTCCGTTCATCAAGGTTCCTAGACCGGACATGTAATCTTGGACACCAGTGTCGAGGTAACTTTTCCAAGTGGTTAAAGCGTTGTTTGGATCCGGGTTTCTTTTGGTCCAATCTTCGTCTTGAAAATCCGCTTCTTGTTCGTGGTGAGACTGACGAAACTTTCCATCTTGCCCCACACTTCTCCGAATCGTCTCAAACCCAGCCCTACCCGCTCCGATCCCAAACGACATTTCAAGAGGGGAATTGCAATCCATCTTTCCCAAGATCGCCTGAGAATTGCCAGGAGAAGACGAGGAAATTCCTTCGACTCGGGAAAAGATCTTAGTAACTTCCGAAGGCGGTGCAATGATTCCCGACGTCCCCGAATCCAGTAAAATCGCATCGATCTTGACATCGGGTAGCAGAACATCGTTGAGGAAAAAAGTCATGTCGGGACGATGAGCGATACCCCAGAATGGATGGGAGGGAAAAGTGGAACCAGAAGAAGGATCAATGATGATCTGCGATGAGTAGTTGTATCCAGAAGTAGTGGTCGGTAACGTCGTACCGGACAGGGGGAAGACGAGCTCTCCTGTGGGCGAAGGAGAGGCAAGAGAGGCAGGAGAAAAGTCGAGGTAGAAATGAGACGAGCCCGTCATGCCGAGTGACTTGCGGTTCGATGGAGAGAGGTACGAGTGGAGGAAGGATACGTCGAGAGATGGGAGCGAACCATGTTGGCTAGAATGGTCAGGAGAAGATGGTGCTTTCTTCAAGTCGTCGCCGGCAGCAGGTGGAGCAGTATCGGCTTTAGCTTTAGCTTGAGCAGCATCGCCGGAAGGATTCGAGTCAGGAGCAGGAGCAGGAGCAGGAGCAGGAGCAGGATCACCACGCTTCCTCTTCCAGCTACCATACTTGCGACCTCGATGACTAAAAGCAGAGGCGGAAGCAGCACGTTCTGCCCTCGTTCCACCTAAACCACCTCTTCCGTGAGGCTGCCCTGAAGCAGCCGCCACCGCAACATCACGTTTGCCCTTCTTGCCACCATGACCCTTCTGATCGGGTCTGATCAAGCTGAACGGCGGACTCAAACCTAAGATGCCTTGAGCGCCCTTCAGATCGTCCAACTCTGTCAATCCTACCGTGACATTGCCTTGTTTGGCTCCTGCACCAGCCCTTTCTCCGCTTCCTTCATTCAAGAAGGCAGTATCTTCTACGAAGTGGATCTTGGGTTTTTCTGGGGCCTTATCGTTCGCATTTGGATCCGTAGTGATGTATCCAGTGGCACCGCCTAGATCGGGTTGATCGGAATTTTGAGGGTCGTAGGTAGAAGGGGTGCGGACGAAAGCGGCATTTTGAAGGACGAGAAAAGGCGATCCGGTGTCAACGATGAGGTCGTAGGTGTTGCGCGTGGATCCGATGGATACCGAAGCAGTCATCAGCGCCGAGTCGGGAGAGTAGCTTAGCGGGACGACGATAGCATGCTCGTCACGACGGTAAAGCGTAGCATTGCAGACGTTGCTGAGCAAGAAAAAGGTCGAGGCGGTTGCCAGCAACCAGTGAAGGGATGAGGTCGTCATGCCTTGGGGAGATAGCAAAAGAGCGTAAGTGTCTGCCAGATAATCACTGATCGACGGTCAGAGGAAGAAGAGAGAGAGAGGAGAAGATCATGGAAGTGGGACAAAGAGAGTTGAAGAGTACACGCGCCAGAGAGGACAAGTGGTGCGATTGAAGGGCAGAAATGGACGACGTCTAACGACCGTGCGCGATCCTCATCAGACCAATCCTGGACGATCCCACTCAAACGTCTAGCTCTCATTTCCTCTGTCCCTCTCCCACGGCATTTCATAGCCCCACCAAGCAAATGTCTTACTTCGCCATATCTGCAACCTCGTTGTGGTCAAATGAAATGGGTTTCATCAGTAGCCGAATTTTCCTTCTCATTCCGTCGTTGACTGCAAGCACACCTTTGTCTGACATTGCAAGTGGGTGAGCAAGTGGATTCATATCCACGGCAACTTCATGGCTGACATAGCCGGTTGCAATGCCACAGCCGGCACGAGCAACATAGAGTAGCGTGGGGAAGTCGGCGGCCGCGGCATCGCGAGCTAGTCGTAAGACCGTTTCAGGGAGAGATAGAGTTGAGCCAGCTGAAGAATGAGAGCGGACAGGCCAATGGGCGAAAAGTGTGAGGTCTAATCCTATTAATCGAGAGGGTGGACCACTTCATCAGACGATGTTGGACGAGAAGCCGTTCGACCCGAAACCTCTTGTTACTCGGGATGCCGAAACGCCACGATCACTCGGCGTCTTTCATCTTCACTTCACATTCGAACGTACGAGCTGGACTGGTTCGATCGACCTGCGTTGCAGCGTGATTCTATCCCGACCAAACACCTCTCTCGCGTAGCAACCTGTACGTATCAGCAACCAAGTACAAACTCCCTGCAACCACCACCAATCCCTTCTTCCTACTCGTTGCCCAATTCAACGCTCCCTCTACGCCATCAAATATCCTCAATTCGCCCACATCAACCTCTTTACTGATTGTCTTGAGCTTTGCCAAACCCTCCTGTAGCTCTACGCTTCGTACCCAAGGCATACCTTCGGGTGGACTGAAGCTTGTCAACGCAACACTTTGCTTTTCCACCTTTGGCTCTTTCAGAAGAGCTTTCACCATAGATTCGTAATCTTTACCTTCGGAAAAAGCAAAGATGTAAGTCACCTCGAGCTCGAGCTGCGATCCACTCTTGCCTTTGCCCTTGGAATCCGAGAGCGAGCGAGCGGAGAGACAGCTGTCCAAGTACTCCCTGAGAGCTCTTGCGCTGGCTTCATTGTGCGCTCCATCCACCAAGATATCTTTTCCCCCCAGCGAGTGCCAGCTACACCTTCCCTCCCATTTCACAGCATTGACACTCTCTCGAAGCCTCAGGTTGGCCTCGGCATCATCTCGCAGTCCCCACATGATCCTCGTCCGCAAATCTTCCCACGGATCCTGCGCCCATTCGTCCCGCGCAATCGAACTCAACGCTTGAACGGCCATACAGACACCCGTCAAATTTGCCCTTGTTCGTTCCACTTGTATGGGAACAGAGAAAACCACCGGATCGTGAGGATGCGCAACAAAGGTCGAAGGAGGGTTGAGGCCCGATGTCGAGAGGAACAGTGTCGGTGCTAGGCGGGGTGTGAAATCAATCGCGCTACCCCATTTGTCCGTTTTTGTCGGTGGCAAGGTCAAGACCTTCCACGGAATGTAGGTCTTGACAAGACGAGCGTTGCGGGTCATGCAGACGTTCCGGATAGAATCCAAGATTCCCGCTGCTCGGCCACCCAATTGCTTGGCTTCGTTTTCCAGCGGTCCCAAGGCCAGCTGATCCATGGCCGTCACATCTTCCAGTCGTTGATCAGCGATGACGCAAAGCCCGTTGTCTTTGACGATCCCGGCCTTTTCGCGTGCGATACCCTCCAATTGACTCCCCAAGAAGGCCTCGTGATCCCTATCGATTGGACAAACAAGACTAGCCAGTACTTGAGTACCGTCGAATACGTTGGTCGCGTCCAGCCTTCCTCCCAATCCTACTTCAATCAACAGGACCTCTGGTTTCTCCGTCTCTGTGAGCAATGAGAATGCTTGGAATGTTTGCGCAGTCAGCAGTTCAAAAGGCGAACTTTTGAGCGGCTGGCCATCATCGTTCGCCGTTGCAGCAATGTCCAGCCCTTGATCAGCGAATAGCACATCGGATTGAGCCTGCCTCCAGACATCCTTAGAAACGACCTTTCCATCAACTTTGCAGCAATCGCGCCGTTCGATCAGGTGGGGACTGACAAAGGTTCCCGTGCGAATGTCGAGTGCGTTGCGAAGAATCGAGTCGAGATAAGCGATCGTGCTGCCCTTGCCGTTGGTACCGGCAACGTGGATCACAGGGAAGCGTTTGTGAGGCGAGCTCAAGCGAGTGAGTAGACGGGTGATGCGCTCCAGTCCAAGCTCGATACGCTGACCCATGCCGCTGCCGTTGTTGTTGCTGTTGCCGTTCTGTGAGGCACTCAAGCCATCGCCTGCAAACCGTGCCGACCCAGACGGTGCATTTGGCGAAGTACCCAGAGCAATTGCGGATGTGGAGCCCTTAGCAGTCGCGAAGCTGTCTCGTGGGGACGATTCCATGTCTTCCTGCACTACGGGCGTTGCCAACGTCGCTGAACCCATTTGTTTGGTCTTCGACGACCCACCAGCCTCCTCCTTGGCTCCACTGTACAATCTTTGAATGCCCGGATGGACCTTTTCCTCCTTTGTGCTCTTTTGCCTCCTTCTGACCTCTTCCCACATCTCCCACTTTTGGTCTTCCGCCCGCTGCTTTGCTTCATTCTCCCTCTTCTCTCTCTCCTTTTCCTTCCTCAAGTGCGAAGCTTTGATCTCGTCCGTACGCAGCTTTTCGGCTTCAGCCTGCTTCTCTCTCTCGACGGCCAGCATCTTTTGCACCTCCAAGTATCGCCTCTCTGCACGCGTCAAGCTGTTGTTCTGCGAGATCTCGCCGTCCAGAGCTGGCTTGATGGCGGGATCCATCTCTTCGGGCGGTACACTGGTAGACTGGGATGGACGCGAGAAGAAGCCACCACTCTTGGCCGAATCTTGTGCGGGAGAATCAAGGCCGCTATCTGTATTCCGACTCGTCTGAGTATTGGTGCTGAATTTGCGCAAGAACGACAGTCTAGGCGGCCTGCTCTCGGTAGGTGTGCTCACAGCGACCATGTTGGCGGCGCTTTCGTCGGCAGCCGTCGGCATAGGCGGAAGATCTCGCTCCTTCCTAGGCTTGGAAGCGTTCGATGGCGTCTCAAAGTCTGGAAAGGGTGCCAAATTTTGAATAGGTGGCAAGATGGGAGGAGTCGGAAGCTCGGTCTTGTTGATTCGACTGGCGGAGGAAGTCTGTCGATCCTTGACCGGGCGTTTCGGGGCAGCATCAGTGGAGGCGCTGAGCGCGGCTGTTGCGTCGGCAGATGACTGTCTGGCAAGCGCTGCGCGTCTCTCAGCGGCATCGGCAGCGGCGGCAGCCGGATTGGAAGGTCGCCGTCGCGAGGCGCTCGTGTCGACAAGATTGCTGTCTCCGTTGGAAGCGAATTCTTGGCTATTCTGCCGACTCGACTTGCGTCGTGGCTTTGCCCTCAGCTCGGATCCACCGGCCGAAGTGAAACCAACGAGACCCTTGACATTACCATGATCGGCAAGATCAGGACCACCATGCGACCCGACGGGAGAATTGACACTGTTGGGATTGCGGCCGACCTGACCCTGAACACCGGGACCTATGACGAGGGCCGTGGCAGGCATTGGTGCGAACTGAGACGCAGACTTGCCCGTAGGGTTTGTTGATGAAGAGTGAGCGGCTGCTGGAGCGACGGAACGTTGATTAGGCTGGACGGTAACAACAGAAGAGCTGTGCCTGCGTACAGCGCTAGGGAATGCGGCGGATGTCGAATTGGGTGTAGCAGAGCCAGAGGCAAGCCTAGGGGACATAGGCGGCGAGGCGACGTTTTGCTGGTCAATGGTTGAAGCCGGCAGCGGTACCGTGCTTGGGTTCGCGGACGAGGATTCAGGGATTGGCGTCGCAACGGAGGCAGCAGAAGCGTCGGTGCTTGGCAGTAAGGCCGACGAATTGAGTTTGGGGCTAGATTTTTGCTTTGTCGCTCCAGCCGAGGCGGATGGACGGCGCTTGCCCTTGTTGCCGCTGCCTTTGCCAGAGGACGACTGTAAGAGATTGAGACCTTGTCCGAGACCAGACGGATTGTTGGCATAGTCTGATCCTGCATTGGCGGTCGTGGTTCGACGAATACGACCCGAGCCGACATTGTTGGCTGTAACGACGCGGAACGCGGATCGATAGTCCTGATATCTGTGCTGGTGATAGTTGGCGTTGGGCTGCGCACCCACGGATGAAGAGAAGGACGAGGGCTCGGATGGCTGAATGATCGAGTAGGGTGGAGGTTCGGAGAGGGTACCAGCGCGTGTAAGAGAGCCAGCTGGAGCCGAGTAGCGATGGCCTGAGCCCAGCTTTGGCAATTCGAGCTCTTGAAGCGTGTGGTCCGGCTTGAGACGAACGACAATCATGTCACCTTCTTCGATCAAGCTGCACTCGTGATGATCCTGCAGCTCAAAGCCACGCATCTCTGCCGAATCTGTTGCAGCTTGATCCTGGTCTTGGTCGTCTTCTTCGTCGAGGTCGTCTCTTTGTCGAAGCTCCAGGCTGAGCATCTGCATCTTCCAGCCATTAATGGCTTTCTCCTTGACCTCCTCGGAGAAAGTGAGAGGCTTGGTGGATGATTGTGCATTGGTTTGACCGGTGAGAATGCGAAGGATGGAAAGCTTGAAGGAGGAAATGTCGCTCGATGGATCGGGTACACGATGTGGGATGCTGAAAGCAGGAAGTGGTGGATGTGTCTTGAGAATGATGAGCGATGCTGGTCCGCCGCCCGCCAACTGCCTGTGAGGGTCCGCCGAAGGCATGATCGACGTATTGCAAAGGAGAGTCGGAACAAGTGCGACCGGCGGGATATCGAAGGATGCTATTCGAGAGGCCAAGCTAAGCGGGACGTCCGAGGCAGACCGATTTGGCAACAAAGAGTGGCAGAGAGAGGAGCTGCGGGTGAGAGAGCTCGGATAGATCGACGATTCTGCTGCGTCGCATCGGATCAGGGTGCGACACGACTTGTCCGACGTACAACTCGTGCGACCGTGAAAAGGGGCAAGGCGTCTACTCCTTCTGAGCATGCAAAGAGGCGGCTTCGGTGCAAACTTCCCTCAGCTGCGTCTCAATATCACCTGAGTCCAGCAACGAGCGCAAGTCGTCCTGATGGATCCGAGAGAGAAAGATCAAGTCTGCTTGCTATGCGCAGTCAGAATGTCAACCCCTGAACAATCGAGTGTGAATGGCAAGGGTGTAGCCTTGTGGAACAGCGACCAAGTCGGAAGCGATGCTCTCCTTGCGAAACGAATCGGAGAGGCGAGTGACGATGACAGGCAAGGAATGGAACGGTTCCGATCAAGAAGTTGAAATGGAGGCGGACCCTCGGCGAAAGAAAGCCGTGATCTCGTGTGTTGCTTTCCGATGGTCTTTGCTCTCAAATCCGCGCTGCATGCACCTTTGCGGTAGGATGACGGAAGGGGCAGAAGGCTCAAGAATCGGATTTTTTTCCCTTCATTCCAGACCCTGGGGATCGAAGGCGGCAGCAGCAGGCGGCGCGATTTTTCCATGTCCCTCTCTGAACTAGGCCTTGTTTAACGAAGAAAATAAACGGGGCAGCAGAGCGCACTGTCGTGAGTACATTAATGGCTTGTTCTAGATCGGCCAACTGACAACCTTCTGTTTGTTAAAAATAGACTCTCCAAGATCACATCGTACACACACACAGAAAGAGAGAGAGAGAGAGAGAGAGAGAGAGGGCGTGTGACCTGGTCAGCTGCTTCGCTTCCATCGGATCGGTCGCTCGGCATGTTTGCAACGTTGAGTGCAGAGGGAAAGACTGATCGCACCATCGCACACTGGCAAATGTCTTTGAGGGGGCCAGTCACCTTCAACGACCTTGTCTACTCGACTTCTACTTCTGAGAACAGCGGAGAAGTAGAGGATGCTCAATTCTTGTGCTAGCCACAGTCAGAACCCATCACACAGACAATCCAGATGGGAGGGAAAAAAAAGGTTCTGCTTTCTTTCGAGGAGAAGCTGTACAAGACCGAAACAAGGTCGCTTGAGAGCACAAAGTGAGAAGAAGAAGCCAGTTGTTCTCCAGCACCTTTCCTCCTCTAGAAAGAGAGAAGTCAAAGGGCGAGGACTGACCGGGCCGGCGATCGTCTACGCGCCCCTCACACAGCAGACAAGGCGAAACAAATCAAGGAACAAGGCGAAGAAACGAAACACGAAGCTGGATCTGGAGAAGCGGAATCATTTTGAAAGCAAACAACGAATTCGGAAAGTCGGGTCATTCTTGGTGGCAGGTGGGTGGTGAGCGAAAAGCAGTTCGGTGCGCCACGCATCAAGTGCCAGCACCGCAACGAGGCAGCGAGCATGAACAGCAAGGAGAAGGAGAGAGGGCAAGATAAAGACGACTGAGGAAAGACACCGACGACCATGTATGACCCATGACCATGATTTCGGAAGCAAACGGATAGTAGGCCGAGGATGGCGAGCAGGCTCAGGTAGTCTATTCGTCATCTTCCTCGTCGTCGTCGTCCTCATCTTCCTCGGCAATCTTGCCATTCTTGGCCTCGAATTCAGAGATGGCCTTGTCGCGCGCCTGGCAGTACTCGTCGCACTCGATAATGTGCTCGGGAGCCTCAAACTGATCCTCGTCGTCGACAATGACGTTGCCCTCCTCGTCAGTGTGCGTCAAGGCACGACGAGCGGCGTGGGCGGTGGGGAGAGCTCGGTTCGAGTGGTGGACCGAGCGCTTGCTGGCCTTTTGCGAGTAGAGGTACCAGTAGGCAATGTCACGAAGCGAGCCGTTGCCGTTGAGGAAGGCGTTCTTGTTGTTGGCGTACGAGTCGGGAGGGTTGTTGATCTCGAAGCATCCCAACCAGGCGGCACGCTTGACGTACTTGGTCTTGGTCATCCACATGGTGGCTTCCTTGTGGAAGTTCATGATCCTGGCCATGTTGGGACCGGAAGCGGCAGTGACACCGTACTCGGTGACCCAGATGGGCTTTTTGAAAGTCTTGTGGATGGTCTTGATCCATCGCTTGAGCTTGGCCATGTCCTTGGTGGTGCCGTACCAGTGGATGGCGATGAAGTCAATGGTGCATCCGAGCTTGTTGCATTCCTTCATGAATTCCTGGAGCCACTCGGTCTTGTAGACCATCTGGGGCGAGCTGATCTTGACACCTTTGCGGGCATAAGGCTCAAGCTCCTTCATGTGCAGCTTGGCGGCGTACTTGGGGTCGAGGTTGGCCTGACCCTGAATTTCGGGTTCATTGAAGCTGAGAATGTACTTGGGAAGGTTGCCCTTCATCTCCTGCTTGCGTTGGTTCCACTGCGAGTAGTACTTGGGACCCCAGAAACAGGGGATCCACTGAAGCTTGCCGTTGAACTTGGGGTTGGGGCCATCCTGCCAGTGCCAGTACCACTTGATGAGACCTTTTGCGACACGAGGACCATAGTTGTCGTTGACGCCCCACGCGAGACCACGCGAAAGCTTGGCCTCGGTAGTGGATGCTGCGCAGATGATGGCGGCGAGAGCGGCCACCAAGAGTTGTAGTGAGAAACGCATCTTTGTTGTGTGTATGTAGGCGTGTTGGAAGGGAAAGATGGGGAAAAGGAGGTTGAAGGATAGCAGGACACGTCAATGGCCGTGAGTCGAAACTAGACTGATGCGCGAGATGCTGTTGAAAAGGTTGATGGTATGATGCCGCAAGACCGAAAGATATGCTAGCGAGTCAGAAACGGACAGAGAGTTGAATGCTGTTGCAGCTGTATTGGTCGGTGGTTGCTTGTTGGGATGGAGACGAGATGGTGAGGTTTGTCGTGAGCTCTCAAAGACACGATCGAAGACGATGTTGAAGGTAGGGGTCGGACGAGGTGGAGAGGATGAGGTTAAGGTGGAGAGGAGAAAAGGAAAGGACGAGGAGGAGGAGGAGGAGGAGATTAAAGAAGAGTGGACGGATCCAATCCAAGGCGAACAAGGATGCTACGGCAGACAAAGGGGGGCGGGCGGGCGCCGTCTGAAGAAGCTGAACGAGGCAAGCGAACGCTGATCCATTGAGCATGATCTGCAGCCAGCCAAACAAAGGGCGGCGCCACGGGGAAAGCGCAACGCAGATCTTGACAAAGTGCAGCACATTGATGCGCACTGCTCGTTCGACATGCCTCCATCCACTGACCACACACGTACACAGGCAGAGACATACAAACACTTTCGACTCTATCTCCAACTCTCCCCTCATTCCTTCTAGCGAATGTCGCTCTGCCGGCATGCCGATTGGCTCTCTCTCGGTGCGTGTAGGTAAGTGTGTGTGTAAAGGTGAGACAGGGAAAGAGGGCGATGTTGAAGGTCGGAGCGGCCGAACAGTGCAGAACAAGAAGAAGAAAAACAGCGGAGAAAGAAGAGAAACAGCATTCTACCTGTCTCGACCGTCACCAACATCTTTCGGAGCAAGCGCACCGAACCAACAGATGGAACAAACAGCGGTCAGGCGGAACACCAGTGTTGTTGATACTTTGAATCACATCTGAAACGCAAAGCACAGATGATCGACAAACTTGTGCGTCTTTGCCGAGCTCGTAACAACACGACAGCCGAGCTGCATTCCAACCGAAATCCTCAGCCACTGCGCCTGTCACCAGAATTCGCGTCTAGATTTGCGACTGACGCGTAGGCACTATCACAGAGGTTTTGGAGAGAATTCCTCGAATGAGCGTTGGAACTCGAAAGCAGAGAAGCGCAGTTCAGCAGCAATGCAATGGCAAATGAGAAAGAGGAACGCTTCAGAGGAACAATCTTGCATGCTCTGGCGAGCTCCGACAAGCAGAGGCGAGTTCAGGCGAGCTTTCCTTGCCAGTCAAGCCACGAAACTGTCGTTGACTAGAGAGCGCGCGTGTGTGTGAGTCTGTGTGTGTCTGTGTTGCTCTTTCTCTTTTCTGTCTCCTTCCCTCTGTGTGTGTCGAGATCGACACTGAGACACGTCCACGCTCACCTCGCTCTGATGATGCTATCTCGACGTGGTGGATATTGTCTCGATAATTTGCTGCCTCTCCGCTCTCTGAACACAGCATCGGAGTTTGTACTGTAGCTCGCAGCGTGCCCGGTGTTCCATGTGTGTGGTTGTGTGTACTGTATGTGTGTAAGAAACAAAGTACAGTGGGCCGCCTGCGTCTTGAAGATCCCGTACATACAACGCATCCCTGCTCTATGCCGTACAGTACCTCCTTTAAGGGCCTAGTTTGCACAAAACCTAGACAGCTGCCATCGTCAAAGCGAGAATCTACTGTATCTCAAGAACATGCTTTGGTGGATTGGGTCTCCGCCAATTATCTGCACAGGCCTTTGCGGCTTTGCGGCGACTGACTACAGCATCTTCACGCCAGCCGTAGGCACAGGGCGGTAGTTGCTCTTCTCCGTCGTTGTTTTCAGAAGAAACATGTCTCAGTGAATGAAACGAAACGTAATGTGATAACGAGCAACATGCTATGGGGGACGTACATGGCTCCGCAACGATTAGCTGCAGAAGTAGAGGTACCTCGAACATCATGCTTCTTTTCAGTAGGTTCTTTGGGCTCGCCGCATAGGGGTCTTGCACGGTAAAAAAGAGGCCGAACGCGGCCAAGGCCATGATACAGTACAAAGGGCTTGCCTGTGCAGCAAAAGGCGTTGCAACGTGCGACGACGGCCACGCTTGCTTGGCGCCTTTTCTGCTCGTGTGTGTCCAGCATGGACCGGCAACAGCGGCGCGATCCGTGCTTGCTTGGTATCATATCTATTCTCACTCTTCAAAGGACAAAACGGGCAGGTGTTGCTTCTTGGCTGCAGATGAAACGCTCGGTTCGCTGCCCTTGGCGCAGCATGCTAAGCAAGAAAGACAAAGTTTTCATGAGACAGCACAGTCATGAAGGTGGGCGTCTGTGCAAGATGCACAGCTAGCTTGCGTTCCTACATGACGGAGGTGATGGCTTGGCTGTGCTTGGCTTTCGATTCGATGCTCGGCTCCCGTGATACCGGCTTGACAGCTATTACTGACTCCTTACTAGCAGTTAAATGGACACCGGTGGACAGCGCACTAGCTTGTATTGAAACGATGCTGACGTACTCGTTAGCAACAGCTCATCGACGTCAATCGTGATCGTCGATGGCAACCTCAATTTCGGGTAGAAATTCATGACATCGTAGCAATGCATGATCAGACCGTCCTTCTACCCTCGACGAAGAGGGTACTGGGCAGCGGAGAGTGAAAAAATGCCTACGGTGCAGGCTCAAGGGGACATGACCGGCACGTCTCGGTCATGCATGGTTTCGAACGACGCTCGCCCGCACGTCGTTCGCTTCTCGGCCGCGAGTGCTACCATCTTGACACGCGACTTGCAATGGCTTCCGTGGTATCCCACCCGATCTCGTCGGCACATCGTCGGCAACCGCTACTCTCTTGCGGAATCATTATGCTCTTGGACGATGTATATGTCGTCGTGCTCGAGTGGCTGCTTAGCCGCTTCTCTGGTAAGCTAGATGCCATGAAAGCGCACCGAGAAGGAAAGGCGATGTTGAGCCAAGTGCAGTCTCGCGAACCATCTTCATGCCGGTCAGCAAAGACCAACGCGTTAGATCAGGAAATGCATCGAAACACTCAAAGAATTGAGGCTCGAAAATCGAGGCAAAAAATATTGTGGGTTGTCCGAACCGGTGAGACAGGCATCGGGTCCGTTATTACAGCCCGATGCGTTCTGTCAACAAGATAAGCGATGGAAGCCTGCAAAGGCCAAGTTGGACCCTTTTCTGACCTTTCGAGTGATGCTGTCGAGCGGCAGAACCGCGAATGCGACTCTGTGGTCCCGTGCCTCCCGATCGGCCTCCGCACCCGAACAGTGGTTCATATCGTTGTCCCGCAGAATAGACCCAGACGTAAGTCTTGTGATGACAGCTTTGACAGAGCACAAGCACAGGCACGAGCACACCTATTGACAAGCCCATCCTCACACTCAGCTCTGCCTGATAAAGCACCCGACCTAAGCAAGCAGCCGACTACGAAACACCATTGCACTCGCAACCACGCCGCGGACTGGTTTCAAGCCTCAAGTCTCTCGCCTCGCAAGTAGGCGTGCAATCGATAGGGACGATCACCACCCATGGACAGAGCTTACTGCTGAGGCTCGCCTCGGTCTACGTTCATGTGGAATCACGGCACCACGTCTGCCGCAGCCAGCGGCGGCAGTGGTGTGGGTGCGTCTGGTGGCGGAAGCAGCAATCACAGCGGAGGCATGGCACACACAACCGTTCCGACCGCATCCAACGCGCGCTCCAACAGCATGATCGCCAGCACCGCGTCCGCACATCGCAGGGTCAGCAGCACCGGCTTCAGCCAAGCTCCGCTCGCTTCCTCGCCCTCTAGCAGTACAAGCTTTCAACGCCCCTTTGCCAATACTGCCTTTCCTGGCACCATCTCGGCGCCTCGTTCGGCAGCCGCATCCAACGCCGCACCGGCACCGTTCAAGTCGCTGCAGCATCTTCCCATCCTGACCACGCACACGCCCACTTCGATCGCCAAACTCACGTTTCCATCACAAACCGCCATCCTCTGGCACCGTGTTCGCAAGATAACGGTCCACTCTTTCCCCCCAGTGGACTCTTATCACCAACGGACCGATGCCTCTACTTCTGTCACTCCTGCATCGACACTTGTGCCCGCTGGGCTGACAAATGCCTGGAATGCCGGGATTCAGCATATTCTCAGCATAGCTGAAAAAGAGCGACTAGCTGCCCAGGGATCTACAGAATCTTACGGCGACGACGCGGCGGCATTCCGTCGTTTGCTCGAGGGCCCTTTGTTTCATACAAGCTCCAAACGATCCTCACCAGGCCACGACAGTCTACAACCCCATCTGGAGTCGAGCGCCGAATTGTGGGTCTTTGTTGCCGTCACTGACGCAGACGAGAGCACGATTGACGCCGTCAACACCACTACAGCAAGCGCTGCGCAGACCATCACGCAAGGCGCCGCAACAAGCCAAGACGCACCGTCGCTGCTCTGCTCAACTCTCGCTCGCAACCTTTCACCTGAACTTGCCAAATTACTCACAGGTCTATCTGTAGATGCCGAGGTCAGCGCTGGCTCCTATCTTCTCTCAGATGCAGCAAAGCAGATCAATCAGGGCAAAGCTAAGCAGGCTACCCTCACCTCGGAACAGCGTGAAGCCCACAAGCGCTTTGTGGCGACGGTCAAAGCCAGAATCGACGATGATCTCAGTCTCGTCCGTAAAACAGCTTCGTCGACCAACAAGACCGAAGCGCACGAGCGAACCAAGCGCGTTCGACTTCGTCTAGGTGAAAATGTTGCGTTTCTGCCATCGCGACGGTCGGCTCCCGGTCCAAAGCCAGTCGTTGACGGAGACTGGTCTGCTGCACCTCGAGGACGCAACCTGTCGCTGGACGGCGACGCCGAGCCTTGCTGTCTCTTAGCCCACGTCTCGGTCTGGTTCGGCGCCAAATCTCTCATCGTGCACACCGCTTCACGTCGACTGGCCGCTCTCCCGTTGATCGAAACCCGACATGCCAACCTCTTCTTCAACCCGGCTCCACCGATAGCGCGCCCGAGCATGCTCATAGCCCCTCTAGGCTATCGTGTCGAGCTGTTCGGTATGATATCAGCAGGCAGCATCGCGGAGGAGCACCTCTCTGAGCTCAATGCCGTATTCGGCACGCTCCATGTCATGCACCAGGATAAAGCGGTCGATGAGCAAGCTCTCTTTGCGTCCGGACTTGCTATATGCGCCCTTGCCGGCCCTCGTCCGCGATCGTGTAGCCAGATGTCCTGTCCTCCAGATCCACAGCAGCTTCCGGCGACCAACAACGGCGTGCCATCCGCAAGCGCAGGCGCTATCGACGAAGGGATGGCTCCCGCTGACGCTGCTGATGATCTGGAACAAGCCGCGAGCGACCAATCGCATCAGTTCCTGTGGCCAGCTGCATGGTGTCTAGTGCACACAGGTCAGTCAAGTCCTTCCATCCGCTTTGCTGGCCAGAGTCAACTGCAAAGCATGCAGGATCAGCCCACGACACCGCTCAAGGAGCTCGTATCCTTCACGCTCAAAGTGCTCAACGATGCCAACGAGTCAGCTCCTTCGCAGGCCGCAGCTGCCTACACACCAGGCGGTCAAGACTCTGCTTCTGATCGCCAACACATCGATCGCAGATCCGCAACGCGTCCTGACGTCACCCCGGCAAGCATTTCGTTCCCTGATTTCGACTTTGCGATGCCAACTATCGCTTCTGCCGCTTCCTCGCACACCATTCCAGCCGCCGGACAGTCTGTCCCTGGCACGTCGCCGCTGAAGCGCGATTCGACACACGCCGATCTTGCATCTGACATGACCAATACGGAGGCGTTTGGACAGGACCTCAATTGGATGCAGTTTTTGGGATCTCACGAGGCGCCCGCCTCTGCAGCAGCCTCGCAATTTACGACGCAGGGCAGCGCCGCAATGTTGCCAGCCCTTCAGGCCGCCGGAGGCGCGTCTCAGTCATCAGATACACCGCAACAGTCGCAGCTTGATCGGACGAACTCGAATTGGATGCTCTCTGGTGGTACTTTGCCTGCTCCAGCCGAGAGCGGCAAAGCTGTAGCGGCTTCTCAGTTTTCAAACGTTGCAGAGACGCAGTCATTGTTGCAGCCAGAGGTCGCCACACAGCCTTGTGGAGCGACACCATCGAATGGCCGCGAAAACTCGCCTTTCGCCCTAACCCAGCCTGGGTCGACGAAGCGAAAGGCTGGCGAAGGCGACATCTTTGGGAACCTTGGCCTGCTGACCGAAGACGACTTCTCCTTCTTTGACGAGTCTGCCTTCGGTTTGGATTCACGGGGTGCATTGTCACAAAATATCGACCGAGCCGCGGAGGTGACTAATGTTGCTCCCTCTCACAATCCTGGTTATGATCCGCATCGCATGCTAGGTACCAAGCAAACACCACCATCGTCTTCAGCTGCAAACATCGACGACGTGGCAATGGAGGAAGCTGGGCAGGGCAGTCTTGATGCGTTGTTTGACGTCATTCCGGGATTGCAGCATGCTATGGCTTCCTCGCACACGTCGCCGGCTCAGAGCGTGCACTACCAGGTACCAGCTTCCTCTTTCGCGTCCCTAAATCCCGCTCACCTTCCACCGGAGCATAGCGCTACTCCAGACATGGGTGTAGCAACGGCAGCGGCTACACAAGCTATTCAACCGCCCATGAACCTGTTCACGCCGCGCGATGCTTTTGGAACCACGCCGTTCGGAGACCCGGCGTCTTTGCCTGGCTTCACGCCGAGCTCGCTGACTGAGAGCTCGCCCGCCTTTGGCAATCAGCAACACAAAACACCGAGGACGCCGTATTCTCCGGTCGAGGACTATCGAGATGGCGCCACCATCGTCGACTTGCAGACTGACATTCGTATGCGAGGGCCGTCTCAAAGCTCCCGAGAGCACGACGGCACCTCCAGGCAGGATCTGCACTCCTCCGCACAGCATGTGGTTCCTAAACACGAATCTGAGGGTCAGCTGCGTTTGGCCGATGCCAGCATGGCAGCTGCAGCTGCGGCTCACGCAGCCATGGATGCGGATCCCTCCAACAGGAAGCGGTCAGCGATTGTTCCAAGCGCCTTCCTACCCTTGACACAAGCACAGGCGCGCAAACCATTGCAGAGGTTTGCGGTCGCTACCCGCGCCAATGTCGGTCGAAAATACGATGTGCTGGGCAAGTTCGCTTCGAAGCCCAAGACTGCAACGACCACTACCACCGTCCCGAACACGATCAGTGCAACAACAGCAGAGCGCCGTCCGTCGGGCGATGCAAGCAGGGTGGCTGATATCTCAGAAAAAGCAAGTGTCGCAGACCCTGGCTCCAATACCGTACAAGCCGCGACGAGATCTTCGCCGTCAAAGACGCCGTCAGGTCGTGGTCAAGCACTTCTGCAGCTGCGACGAGATCGGCACGGCAAACCTTCTCCCGGGCCTGCTTTCACGTCCCTTCGTCGCTCGAGCTCGTCCCGCATGCTGGACGGACCAACGACGCCCAGGTCAAGCGACGACCTTGCTCGGCCAGGAGCCGTCAGCGCTTCCGACACCGAGACTTCTGGCAGCTACGACGACGACAGCGACGACGCATCTAGCGATACGGAAGCTACTTCGGTGACGCTGTCATCTCTGCAACAAGCTGCGATGAAAGCTTCGTCGCTATACATCGTCTCTTCTTACCTATGCGGCGCAAAGGATATCTTTGCGCGATGGCCAGCGACTACCTCCGGGTTGCTAGATCGAGAGGGCGAGGATTCGGCGTTGTCAAAAGGCTCAAACATGCAACCTTCGTTGCTCTCACGTGCTGCGCACGTGGCTTCAAGCGCTGGCTTATCGGCACAACAGCCGAGTTCTACTGTGAAGCGATGGATGCTGTCGAGGACGGCCGAGTGGCTCATACAAAATCCGCAATTTCGATCCATGTACGGCATCCGCACAGCAAGAAGCACTGGATGGTCGCATGCAGCCATCGGCGACAGGATTGAGGTGCTCGGAGCCATGGCATCTGCCCTCGGCATTGCGTCCACTTCCGTGGAAGCCGCCTCAAGGACATTCGACGCCGAAGCTTCAGTCGCCGGCAGCGCAGGGCCCTCAGCAGCTCTGCCGACGCTGAAGCCTCTCCTCA
Source organism: Ustilago vetiveriae (assembly GCA_928722275.1). Classification (NCBI taxonomy): domain Eukaryota; kingdom Fungi; phylum Basidiomycota; class Ustilaginomycetes; order Ustilaginales; family Ustilaginaceae; genus Ustilago; species Ustilago vetiveriae. The sequence goes on from CAKMXE010000021.1 coordinate 329,832, forward strand.
AGCTCTGCGGGCCTGTTGCAGAAGCTGGCGTCACGGTATCTGATGATGCCATTCGCTTGGCAGAGGTGCTGGAACCTGCACGGATCGCCGTTGGTTGTCAAGGCTCGGTGGTCGAAGCCTTGCCGTCAGCCTTGTCGCTGTGGGACAAATCGAGACTGTCGGCAGTTAGCGGTCAAAAGCACGTCGTGGCTAAGGTGTTGCTGACCGACGCATCGCCCGCCTGGCACGACGAGATCGTCGCCTGGCTCGATCGTCTTCACGCTGCCTTTGAGACGTATGGTCTTGGCACGCACACCGGCGGTGCACAGTCCATCCTTGCAATCGCCGACGGGTCGGACTCTTTGGCGCTGTCGAGCTGCCTGGATGAGCTGTGGAAGGACGGCGAGACATGGCTGGACACGCTGCGATCAATTTCGAGCCGTGTACAGCTCGACCTGCTGCAGGGCAAGCATGTGGTCGTCTACACGCTGCAGCCTGCAAACTCAACAGCATGTGGCTCGAAGGGCTTCCATGGCCTACTGCGACTTGAAGCGGATCTGAAAGCGATGCTAGGCGAGCAAGTGGGCGTGCTCGCCGAGCAGTTGCTGGTTCGTGCCGTGAGCCCTTCGATGATGACAGAGAGCGGCAGCCTCGGGTTTGGACAGCAATCGCAGGCGCTGAGAAAGCTGGCTTTCTCGGTCTATGACCAGCTGCCGCGGCTGGTGCGACGTCAGCCTGCCAAAGTGCTCCACGGCAAAGAGGCGGGGCCTATATCGGCGGTGGTGCAGTTCCCTGCTTTCACTCTGTCGACCGGCTCGGACGCTGGCTCGGCAGGCGCGACGAAGAGCCTAAAGGCTCATCCGGCTCGAACTAGCTTCTCGCTGAGCTGGCCGAAGGAGCCCGCTGCAGTAACCGATGTGCAAGTGCTGCTCCATGTGGGTTACCGTATCTGTCAAAGTGGGAGAGGCGCACGGGCTGCGGTTGCGCGTACAGACAATCGATTGTCAAGCCGCAACGGGAGTGCCGCCTCTCTGGAGGCTGCCAGCGTGCTCGATATGGGCGAAATGGCCGAAAGCGATGCCTATGGATCAGCGACTCCGGAAAGCCTGGTGATGGTGAGTGCCATTGACGAGCGGGGCGGATCGAGTACCGTAGACGTCCTGAACGCCAGAGATGGCGACGGGAGCATCGAGGCATGTGTGGAGCGAGTCTGGCGATTCGCGTTGGCCGAAGCAAGCCGGGCGCGATTGAATTGGCGTCTGGTCCTTTCGGCCACCTCGACGATGAGCCAGCGCGAATTGCGTGCTTGGCAGACTGTAGTTGGAGCGTACCTGGCGTCGACAGGTGCACAAGAGCGCGTGGTGGGAAGCGTGGCCTTGGTGAGCGTTCGAGCGGATGAGTCGGGAGCCGTTCTGGCGGAATGGGGCGGACGCACGAAGGCGAGCCAGGAATGGCGCGCGGTTCCGGCAGCGGATAAATCAAGCTTGGTTCTGCTGGATGCGTCGGATTTCTCGCAGATGGTCAAGTTTGAGGAGCCGATGCCAATGGATTGGACACAAACGCCGGGTAACTCGCATTGGAGGACTGACGGAAGTGACGTTGTGGACGAAGAAGGAGCTGAAGAGGCGAACATGACAGCCATGCCTATCGCTTCAGCCATGCTCGTACATCGCCCTCGGCCCGATCTCAGCGGCAGCAGCAATAACGACGTTGTCTGGCACAATCGCCCAACCAGCAAGAAGGATGACCTGGATGGAAGCACGTCTGGTAGCCATGTTCTGGCTGTCGACCTTGTTCAGATCTGGCCGTCGGAGGGAGCGCCAGAGGACAAGGATGCAGACGCTGCAGCCGAATCACAACAAGACACGATGCTGGACGCCATCTTGCGCAGTCTGCACCGGCTCAGAATGATCAGTCAGGAGCGTCATCAGCTGCCATGGCCGTACAACGCGCAGCCGTGGACAGTCGCCAGTGTCAATACATTGGCTGCTTGCTTGGAAGGGGTCGTGCTTGCCGACTAACCTTGATGTGAGGCTCTGAAGCATCGCATACACACTCAGACTTTTGTTGTGGATTTCTTATTGAATCTGCCCCTTTCCCTGTTATCGATCGTTCTCTTGATTTGTTCGTGCAGTCAGTGAGACAGAAGGAGATTGTGATTGCCAAGACGATTGCGCTTCGAACAATGTGACGACAAGACGGAGGTGATTGAAAAGGGCCGATTTTTCGACGTTTTTGAATGTTTTGCCGAACTGCTTGTACATCCTACACTTTTTTCTCTTTCTGACGATATTCGCCGAACGAAAAGAAGTCGGGTAAGACGTGGACGGAAGTCGCCGGACACGTGTGTCGGATGAAGCCATAGGATCACCGTATCACGCGGACAAGTCGGCTGTGTAGACCCCGACCATCCCGAATGCTTTCGACGAATGCTCATGTCTTTCTCTTGCGTCTCTGCAGTTCATATTCGAGCGTTGTGAGTGGAAGATGCTGTCAAGGAGTCAAGGCTGATAGCTCGATGCGTTGCAGACTTGAACGTTGGAAAAAAGCCCCTTGAGAAGCGACACATCGATGGTCCTATCTGGCTGATGATTCTGAAGCACAGCGCACTGAGTATCGTATGACGGACAGAGGCCTCGTCCATGATACCATAGACCCTGTCGATACACCGATTGCCTCGGTCACCAACGTTAACAGACAAGCATCACCGCGGAGCAATGACGGAGAAGCCTCCACTTTGACAGCCCGACACGGCCCGATTGCGCGCTGTAGTGCCCGCATCGAGAAGCGCAAAGAATCAGAAGAAATCGAGGACAAAAGGGTCCTTTTTGTGCAGCGACGCAGCAGAGCATTCACTGCAATCGCACAGAAAAGGGAAAAAAAAAGGAAAAAAAAGGATGGTTGATTGACTCAGCGAAATACTCACACTGATCTTCATTTCTCGTCTCGCCCGCTCACCATCAACCACAAATCAACTCGCACCAAAGCTCGCATCGGGGTAGTCACCGTCAGTCTCACCCCTCTCACAACAACGACACGAAAGGTTCAAGGCATCTTTCGCTCTGCGTCGACGGTCCCTTCTCGAAATCTTCAACATCTTTCTACCGACCATTGATCGACCGCTTGCACGGGCTGGTCCCACCTTCGGCGTACATCACTTATCTTCCATAGCCGTCTCCTCGCACGACCCTGTCATAGCATCTCACATCGACGATCGTCTTCGAAAGGAACTGCCGTCCAACTCTTTCGCCTCTCGTTTCACCTCAGCTTCGGGTTGGCGTCCACATCCACTTTACGGCCACCGCGCCAATACCCAAGCATACCTCTGGGCAGTCTTCTCTGTCTGAAAGCCAAAGCTTGAGAGAACGGCATCCGCTGCTATGCCTGTGACTTCAGCTGCCAAACTCGCCTCTCACATATGGAGGGGCGCTGCACAGTCAGCGGCAAATGCCGCTCATAATTCGGCCAACTCGTTCCGTGGCGCCTTCCAAGGCGCTTCCTCTGGCTCCACATCTTCCACAGGCTCATCAGCTTCCGGATGGGCCTCGGGTCTCAGTAGCGGTGGCTCTTCCGCTGGTGCTGGCGCAGGTGGTGCCAAGTTTCATGCAGGCCGCGGTGCTCACTTTTCTTACCAGCACACCGGTCGCGCCCTCTCTCAGGCCTCCACCACTTCCAATTCGGACTCGAACAATAAGAGCAACGATGACGACGACGAGGTTCTTAGGCATAAAGCCTACAAGCTCCGTCTCGATGGGCAACACGCCTACGAGCGTTCCGCGCTCGCTTCATCCGGCCACCTCACCAACTCGCACATGCAGGTGCGCTTCCGACACGCCTTTGCCGCCAAGCAAGGTCCACTTCTCGTCACGGCTTCAGAACATGCTTCCAGTGCTCACACCGCCGATGCTTCCCTGCAGGCCCAACGATCTGCTTCCACACTCACTGCCGCTTCCAGCGATGCATCAGGCGAAGTGGATGCGCAAGCAGTCAACACAAATGACGCCGACGCTCACGCCCGTGTCTACAGGGACCTCCGATCAGCCAGCTTGAGGAAAGATGAGTACCAGGTTCGTCTCAGCGTCGATGCCTTTCAGTCTCTTCCCAAGGAGCAAAAGACCATCGCTGGATACAACATGGTCATGGAATCGCTTCTGGCTATCCGCAGCTCCGGCCAGACCGTACACGAGATCACCAACACGTACAACGACATGATCCAGTCGGGTCTCTCTCCTAACAGCCGTACCTATACCGTTCTTGTCAAAGCGCTCTGTGCCCGTGACGCCGAGACCACCGCCGCCTCGGTCCTCAATTCGCCCTCGACTGATGTTGCAGCAGCTGCCCTCGAAGGCACGGCTGCCACGCCAGAAGACAACTTTGGCCAAGCGCTTCAACTCATGAAGGTCTGCCACAGCAGTCGTCTTCAATTCGATGATCAGAGGGCCTACAATGCAGTCCTCTCTTGCTGCGCCCTACGCGGCGATGTCGATCGTGCGCTGACTGTACTCGACCTCCTCGAGCGTAGCTTGTTCGCCGAAGCTGATGCCCACACCTTCAAGCACCTCATCCGCACTTTCGTTCAAGATCCACAGCTCAAAGCGGACGAGACGCAGCAGATGCAGGAATCACGCAAGCTCGCTGCCTGCAAACAGGTCTTCGACGAGTTCTTGCTTGCCAGCCAGAAACCCGATTGGAAGCACAAGGACAACAGCGTCGTTTGGAGTTCTCTCATCGAAGCCCACTTTGCACTCAACGACCCTGCAGGTGCCGTCAAGCTCTTTGAGAAGATGCTACAAGGCGGTGAGAACGTTCCCGCGCTCCATCGCAAGGTCATCTCTTCAGTCATCACTGGCTTCCTCGATCTCGGAGACACCGCTACCGCGCTCCACTGGTTTGTGAAAGTCACATCTCTGCGAGACGTCAACACCACTCCCGACTCATTGTCACATGATTCGAAGCCTATGCCGAGCAACAAGGCAATCGAGTACCTCCTTGTCAAGCTGGCCGAGGCCGGCGATCAATTCTTTGAGCCTCTCCAGCGCGTCTTCCACACCTATTTGCAGCGCTGCGTCGAAGTTCACCGAACTGCCGAACTTGCTCCTTTCACTGCACTCGCATCCGCCAACGTCGTAAGTGCGCAGCGACTTCTGGAAATTGGCTCGGCACAGGAGGCCAACGCTGCGCTCGACCGCGCTCTTGATGCTGCTGCCGCGTTCTTCTCGTACGAAGCTCACTCGCTTGCACGCCTGACCCCTGACAGTTCCGGCGACCGGATTGATGCCGTCGTGGCGACGATCCTTCAACTCACCGATGTCCTCCTCGCTGCTGATCGCATTGTTGACGCCGGCTGCACTTTGACTTATGTACGAATCTTCCTCGACAAACTGGATCTCACAGCAGAGCCTCAGAAAGGCTTCACTGCAAAGCTTTCTCAATTGGCTTCCCGATTTTTGACGACCGACACTCCTGCTACTGCCGACAACGCGCAACTCGCCTCGATCCGACTGTTTGCCAGCGCTGAATATCTAGCTCCTGTCCTCCGCGAGGCCGATTTGCTCGACGAGCGCGTCGCTGCTTCTCTCGCAAGCTTGTATCGAAGTGTACACGCACAATCTCCGGATGCCGTTCTCAATCTGCCACTCTCAACCGACGCTTGGACCATGATCTTGGAAGCTTTTTGCTTCGAGGAGCTCAATGTCAGACCGCTCAACATGGATGCCTTCAAGGCTGATGGTGTGCCCATCGTCTTGCACGATCTCGCCAGGTTGCCTGCTGCCGATGCAGAAGGCGCCGAGAGCAGTGCTGACCGCTCCTCCATCGATACGAGCAAGGCAGTCGAAGTCACAGTCACCCGCTATGGACAAGAAGCACTCTCATTGCTGCCAGAATGGGCGACGCAAGGTGTCTCGTTCGCTGCCGATGAAGACGTACAAGAGGTTGCTGCTGCACGAGAAGAGGCTAGCAGCGAAGATGGTTCGGCCTCGCAACTCAGCGCCTCGACGCCCGCTACTACACCGCCGCAGCAGCATTCGCCTCTTCATCGCCAGGACTTGCCTGCACCGACGCTCTCTTCCGCTGTCAAAGGCACGTCTTCGTCTGCTTTCTCTTTCCCTCCCGTGCAGGTCGTTGACACCGATTTTGGTCACAAATTGCTTGCACTTGCACGTCCTTCGGGACAGAGCGAAGCTCCTCGCGTCCATCAAGAGGTGCTCGAGCAAACCAAGGTAGGCAACTATGCCCATCCCGAAGGTCTTGCCGCCTTGATCGGCGCTTTCGGGCGTCTTGGCGATCTCAGTCGCGTCGAGGAACTCTACACGATGGCACAACACGTATTGCACGCTTTGGTCGGCGACCCCACCTGGCAGACCAACGCCTGGTTCGTCGTTGAAGACAGCATGATTCAGGCCCTCAGTCACGCCGGTCGGCCCGAAGCAGCTACCACGCATCGACACCGCATCATCGCCGCCGGCGGCACGCCCACTGCGACTTCGTACGCCGCTCTCATTGCAACGATCCGTGACACCACCGACGATGCCTCGATTGCTCAGGAGCTTTTTGACGAGTCGCAGCGCTTCGGCGTCCGTCCCACGGCCTACCTTTTCAACACGGTCATCTCAAAGCTCTCGCGCGCACGCAAAGCCGATCGAGCGCTTCAGCTCTTCGATGAAATGAACCTCAACTTCCGCATCAAGCCCACCAGCGTTACTTACGGAGCTCTCATCAATGCCTGCACCCGCATTGGTGACGAGCAACGTGCCGTGCACATGTTCGAACGCATGGAGCGCGATCCGGCTTTCAAAGCTCGCGTGCCGCCGTACAACACCATGATGCAGTTCTTCATCCAGAGCGTTCCCGACCGTCAAAAAGCACTTGTGTACTACCACAAGATGTTGGCTGCCGGTGTTGAACCGAGTGCGCACACGTACAAGCTGCTCCTTGACATGTACGGTGCAATCGAGCCCATCGAGCCGCGTGAAATGGAGCGCGTGTTTGCAGAACTCGCAAACAACCGATCCGTGGCGGTGCAGAGCACGCACTGGGCGTCTCTTATCAACTGCTATGGATGCTTGCTCAACGATCTCGATCGCGCCATTGCAACTTTCGACTCGATCGCCTCGCACCCTTCGTCGCTGCAGCGCAAGGACGGTGCACGCATGCCAGATGCAGTTGCCTTTGAAGCGCTTCTGGCTGTCTTTGTCGCTCATAGCAGGACGGATCTTATCCGCGCCCACTTTGACAGGATGAAGCAGGCAGGGCTGCAGATGACTGCCTACGTCGCCAACCTCCTGATCCGCGGTTTTTCGATGGAGCAAGGACAAGCTGGATTGGAAGAGGCTCGCGCGCTCTTTGAGAGCATGAGTGAGCCGGCTGCCGGTGTCGCAGCGGTTGGCAATCACCCGCCCCGTGCTCATGGTGCTGGTGCTCCCGCCTCCGCCGATTCGCCGGTCACGCCGCCAACCCCCTCTCGAGGCGATGTTGCTTCTGCTTCACATGGTGCCAGCCAGCCGTTTGCAGCAGTTCAACGCGAGCCGTCGACGTATGAGGCCATGATTCGCGCCGAGCTGAGCCACGGTCATAGCGACCGCGCAGCTGCTTTGGTGGACCGCATGGAGGCACGTGCATTCCCCCCGGCGCTCATTGTACGCGCTCGTGCAATTGTTTCTGACTACGCGTCTTCGAGTATTGCTGACAGCTCTGTCAACGGCGATGCGGACTTCGCCAAGGACGATGCTGTGACCATCGGTCGCATGACCTTCGGACAGACATCTCCACGTCTGAGAATCGCCGGTCTGCAAAGTGCGACGGCTTTCATGGAGGCTGGTCCGAGTAGCGGCGTCAGTGCCACATCGGCGCGCCACGCATCGACCATGGCCGGCAGTGGCGCAGCGGCACCTGCACCCGGACCACCGAAGCCCAACAGCCCTTTCACCATCTTTGATCGTGCTACCAAGACGATGCAGAAGGACCGAGCGGCACTCAAGCCATCCATTTCGAAGAAGCAAGACGGCCACGCATTCGATGGCGACTCGAGCCGCGGCGAAGCTTCGCGTCAGACGGACTATGTGCGTCGCGCAATGGCCGAATCGCTGGCTGATCGAGTGCAGGACATCAAGCGCGACTTGAACACGATCGTCGAGTTGGGAGCAGGACCTGGATTCCTGCGCCACTACTTGGATCCCAAAGGATGCAGCACGAAAAAGATCATCATGTGCGACACGAGCGAGGCGCTTCTGAACCGCGATCGACATCTGGATGATCAGTTCGACTTTGAATTTGAACGTCGGGTGGTGGACGAGGAGATGCTTCCGTTCGAGGAAGGATCTCTGGACTGCGTGGTGTTCAGCGGCGGTCTGCACTGGACCAACGACCTGCCGGGAGTGTTGATCCAGATTCGACGTGCGCTCAAGCCGGACGGGGTGTTCATCGGAGCGCTCTGCGGTGGTGATACGCTGTTCGAGCTGCGAACGAGTCTGCAGCTAGCGGAACAGGAGCGGGAGGGTGGCATCTCGCCGCGCATCTCGCCGATGGCTGATACGCGTGATATGGCATCGCTACTGTCTCGAGCCGGATTCACGATCCCAACGGTGGACGTGGACGAGGTGTCGGTTGGGTATCCGAGCATGTACGAGCTGATGCACGATCTGCGAGACATGGGCGAGTCGAATGCGGTGATCAATCGTCGAGGTCAGCTTCGCCGCGACACGATGCTTGCGGCTGGCGCCATCTACGAAGCGCTACATGGCGATCAGGAAGGAGAGAATGCGGAGCAAGGGGGTGTGCCAGCGACTTTCCAACTGATCTTTTTGATTGGCTGGAGTCCTGCGCCTACGCAACCCAAGCCGCTGAAACGAGGTAGCGCCCAGAACAGCCTCAAGGACGTCTTGGCTGGGCAAGAGGGCGATGTGCAGCAACAGATCGAAGGCGAGATGGAGGACAAGCAACGCCAGCAGTGGATGAAATCGATGGAGGAATCTGAACACAACAAGAACAAGAAGGACGAATGATTTTGACACTACCACCACTCTTGATACCGATCCTACACTTGGACTGTCTGTATCCATGTATTTGTACGCGAAATGCTCACTAGAACATGACGACTCTGTCATTTTGGCGCTGCCATTGCATCTGATTGCGATAGATCGGCGCTTCGTGGAGACGGTCAGAGTAAGAATGCATAGGGGTCTGTGAAGGTTTCAGATGGCAGCGAGGCGGAGAAGCGGTGTGCAGATCTCCAACCAACACGCAATCTACGGTCCACGCCAATCATTTCAGGCACAAGCTGCGACAGCAACACAGCACCAACCCACGCTAACTTACACCTTGACTCACACAACCACTCGGCTCTCGGCTTGGGAAAAAAGCCCTAAATTCTGGCCTTCCAAATCAGGAGTCGCGCTGTGCTGCCTCTGTGATTGTAGAATCGAATAAAAAAAAGGAAGTTAAATATTCAAGGCACGGCCACTGTGTGTTGCGTGTGTGCCTCGCAATCAGCGCCAAGCGTGTGCGTGTGTGCGTGTGTGTGCCTCTCATGGAAAAGGAAATTCGGTTGCAGCTCAGTCTTGTTTCCGCCGTCTGCCGCTCCTGTGTCTCTGGCTGGGTCGGACAAGCCGAACGAGACCCTGACGAGTGCAACACAGGTCTGAGTGTAAGAGAGTCGGTGCGAGTGTCACTTTGCTTTCACCATTCCTCATCACCGCCATCGCCCGTCGTCAGCTTGGATTGTTGCTCGATCCACCCTCTTTCGCATCGAACCTTGGACACCCGAGCAACGCCGCTCACATTCATTTGATACCCGCATTCATTCCAACTTTTCTCTCGGTCCCGCACGTTCATTTCCAGTGCAATCCACGTTGGGCAACCACAAAGCATCGTACAGGCCTCATCGCATCCACAGACCTCTCGGTCGACCTCAGCTCCTCTATTGCTGCTGTCCATTCTGCACATATCCAACACCGCCTTTTCTTTCGCGATTTCTCGAAGTGCATGACCGGAATCTAATCCTGCACTAGCAGTCTCCACAGAGTCGACGCCATCATGGCCGACTCGGGCAACATCAAGGTTGTGGTGCGATGTCGTCCCATGAACTCGAGAGAACGCAACCGTGGCGCTTCCAACCTGATTGAATTCATCGACGATAAACAGCTCGTCCTCTCACCACCCAATGAAGGCGATAGCAGGGAGAACAGCAAGGCCACAAAGAAAAGGTCCATGCCCTTCTCCTTCGACCGTGCCTACGATGAACACACCGAACAGGACCATCTCTTCCAGTACATTGGCGTCGAGCTTCTTCAGCATGCCTTCAACGGCTTCAATACCTGTGTCTTTGCCTATGGTCAGACCGGTTCGGGCAAATCGCACTCCATGGTCGGTTACGCCGAAGCGAAAGGTATCATCCCACTTACCTGCGCTCGCCTCTTTGACGACATCCGCGACAAGACAGCTGCCGACCCAAATCTCACCATCAGCGTCGAAGTCAGCTACATTGAAATCTACAACGAAAAGGTGCGCGACTTGCTCAATCCAAAGAACAAGTCCAACCTCAAAGTCAGAGAGCATCCAAGTCTGGGCCCTTATGTCGAAGATCTCAGCAAACTCGTCGTCGGCAGCTATCCGGAGATCATCACCCTCATGGACGAAGGCAACAAGGCCAGAACCGTGGCTGCTACAAACATGAACGAGACTAGCTCGCGATCCCATGCCGTCATCACATTGGTGCTCACTCAGAAGCGTTTCGATGTAGAGACAAAGCTCGCGGCTGAAAAGGTATCCAGAATTTCGATGGTCGACTTGGCAGGCTCCGAACGTGCCAACTCTACGGGCGCAACCGGTGCTAGATTGAAGGAAGGTGCCAACATCAATCGCTCTCTCACCACTCTGGGTAAAGTCATCGCCGCTTTGGCAACGGCAAGTTCCGCGCCTGACACTCCCAAAGGCGGCAAGAAGACCAAAGCAGCCAGTCTCGATGGTTTCGTTCCCTATCGAGACTCGGTCCTCACCTGGCTGCTCAAGGACAGCCTCGGTGGCAACTCCAAGACGGCCATGATTGCCGCCATCTCTCCTGCAGACTACGAAGAGACGCTCAGTACATTGCGGTATGCCGATCAAGCCAAAAAGATCAAGAACAAGGCCGTGGTCAACGAAGACCCAAACGCAAAACTCATCCGCGAGCTCAAAGAAGAACTCGAGCTGCTTCGCACACGTGTCTCTGGCGGAGGTGGTGGCGAGGGCGAGAGCAGCTGGGATCCGTCGATCCCGCCCGAGAAGCAAGTCGTCCGCTATCAGACTCGCACCGGAGAGATCAAAACCGTCACCAAGGCCGAATTGCAAGAACAGCTCGAACAGAGTGAAAAGATCATGAGCAGTCTCAACGAGAGCTGGGAGGAGAAGCTCGCCAAGACGCAAGAGATTCAGAAGGAGCGCGAAAAGGCTCTGGAAGAGCTCGGCATTTCGGTCGACAAGGGCAACGTCGGCGTTCACACACCGAAAAAGCTGCCCCACTTGGTCAATCTGAACGAGGATCCGCTCATGTCCGAGTGTCTGATTTACCAGATCAAGCCAGGTCACACTCTGGTCGGCAACCTGGAGAGTGGCGCAGATGTTCACATCAAGCTCAGTGGAACCAAGATCCTGGCCAAGCACTGCATGTTTGATCATCAGGACGGAGTTGTCACCGTGACAGCCATGGCGGACAGCATGACCATGGTCAACGGCAAAAGACTCTTACCGGACGAGCCAAAAAGATTGCGCTCCGGCTACAGGGTCATCCTGGGTGACTTTCACGTCTTTCGCTTCAACCACCCCGAAGAAGTACGCAAAGCTCGAGACCGCGTCCGATCCACTTTGGCTCTTTCTACAGGCGAGGCGCACAACGAGACGCTTCTCGATGGCGATCTGCCTTCCACAAGACCCGACTCACCTGCTTCTGGAGACGTCGACTGGACGTACGCTCGTAGAGAATATACCATGTCGAAGCTTCACGGCCAGAACGTCAACTTTGACAACCTCAACGAGGAGGATCTCGAGAAGCTTTTTGAAGACATTTCGCGAGCAAGATCGAAAAAGTCCATGGGAAGCGTGCTAGGTCGACCGGAGAGCAGAGCCAGCCTGTTTGACGACAACGCCAGCGAGTCAGCAAGTTCGGTGGTGAGGCCGTACTCGCATGGTGCCTTGACGGACGATACCAGCATTGATCCTTGGAGTCAGGCGGGAAGCGAGATGGGTTCGATGCGCTTTGGCGCCGGTACGCCGTCGAAGGAGAATCCGTTCATCAGTGCGGGCGCATCTTCGCCGGCTGTTGTGGCCGCAAGTCATCGAGAAGCCGAGTCGCTCCGAGCAAAAGTGCGAGAGTACGAGGAGAAGATCACGCGCATGACCGGGTCGCCACGCTTGGGCGATGCTGCTTTCGAATACAGCGAAGCGGAAAAGACATTGCTCCGCAAAGCTCTCGCCAAATGGAAAGGCCATACCAAAGTATCGATGGCCGAGGACGCATTGTCCAAAGCGGTGCTCGTCAAGGAAGCCAACGTGATCAGCAAGGAGCTCGGCAAGAAGGTCACGTATCAATATACGGTAGTCGACGACTTTCCACTCGCTGTCCCCTCATCGGGTGTGGAGGCGATTGCGGGGTTGACCGAGTTTGACGATGTTTCCGATCCCGACTTGGCCAACTGTGCGAAACCATGTCTGGGCGTCAAGGTGCTCGACTATCTCCATGCGACGTGCTATGTTTGGTCGATGCCCAAATTCGAACAGCGTCTGCAAAAGATGCGGAATCTTTACACGTTTGTGGACAAGCCGGAGTATTCGAGACACTTCAATTGGTCGGATCCCTTCTACGAGGCTCCCCATCCAACCTATGCCTTTGTAGCAAGTACTTTGGTTCCGCTCCTTCCTTTGGCCAAGCAGTCGTCGGCAAAGTACAGGTTGCCATTACACGATCGACATACGTGTCAGCAGGTGGGATGGTGTAGTGTCTCGGTGAAATTTGTCAGTTTGGCGCCGGTTGTGCAAAGCGGAAGAGGAGCAGGGTTGTCGGCGCTCAGTGGGCAACGGAGCCCCGATTCTTCTCCTACTCCTCCCTCGACCTCGGATTTGCCAATTGGGCAGAAGCTCGGCTTTCAGATTCTGGTAGATTCCATCTCTGGTTTGTCGAGGGATGACTTTGCGAGTGTTCACTTGCAGGTCAAGCTAAGTTCTTTTGCGGGGAATGCGTTGGGTAAGGATGAGATTTATACTTCGGTTCCTGTGGATCTGGTAGGGGAAGAGAGTTTGGCAGAGGTAAGGCTGAGGAGGACGCTTTCGTTTGTGCTGACAGAGCAAGGGGTGGAGTGGCTGAAGAAGGGCGCTGCTCCGATCGAGGTGTATGCCAAACTGAAGAGTAGGTATCTGGTCGGATTGGAGAGGCATGACAATGCGAGGGAGAGTGAAGGGGTGCAGTCCGGGGATGGGTTTGTTCCGCTGCACGATGCTGCGTCTACTGCAAATGGGGCCAAGACATTGTCGAACACGATGAAGGAAAGGTTATCCGAGAACGAGATGCAGAGTGAGGAGCGACATTCGATTCTTGCTTCGCTTCAGATTTGCGAGTTGGATGCTTCTGGGGAGTATATGCCTGTGCCAGTGCGGGCCGCATCTGCTCTGGATCCGGGCTCGTTCTTCCTGCGACAAGGTTTACAGCGTAAAGTGGTGTTATCTTTGACGCACGAGTCGGGACGACAGTTTGCCTGGAGCCAGGTGACAAAGGTCGAATTAGGGGATGTGAGGTTGCTGGATGCCAGGGGCAGGGTTCATGGCGGCAAGTCTTCGGACAATGTCCAGCTGAAAACGCCGGTGAAACAGCAATCGGTTGACTTTGGCAACAATGGTACTAGCTCGTTGGAACTGTGGGCATGGTGGGATAGCAGTGTCCACGACAGCCCGCATTTGAATCGAACGACGGCTGCCGGGCATCGGGTTTTGATCAAATTGAACTTTGAAGTTCAAGTGGATCGATGCGCAGGTCCCGTAGCGTTCAGTATGGATGTTGCAGTTTCGATCAATGCGAGGGACGCAAAGCCGCCAGGAAGGTTGATGAACTTTATCGAGGGGGCGACGATCAAGACAAAGGCGAATGCGATCTTTGCGGTTCAACTGAGGCCGCCGATGATGAAGAGGAGTAAGGAGCTGTGGAGGTTGGATACGGGCAAAAAGTATGTGAGAGGTCAAGAGGTGCTGGGTGGATGGAAGGCGAGGGGGATCAGTTTGGTTGGCGATCATGCGGCGTTGGTGAAGGACGAAAGGAGGAGGGCCGAGGTGGAGGGTGTGAGGGCCCTGTTGAAGGGTCAGCCTCTCATGGTTGGATTCAACGGTGGAGGCGATCGGGACGAGTTGTTGATGAAGATGGTGGAAATGTGGAAAGGGGCGGTCAAGGATGGCAAGTGGCAGGTGGTGATTGGCGAACAGCCTAGTGTGAATGGTGTGACGGAGCTGAATGGGGTGGGTAAAGCGGGGGCGAATGGGTTGAGAAGGATGTTTTCAGAAGGTGATGAGGGTGGATTGGGAATTGACCTTACGCCTTCCTCCTCGCCAACCAAATTGCAACGCACTCCTTCCCTTCCGGCAGCAGCAGCAGCAGCAGCAGCAGCAACGCCACTCCTCACCGCAAACGTGACTCTTCTACCTCGAACCACCACCACCTCTCATCGCGGATACCTCTCGATCCCGTTGGAAACCATCACGGATTCCTGGGTCCGTCGATACTTTGCCCTCCGACGACCCTTTCTGCACGTCTACGAAAGCAGTTCCGAAGTCGACGAGATCATGGTCATCAACGTGGCATCGGTGCGAGTGGAATACGATGAAAACACAGAACGTCTCTTGGCAAGGGAGAACGTGTTCGGCATGTACACGGCGAACAACAGTTACTTTTTGCAAGCAGAGGGGAGGAAGGAGAGGGAAGAGTGGATGAAGGTCTTGGATGGATCGTGGGCCGGTGGTGATGCGGTGGAGGGGTAAGGTGAGGAAAAGAGGGGACGGAGGTGCAATGGAATTTGTACGATCATAAAGCGTGACGAATGAGAGAGACAGAGAGAGGATCGTGTTGTGTTTGTCATGTGTGAGATGGTCAGTGATGGAGGTGAGGGCAGACACGGATCTTTGACGCATGTCACATGGGTTGAGAGCGAGGTGTGGCAGGCGAGATTTCCATTTTTTTGGCAGAATGAAAAGCTGGACTTTGTACAATGAAAGCGAGAAGACTGTAACTCAAGGCAGGAAGCGAAGTGCAGGTCTGTCTCAAGCAGAGGTTGAGCCCGAAGTGAAGCTGGCGCCTGGTTGCTCGAGCTGGCCAATGTTTTGCGAGGTTGTGCTGCCATTGGTGTCTGGTACGGAAGCCTTTCTCTTTGTTTCTTTTGCATCTTTACCCAACAAGACGCCAGTGACGATTCGAGCGATCAACTGCTTGCCTTCCCATAGTGGCAAGAAGGTGAAGATCAGCAGAGCAGCGAAAGCCCAAATGATGGCCACGACGACCCAGCCGATGAAGAATCGCCGGCTGAACTCGTACTTTGCACCGTACATGATGAAGGGCCATAGCAACCAAACTGCGACAAACAGGGCCAGACCGGTCCAGCCTGCGATGGCCGATTGCTTGTGCATGTAGCGCAATTCGGCATCTGTGTAAGGGGCGTCTTTGGTCGCGCGAGGGTTGCCGACCGGTTCACCGTGAATGGTGGTGAGTTTTTCATTGGGGCTGACCGGCGATGAGAGATCGTCGGAAGAAGAGGTGGTGGAGGAAGTGTCGTCTTGGATCAGCTTGATATCGTTGAATCTCTCCCAGGCGAAATCCACCGGTTGAGGCCAGACAAGTGTGATCAAGGGAGACAGAATCGCAGGTACGAGAGCTGCAATGATCGTCCCCCACATGCAGGGCAAGAGAGCACCGGTGGTGGTCACGTTCAACACTCCATTGCCGTACTTGCTGGCGGTAGCCAGCCAAGTGGCGATTCCAACAGCCATGCCAACCACAGGAGAGACGACAGCTGCCAACCAAGTCTGCTTCTTCCACAAGACTGTCAGCGGAAGCGTGATCATGGCTGGGCAGGTGATCAAGCCGAGGAAGTAGAGGGTCCAGGTGAGGTCGATTCCGACGTAGTAAAGCATGGTGGAGAAAGCAGATGCGAAAATGGCGAAGCCGATGCAGGCGAATCGAGAGACGCGGATCACCTGCTTGTCGGTCGCACGAGGTCGAAGGTAGGTGTGGTAGACGTCGGAAGAGATGATCGAGGAAACAGCGACGAGTTGTGCTGACGTGGTCGAAGTGACAGCCATAAAGATGAGGATGACAACGGCAACCGCTCCCCCCTTGCCAGCGACCGCGAGCGCTGTGTAGCCGAGGGGAAGACCGGCGGAGAGTTCGGTGGCGGAGAGCGCGCGACCATAAGCCGGCCAGATGGGGTTGGTCTGTAGCGACCAGCCCGCAAGGCCCATGGTGGTACCCAAGCACCAAGGCAGACCGAAGTAGAGGACTCCACCGAGGATGTAGCCCGGCACAGCAGCGGCGATGTCAGCCGAATAGGCTTTCTGCCAGTACGAACTGTCCATCACAACCAGGCCGAAGTTTCCCAAAGTATGCAAGATACCGAACTCAACCGCGCCTTTCGAGGTCATCGTCAAAGCCGACCCGAGATAGTTGCCAGCAATGGCGTTGTTGACATTGTGCTCCTTGACGAGCTCCCAGAGGTGGGAGGGCGACTGAATGGCTTCATTGGTGATGGTCTTGAGCGTCAAAAAGAGGACAATGATGAGGAGGGCAACACTGTGCATCCAGTCGGTCAAGAACGTGGCTTTCAAGCCTCCCGAGATGGTGTAAAGGCAGACTCCAACGGGCAGCAAGAAGGTCGATGCAATGATGTGCATTCCGGTGAGAGCAGAGACGGTAGCCGAAGCACCGAGCAACATGTTGGCGATGGCAATCAGGTTGTTCGCCAAGCAGAAGAACATGTAGAGCCAATGCGCCAGAGTCCCGTATCGAACCTTGACGACTTCGAGCACCGTATGCGCATGGGGAGTCTTGAGCTTACTTTGGATGGCAAGCAAAGCAAACGCTGAAATCTGCACCAAGCAGCCTGCTGCGAACCAATAAGCGCCCCCGACACCGTAGCTGAATGTAACGAGGGAGGAGGAGAGCAGGGCGGTCGACCATGCCCACGACGAGAAGACGGCTGTGGCGGTAAGACCAGTGCCAACTTTACGGCCTGCAGTCGCGTAGGTTTCAAAGTGCGAGTTGTTTTCACCGTTGAAGCGCCAAAGAAGCTGGGTAACGTAAAACATGACACCGGCAAAGGCGAAACCGAAGCCGAGGACGACCCCGTAGCCGACGCCCTGGCTGAGAGGGGGCGGGATCGAGTCGGCCGCCATCTTTCCGAGGTTGCAATCGAAGGAGAAACTACAAGAGCAGAAGCAAGGAGAGCATGCAGTCAGAGGTCGAAGAGATGGCGGAAGTTCGGGAAGGGCAAGGGTGAGGAGGAAGAACAACAAGAAGAAGAAGAAGACGACGGCGGGAAATGGGGAGGTAGTATTTATTCGGGACCTCTGCGGTTGACGGGAACAACGGAGCGGCACAGACCCTCGCTTCTGGTGTGCTTCTATTCATCAACTCACAGAAAGCATCGCAATTTGCCCACATTGCCAAAACCACTACATGCAGGCACCACAGATACATCGCTCTTATGCACCATCTGCCCTCGCACAGTCTCGCTCTGCGCGAGAACAGGCACGACTCAGAAGTAGAATTTGTTAGCTTGACGTATGAATCCTGGGAGAAGGGCAGCAAGCGAAAGTGTCCGAGTTGCGAATCTGGCGGGTTGCATTGCGTGCATTCTGCGGCTCATACACTGACCAGCACAGGGCAAAGCCGAAAAGCGCACCAAGAGACTCGATACGATAGAGCTCGGAACCAAGGCTCGGCTACGAGCTACGACCGGGAATGAGATGAAGTGAAAGGAGAAGTGTCGGGCGGTCAAGAAGAAAGATGAGTAAGTGATTTGAAAAGATCTTCTCCTCTTGCAGCAGCCGTAGGTGAAGGAGAAAGGCGGAGTCCGGCGGGACGAATGAATTCACGGGCATTCGCGCAGCAACACTCGTCCAGACATCGATCGTTGTTCCGGCGAGGACAAAAGAGCAAACGTGCCGTATCTAGTCAGGCGCAACAGCATCTAGCCGAACGAACGAGAGGCACGCTTCTGAGTCGTGGATAGCGGCAAAAGCTCATCATCATGGGAAGGACAGGCTGCAGATACAGTCGATGCTTTTGACGTGAGACGGACGCGGATGGCGACATCGAGGCTTCGCAGAGACTCGCGCAATTTGGCAGGCGAAAGCGATTTTCCAGGGTTCTTTTTTTTCCGAGGGGAAGAAGATTTCATCGAGCGTCGTGAAGCCTGTGGTACGTGCGGTCTTGTACCATCCAAATTGCAGCACAGATCCTTTTCAAGGCCATTGGACCAACATAGCTGCTGTAGCCGTCAGCCGTCACTGAAGGCGCTGCTTTGCCCAAATAACCACATTCGCAGCTGTCCATAGCCATTGCCACTAGCTTTCACCTTTCGCGATCTGCAGGCGATTCCGGTGATATTTCCAAGCCTTGGAATCAGACAAGCCGCCATTGGCGGCCCATGTCACTACGGCATTGCAGTCCAATTTACCCGCTGACAGGAGGATCGAGGAAACGGGAGGCTGGTGGCATAGACTTTGCGGGATAAGGAGAGTCGCTGGAAAGCACGCAATGCGGGGTCTTGTAATACTTGCGACCCTGATGACGCCGAGCAAGTTCTGGTTCTTCCATTTGCCGAGGCGACGCTAAATAGGCACGCCATCGAAGCACGCCCTCGCGTCAAGAAGATTTGTCTAGAGCAGAAAAGCAAATCACAATATGAATGCAACATTGAAATCGCAGTTTAAATCGATCGGGGGTTTAGCTCAGTTGGTAGAGCGTTCGCTTAGCATCTTGCCGTTGTCTAACCTGCGAAAGGTCGCGTGTTCGACTCATGCAGTCTCCATTCGTAGTTTTTTTTTCTTTCTTTTCTTTCTTTTCTTTCGCTACCTTTGGGGCTCGATCTCTCGTTTCGCATCGGGGCATGATGGGACCCCTCTATGCAAACACAGAGGGTGTTTCTCTATGGACTACGACATAGACCTACATTGTGAGGGCGATGGCATAACTCTTTTTTTCGCGGGGCTGAAGGGGCAGCTTCAATATGTACACTGTACAGTATGTGGAGTGCCACTAAAATTATTTGCTACAGTCCAGCCAGCCCTTGAGGAGACTGTCGATTGCATCAAATGAGACAGAGCATGCCGGCCGTGCTGCACATGACTTGCTCCAGAAAGCTCGAGGACAGGCCGAGCGGGCCGTCAGCACCTGCTGCGAGGCAATGTCAGCCCAACAGCTTGACGATGCTCGTGGGATTTTGCATCTCTGATGTAACTATTTTAAATAATTGCATTTTGGTTCGTCCTTTTTTCCTTTTTTCTTTTTTTGACGCATCTGATGGGACACGTCAAACAGCGCCAAGCTTCTTGCATCGCCTTGAACTCGGCTTGGGACGGCAACGAGCTCTATCACAATTTCCACATCGAACATGTGTTCTGCTACGTGCTGCTCAGCTCAGCTGCGCCTTGAAGCCACCGACGCATGCATCCGGGGTGGCTATGGACATGGGCCTCCGTGTCTCTCTACAACTCTACTCGTGCAGAAGTACGTGAGGCGACCATGCGTCGGAATCCTGGCAGTGCTCTGGAACTGCTCGATGTGCGCAGAATGCGCGGCGATCATGCCGACGTACAAGGGAGCGTACTCGCTTAAGCAATGGGACCACACCTTGTTGTCGCCGAGGTGTCTGGTAGATGCCAATTCAACCTCCGCCTCCTACCGTCTTGCCTGTTTCGCTCTGGCTGCCACTAACGTCTACCCTCAGGCACGGGCAGATGATCAACATCGAAAAGGAGTTCCAAAAAAGGTAGCGGCGAGCAAAGTATAAAGAGGCGTTGAGGCTTTCGAGCAATCTGCTGCCCCTCTTTCTCTTTGCGGCCTCCTCTTCCTCTCTCTTTACCCCTGAACTGGTGTTGAGCACCTTTTCCGTTTCTCTGCCATCTTTTCTTCTTCTCTTTCCGTGCTTCCATCTCGATTCAAAGTACCCTCACAGGCTCTGGTAGCCTTCATCACCCCATATCCACATCACCGAGAAGCAGTCTGGTATTCAGCGAACCTGAAACAAAGGTCCGACTTTGATAGTCTCGGCGCTGACGACAGCACTCTTCTTCAGACCATTTCCTCACGCCCAACATGGTGACCTCGACCAAATTTGCTTCTCTCGTCGGCAGCGTCACGCTCGCATTTGTCCTTGCTAGCTCGCTTCACCCGGTCCACACGGCACCTGTGGCTTCGGTGGGAAGACGAGATGCCAAAAGCGACTCTTCAACCGCTCCTGCTCCCGCAGGCTTCATCTCGGTGGCGCAACCGCAAATGAGCGAGCAGGACATCTACGCTGTTGGAATCCCGCCAGCCCCTTCTTCGTCCAGCGCTGCTGCCGCTGCTCCCGCCGCTTCCGGGGTGAATCTCGCCGCCGATTCTCAGTTGCAGCAGGCGATCCAAGCAGCCACTCAGGCCGCGCTTTCCACAACCAACAGCACGGCAGACGCCATCAACAACTGGGACCCCACCCCATCCGTTGCAGGCTCTTGGGCTGCTGCTCCTGCCACTGCCCCCGTAGCCGCATCCAACGCACAGCTTCCAGCCTCAGATTCGACCATGACGGGCAATCCTGACGACGGAGGTCTCTACCAACAGGTGGTCGGTACTCCTGCTGGTACACCCGACTCGGCAGAGCCCTCCATGACGGGTAACCCGGCTGAAGGGGATGTTTTCAGACAGATCGTTGCTGAACAGATGCAGCAATTCGGTGCCCAGGGCCAACAGGCTGTGCGAAGGAGTGTGCCGACTCCATCGAGCGCAACGATGGATGCCAGTGCTGCTGCTCCCGAAGCGAGTGCTGCAGTGGCAAGCGACGCTTCCGCAGCTGCTTCTGCGACCAATGCTGCCACTGCTTCGTCCTCTGACCTGGCCGGTGTTCCCGTGGCAGCTCCTGTTCCTAGCGACTTCAGCTCCCCACCTGACGCCAGCTCGGCTGCAGATGCGGCTGCTTCCGCTGTACCTGATCCGGCCAGCAGCGTGGTTTCGTCTGTTGCTGCTCTGCCTACAGGTGCTGTACCTTCGACACCCGCTGTGCCTTCGGCACCCGCTGTTTCCCCGGTCCCCACGGATGGAGCGCCTGTGCCAAGCAGCGTCCCTGATCTCCCGACTGGAAGCATCCCTGCTCCTGCTGTTCCCTCTGCTTCCGTCCCAAGCAGCATTCCCGACGTTCCTACTGGAAGCGTGCCTGTTCCCGCGGTGCCCTCAGCTTCTGTCCCTGCTGTGCCAGGCTTGGGCGGTCTCAAAGACGCCTCTGCAGCCGCGGCCACTACCGTGCTTCCAACGTCGAATGCCGATCCGACGCCTACCGCCACCTCTGCCTCTGCCTCTGCTGCTGCCACGGATGCTCTCACTATGACGGTCACTGTGCCATCGAGCGCCGAGCCTACCTCGCTTTCCAGTCTTGCCAATGTTCTCGCCAGCAGCAACAAGCAGGATTCCGACGACGATTCCGACTGGAAGACCATGACCATCCTCGTACCAGCTGAAGCCTTTGGTGGAGCGGCGACTTCGGCTGCTGCTGTGTCCAGCTCGACTGCTCGCGCTTCTGCGAGTGGTGACAAGAATGCGGTGGTAACTTCGTCGTCTTCGGCCGCAGCGAGTCCAACATCGGCGCCTATCAATCTCTCCTCGTTTTCGTCGATGAAGCCGCAACCGACACCCGCAGTGCTTACCATTCCACTAACGGGTGTATTCGACGGTGTCAGCTACTCTACCATGCTGACTTTGACCGTACCCGGTCGAGCTTCGACAAGCGTCAGCCAAAGTGCTACGGGCAAAGCTCAATCTGCGACTGCGTCGGCTACAGCTGCACCTTCAAAGACCACATCCAAGACAGCAGCTGCAACGAGCAGTGTTGATGCAAGCTACATCAATCCCGACGACGTCCCTCCTCTTCTGAAGAGCTCAGCTACCGCCGCTTCCGCTAGCCCGACATCCACTGCTACTCCGAACGCAGATGATGGAGATGAAGAGGATTGTGAGGATGATGAAGTGGATGCCGGTGTTTCAGCAAGCACATCGAGCAAATCGATGATGACCAAAGTCTGGGATTGGATCTCGGGAAAACCACTCAACGAACGTGACTTTGCCGATGATTACGATCTCGACTACGAAGACGAAGAGTACTACGATGCTCAGCAGTAAAGACTGGAACCGGACACCGAGCCATGACCTACCGACACAATCCGACAATCCGACAACCAACCCGACAACCATCCGCCGCCCTTTGAATCGAAACGGAAGAACCAACATGTAAAGTTCCTGGAGAACAGACGCTTTCTGAGACTGCAGACGAAACGGAAAATATCAGGTCATCTTCAACCCAAAACTGCGCTCAATAGTCACACGACTTGAGTCGCGTTTGTGCATCCTTGAGTCATCATGCCGCGTAGTGTCGCCCCATCTCAAGAGATGAGAGAATGC
Source organism: Ustilago vetiveriae (assembly GCA_928722275.1). NCBI lineage: Eukaryota > Fungi > Basidiomycota > Ustilaginomycetes > Ustilaginales > Ustilaginaceae > Ustilago > Ustilago vetiveriae. Next base: position 352,462 of record CAKMXE010000021.1, read on the forward strand.
AGGCGCTGCTGTTTGTGATTGCTTGACAACCGAAAAGACAAGATGAGACGCACCCGATCACTGATGCTGCATTCCACTCAGCAAGCGGTTAGGATCTTGCAATGCTGTGATGAGATCCATCGCTGCTGTGGGATGATAGTCGACCGAATGCGTGGCGAAATTGGTCTCTGCTCCCGGATTGTACTTGTGGAAAAACTCGTCCCAGTCGGTTTGCCCTTCAGAAGCGACAGGCATGGAGGCCCAAAAGTCCGCATTGTTGGCGTTGATGATGGCCTGTTGCATCATGTGCTGCTGCTGTTGATGCTGTTGCTGGGTGGAGGGCATGTGCTCGTGGCCGCTCGGCATAGAGGCGTAATTGGCGCTTTGCAGAAAATGGGTCTGCATGGGGTGCGATCCATCCGTCGAGTGAAGATCGGCATGGCTGGAGAACGCGCCGTTCAAGGAAAGTGGTCCATTCTGGTTCATGTGGCTGTCGCGAGCCTGCTGAGTATGCTGATCGACCGCGTGCGCGCTTTGCCGATGCTCCGAATCGATGACTCCGTTCGAGTCTGGAACCATGCCAGCGACGTGCTGCGCATGATGCTGATTCGCGTGCGGTTGAGTGTATTCCACTCCTCGATCTTCCAACTTGACGCTTGTGGCGGAAGAAGGTGATGAAAGGCGCATACTTTCTGGATTCGTCAACGCGCCTGTTCCCGTTGACGGACTCGCTGGACTTGGCGGTCTAGCTTGAGCGCTTGCAGCACATAGATTCTTGAGAACAGCTACATGATGCGATGCGCTCTGCCAGGTGGGCCCGATGCGCTTGAGGTAGCGGACGCACTCTGCAAGGTACATAGCACTAGCCTTGACAGGCTCCGGCGAGCCTTCGAGCTCTGCCTCGGTGATGCGATTCGCCTCCCGGTCTCCGGAGTTTGCAAGGGCATCGGTATCTTCACCAGTGTTGGACGGCGACGCTGCATTGAAGGAAGATCTAGGCTCTCGTCGATTCCAGATGGACGTCTGGCGAGCTTTGAAGACCACAACACTCTTGCTGGCAGCCAAGGCAGCGTGAATGGTAGCTGTTTGAAAGATAATGTAGACCCAGCTGCTCGAAATCTTGCGGATACGGAAGGATGAGCCATAGACGTGAAGAATGTCGCAAACTTCCTTGGCAGCTGCGTTGCAGATGTCGAGGCCAGCAGGTTCCGGACGCTTCTCCCTTGCTGAAACCGGCCACTGATTGCGTTCTTCGCTACCCGTGGCTGGCTTCGACTCTCCCTCTGCCGTAGACACAGGATCGCGCGATAAAGACCTGGCTCTTTGACCCTGGGCACCGTTGATGAGTTTCGGCACACGTGGTCGATGCAGCAGAATGAGGCAGATGCAGTACCAAGATCGCATGGTGAGAATGTGCGGGGGAAGGCCGCGATGGGGTTCACATTCGCGGCGGTCAGCAGTGGCCCTGCGTGTTGAGGCGGACAAGAGCAGCTCTGAAGAGGTCCAGGTGCCTGACCATTTGAGGTGATCAGGCAGATTGGCGCGCCATTTGGAGAGGCGGTCGTTGAGTCGCAGCAAAGCATCGTAATCGGATGCTCCTCGGGTACGACGACGATCGCGCTTGGCCTGCGGACTGTAGACCTCTTCGAGAATGGATTCGAGGATGGACATGACCTCTGCCCACGCTTTGAAGCTGCTGAGAGCATGCACCTTGACGCCTTGGAGGTAGGGCAGCTGGCTCTTGTCGACAAATTTGCGCGTGGTGTCATCTAGCCAGAGATCGTATTCGTCTGCTTCCTGAACCGATGGCCAGTCCACCTCGACCTCGGCGCTGCGGAGCTGAGTAGGCTTGTCGAGCGCGGTAGAGAGGATCTTGTCGACGATATAGCAGGCCCAAAAGACCCGTAATCTCTCTTGACGTTGCGCAGCCGAATTGAGCGAACGAGCTCGGTCGCCGACCGACTCGGTTGCGCGGCTGGCAGCGGAAGCGGAAGAAGAGGCAGGCTGTGCGGTGCAGCGATGCAGGTTCATGTCCAAGGCCATTCGACAAGCGATACCGCCAAAGTGGAACGCGCTCGAGGTGTTGCCACATCCCAGCTCGATGACGGAGATGAGAATGGCAGCCTGGATGGTAGCAATGTCTTGCGTGAACTTGCCTTCGAAGATGCGCGTCTTGACTCGTTGGACAAAGTGATCACGCAGCTCGTTGGATTTGTGCGCGGGCTCGGACGATTGGGGGGACTCGGCGTAGATCATCTTCAAGACGGGGTTGGAGCTTGACCTGTCACCGTGGGAGATGGAGTCGTGATAGGCGTCAAAGGTGTTGGAGGCAACGGCGAGGATGGCCTCGAAGACGATGGGACGCGACTGCTTGAGCGAGTGAAGCGAGGCGATGGAGGGCAGGTAGATGATGGGCCAGTGCGGATGGACAAAGGTGTGATAGATGTCGAGGAGACGCTGAAGGATGTGAGGCGGCAAGTGGTCCTCGAAAAGGACCTTGTGTGAGGATGAGAGGAGCGAGCGATCTGCCGCTGTGGGGCTCGGGCGTACGTGATGATCGAGCCAGTGGAGGCCGGGCGAAGAAATCTGAGAGCGCGGAAGCGAAGGAGGACCAAGAGGCGAAGTGGGGCGCGAGCCATTGTACCACGGCCGATGCGTCACGGCAGCATGAGAGGGGCTGTGCTCGTGAGAAACGTTGGTGAAGTCGGGCGATGTTTCGAGACCTACACCACGAGCGGCTGAAAAAGCGGTTTGAGGCAGAGTGGACGGTTCCGTGAGTCTGCTTGCTGAGACAGGATGACGACTTGAAGAAATTGATGTCACGGGTGGATTAGCAATGTGATCGTATGCAGACGACGCGGGCGCGTTGTTAGACGCAGGGGCACGGTAGGGTAGTCGACCAGAGTTTAAGCGGGGTGAGGGATAAGCTGACGTCGATAGTGCTACACCTGGCCGGGCGGAGGACGAGCCAAGAGGAGCTCGATCCGAGTCATTGTGGAAGGACGCATCGGTGGTCTCACGGGGCGGCAGCATATCATGGTACGATGATCGGGGGGATGCACGATTGTGATCGCGTGGTGGAGTCTGAAGAGGGTAGGGATCGTATGGATGGGCTGATGATGGCGTTTGATGCTGATTGCGACGAGGGTCGGTGATCGATGTCGGCCAAGTGTGGTCAGAACGGCGGTAGAGGGGTTGCTGCTGCGGCTGGTGATATTGGTGCGTCTGCGGATCGGCAATGGTCGGTTTGCTGCCGACGGGGTACGAGTCGCGGCCGGATGGGTAGGAAGTGGAGGGGATCGGCGGAGCGAAAGAAGACCTTGGCCAGGATTGTAGACCATCATGGGCGAGATGCGAAGTCGACGTGAAGCTGTTGTCGGAGAAGGTAGAGGTGTGACGTACATCTGATGACGGTCTTGCCAAAGGTGGCGAGGTGTTCGACCTGTCATCGCGCGAATGTGTGTCTGGCTTGACAGCTGCTGGCTGCGATTTGACATCAGAGGGTCGGCTCCTGGCGGAAGAGGTTAGTGTGTACCAGTGAGAGGAGCTCCCTGCAAGCGCCGTGTGATCTTGCGATTCGATAGGTCGAAGTGCAGGATCTGCTCTGTTTGGTGGCGTAGATGTGAGCGACGCGACAGGCTTGGCTGAGGTCGAGGGCTGTGGATCGGGGGATGTGTCCTTGAGCTTCTTTTTGCGACCACCTCGTGGATCGCAGCCTTTGGGAGGGCCACGCTTCTTTGGAGCTGCGTATTCGCAGACGGTAGACTCCTTGGAGCAGTTGTTGCACGGCTGCAAACCGTCGCACTTGACCTTTCGACGAGAGCAGTGGAGGCAAGCTCTGCTGGAACGGACGCGGTTTGGTTCGGTGACGTTCGACCTCGGGTCTGGTGGCGACATGATGGGCGGCGGCGACGGTGGACCGAGCGGCAAAGTAGAGCGACGTTAGGGTTTGCGATCTACCTCGACCAGCCTGCCACCTCAGAAGCAGCAAGGCTATCGCAACGAGCAGATCAGGCGTACATTGCCGAAGCGGTCCGGTATTCAGCCAAAGATCGCCGAAGAGCTCGAGGAGTGGGATGGATGCAACGGGGACTCGATGAGACTCGTAGATTCGATGAACCAAACGCCCTCTCTGACGACCACAAGCTCGCGGATGACTGACTCGTTGGGCTTCGAAGCGGGTGTCGGATATGAGAGTCCGTTCGACCCTTCGGAACGAGCGATGGACGCCTGCAAGTCCACGAGAGCATATGCTGATGCAGAGAGTCGCGTGCTTGCGAATGGCGGAATGTGCCTGTGATGAGCGACAAGGGAGGGCACGCTTGTGGGCAAGATCGTGCGCCGGTCTGAGCAATGTCGGTCAGCTTCCGAGGTGAAGGCCAAAAAGGAAAAGGCAAAGGTGGGAGTCGACGGAAGAATTGGCCGAAGCTGCAAGGCTGCAGCAGCTCATCCTCCATCTTCTGCCTTTGCTCATGTGCCCATGTGCCCATGTGCCCCACACGAATTTGTAACATTATACTTAAAGTCCAGTCGAAAGCGCGATGCGGATCTCGGGATGCTTGCCGGTAGAGCCGACACCGGCAAAGGCTCGACGAGTCTGCATCATCCGAGTGCTTCTGTAGATGCACCATGTGCAGGAGAACACTGTACGACGGATGTGCTGCAACGTTACTCCCACAAAGGTCGACCGAATCTTGCTCTCTCCAGAACCACATCTCCCATTCCACCAACACTGAGACAAGTTCCAGAGATTGCCTTGAAGTTGGCATCTTCCTCCCGGTCTACGATATCCTTGAATTTGCCACGCGCTCCCTACAGCCCTGATCCATCCCAGGCCTGCCAACGCCATCCACTCATCTCAGCTTTACTGAGCGACCTTTCGCCTCAGCCTGGAACAGCACACCGGCAAAGGAGAAGAAAAAGTCGAGAAAAAAAAAGCCAAAAACAAATGCTCCTTACCTGGGTCGAACAGGTGACCTCCCGATGTGCATCCCCGATAGTTACAGGGCGACTGAAACTGAATACTTCAGTCGGACGCTCGTACCAACTGAGCTAAAGAAGCTGTACACAAAAGAAGGAAATATATGCAATTATAACAAGCTCAAATTAATCTTCGTCTGGCATTTTGACATGGCGGCTGCGAGACGGTCAGAGGAGAAAATCAGGGTCCACGCGGAATCCAAGCCGGCGACCATTGCAGTAACCTTGTTCAAAGATTAGCGTAGACGGACACTCTTTCTTCTCACGTTCGATCTGGCGGATGGCAAGCGCTGGGGGACTGTACACTGTAACAGCATCCGGCTGATCCGACCCTCGATCGACCTTCTTCGTCCTCGGTAGTACGTGATCACGCAGCCAAAGCAAGTGGGGGCAGCCTTTTGTGCAGATCCACATGCTTCCACCGCCGCACTTGAAGGTAACGCTTGTTCACACTCTGCCGTAGCTTGGGTTCTGTGTTTGTGTCTGCCGCACACACTTTCCTCCTCCTGGGCGAAGGCGAACGACAATCTCGTTGACGCCCAACGGCTCCACTGGAAGCGGCACAGCTGCTGCTGCTGCTGCTGCTGCTGCTGTTGCTGCTTTGGTCGGCCCCATCCTGCAAGGTTCCCACGCTTCCAGGTACATCCCAACAAAGCAAGCGCTTCGTCAACTCAACCCACCACACCCATCATCACACTCTCGCAAGCGCCAATCGCGGCACCGTACCTCATCATCGACACTCTCTCGACACGCAATCCGGTACACGGTCAACCATCTCTTGCGGCGACTCGCGCCATCTTCTTTGCTGGCCCGCTTCCTTCCTCTCAAACACCTGGCTGCACATCATGTCGTCGGCTGATGCTGCCGACTACGGCTTCAAACGGTTTCGCGTAGCAAGAGCCTGCGTCGTTTGCCGTCTACGCAAGACAAAGTGCAACGGCGAGCAGCCTTGCGACCGATGCAAGGCACACTCGGCAGAGTGCAAGTACGAAACCATCGAGTCTCCCGCTCCGAAGCGCATCGGTCGCACCGCCTCGACTTCCTCGGTACCCAATGCTCGTCGGTCTTCGCATCCACGGGAAAGCAACGATGACGCCAACAGTGACGAGGCTTCGGCCGCTGATCTCGCTGCCGAGGCTAGGGCCGCAAAGAGACAGAAACGCGCCATGATCGATCAGATCGCCGACCGACGCTGGGGCGACCGGCTACCGACACGTTCCTCCAACAACGCCCGCAGATCCGGCTATGTTCAACACCACCTCGAGCTTTACGCTTCGCTCGACCAAGATGAGCCCGAGCACGACCAAGATCTACACACCGAAGACGGCATTCGCGCCCACGACCAGAATACTGGCAACATGCAGTTTTACGGATTCACCTCCAACTTCAACTTTCAGCACCGCCTAGCGCAGACCGTGGAGGCGCTCCGACTGCGAGAGCAGCATCAGCAGCATGCAGGCGGCGGCAGCAGCGGCAGCAGCAGCAGCAGCAGTCACAGCGGTGGTAGCAGCGCTGCTAGGGCCACATCCGCTACCATCAACGCCAGTCACGACGCTGCTTCGACCGCTTCGGACAAAAGCCGCCGCTCTCATCTCCCTGAAAGTATGAAGATCTGGGGCCATCAAGATATCATCTTTCGTCAATCGCCATCAGAGAAGAGCTTCCCTACGCTCGATGCCTGCAAAGAAGCTGTCGGCGACTCGACCTTCTTACCGCCCTCGATCGTCGACCGCTTCATCGAAAACTATATGACCCTCATTCAGCCACAGCTTGGCGCAGTCCCCAAGCGCCAAATCATCAAATGGGTCAAAGATGCTAAAGCGCTTGGTCATCTTTCGCGTGGCTTCTCTGGAGTTCCCTCGATGGCCGCATCTGGTCCTGGCGTCCAGGGGAAGCTTCAGCCTGGTCAGATGCCGGGCCCTGCTCCTATGCGTACCAACGAGCTTGCCGCGCTCTACGTCGTGCTGGCCCTGGGCGCCTTGATGGACGAAGGTGACTGGGAAGACTGCTTCGCTCCAGTCTCACTCACGCGAGAAGGTGCCATCGCCTGCGCCACAACGCTCTTCCTCCTTGCCAAAAAGCGACTCGAAGAGATCGTCGAAAACTCGAGCATTCAAAGCGCACGATGCCTTTTGCTTATGAGCTTCTTTTCGCTCCAGTGGTCCAGTCCTAACGTCGCCTACCTCTATATCGGCTACGCAGCACGCATGTGCATCTCGATAGGGCTCCATCGCGAGACCTTCCACACGCCCGGCAATCCGAGGAGTGCAGAACATCGTCAGCTGTGGTGGACATGCTACGGCATCGAAAGGATGATCTCGACCTGGTTTGGCCAGGCGTCTGCCATTCGCGATGACGATGTCTCGGCACGCATGCCTCGACCCGACAACTCATACGACGCCTACCTGCTCATCTATGCGCAGATTGCACGCGTCTGCTCCGACATGGGCAGACTCTCGGCCGATCCTCCCGCCAATGCACATGACGTCTTGCTTGCGTCGGAGCGCATGGAGGCCGAGATGCTTCGCATTCGGCACGAGGCGCCCAAGGAACTCGCCATCGGTTTGCGGGACGGTTTCCATCGCGACGCCGACGACGACTCGGATTCCTCGGATTTGGTGGTGCGACGCTACTCTGTCACCATCCTTTGGTGGTACTTGCGACTGCTCATCCACAGTCCGCTCGTCATCTTTGCGCTCTACTGCCGTTCCATCGGCACCGACATCCCTCGCAGCGTGCTCGAAAAGACACACACGTCTGCGCGCGCCGGACAGCAGATCATCGATGCCATCTCAAATGCGCGAAGCGACATGCCCCGGCCGGGCCTCGACAATATGCGTTTCGGAAGCTTTTATCTCGACTCGGCCTGCACTATCGTGCTCGCAGCGATCCTGTGCGAGCCAAGCAATCAGGAACTGGCCTTTGGCTATCTTGCCGCCATCGACAGAGCGATCAAATACCTGGAAAAGAAGGAGCGCATCTATGCAGATCATGGCACAACAGCCTCGCTGCACAAAGCGAGGGATCTGGTGGTCTTGGCAAGACAGGTGGTGCGAGCAGCAGCGGGACAGTCGGCAAGTTCAAAGGTTCACGATCAACAGAACGCGGCTCGAGGAAAAGCTGCCGCCGCCGCTCAACCGTCAAACGGCGCGGCTGGCACCATGTCGAACCCCGCAGATGCAAGCAGCAGAGTTTCTCATGTCGGTAGCGGCCGACTAAATTCCACGTTTTCGACCAGCTCTGAGCGAGGTACGGCATCAGCAGAAGCCGAAAATCTGGACAATATTGGTCAAGTCGCCGAAAAGGATAGCATGGCTGCGATCCACCGCTCACATGCCGCAGCTCACTCGGACGCCGACGGCCGGGGACACAGAGGTTCTTCCACTGATCTATCCGTCTCTTCGCTGCTCGGCCCGACGGCATCTTCCACCAACACAAGCTACCGATCACAGGCGAACGCTGCTCCCCCGAATGCAGCCGTGGCCGCCGATGCCGCTCACGCCGAGGGCAAGAGCTTTGCCAACGAACGCGACGAATGGATGCAGTACTTTTTGTCCAACTTTGACTGGCTTTCACAACCGGCTGGCGCGACACCTCAAGCGCTCCAATCTGCCACCAACGGTAGCAACTTGTCGCCTGCCTTCATCAATGCAGGCACACCTGACACTACGGGCAGGTTGTTCCCAAGCCATGTGGGTGGAAAAGCAGGAATGCCCATGACATCACCAGGAATGAGCTCACCGGGAAGTGTTGGTGGGCCCGCATCATTGAGTGATCTGGATATCGGACTGCTGATGGGCGGAGTTAGTGTCATGGAAGGGGTCGCGGATCTTACCACCCATGGTGCTGCGCACGGAGAGGGCAGCACTACAGAACGTCCTCACTCTTCATTTCGTTCTTGATACGAGGCTATCCCCCTGCGGTCCCATTTCTCCTCCGTCTCTCGCGATGGCAATGAAGCTGTCATGTGGGCGCAACGATGTGAGTCTACAGTGTGCGTGTGACAGTAGAGAGCGATCTGAGAAGGTTGTACCTGATGAAACCGATGCCGAAACTGAGGGAGGCAGCGCAGTCGAAATTGCCAAGAATCGCTGAGGCTTGACTGTACAAGCTTGGCGTGTACCAAGCGAGGCTGTGCTCAGGCCATTCGCACTTTCCCTGCTCACCTTGGACCCTGAATGTTCTCCTTTCTTTGCCCCACTACCATCACATCCGCACACGAAACTTGCCAACAACATTCACGGCAACATTTGCAAGCCACATCCATTCTGATACCAAAAGGGCGACAATCTCAACCGTGCACACAATACAATGGACGGCGGCGGCGGTGCTGGGTCCGGCACTGGTGGCTGGAGCGGCGGAGACGGTGGAGCTAGCGCGGCCTCAGCGGCGGCCGCAGCTGCTTCTGCCGCTCATCAACAGCATCAACATCATCACCATGGCTTTCAGCCTCATAACCCCTCTCAATCAGCCGCTCAGTCTCGGTCGCATCTCGCATCTGCGATGACTAGCGCAGCATCGTCCACCGTACCCCACACATCCAGTCGAGCAGCTAACGGCACCGACGAGGCACAGTGGTCACTAAAAGACATCCTATGGCGGGGTCGCGAATGCAAGATCATCACTCAGAACAACAACGGACCTTGCTCGCTCATTGCTCTTTGCAACATCTTGCTGTTGAGAGGCGAGCTTCACATCGCTCCTCCGGATCGGCCCGTGGTCAGCTACAGCTACCTCAGCCAGTTGCTTGCCGAGCACCTGCTCACAAAGGTCACTAACCAAGGTCATAGCGGAGAGGGACTGGAAGCGGCCCTCAGCATCTTACCCAGGACCCAATACGGACTGGACGTTGATGTCGGCTTCAACTCGATCACTTCTTTCGCCGCAACTCCAGGCCACGACGGGGGAGCAGGAGAGCTCGCACTTTTCCAGCTGTGCGGTGTGCAGCTCGTGCATGGATGGCTACCGGATCCTGCAGACGTGGAGACGTACCAGGCAGTGCAAGCGGCAGGCAGCTACAACAATGCTACGGATGTCGTCGTCAAAGGGGACGAAATGGCCGATGGCGCTGTTGTACGTGATCGTCGAGTCGGCGCTCTCGCTGCACAGCTCGCAGGTCAAGCGGCAACTTCGAATGGCAAGCAACCTGAAAGACAAGCTTGGACTGACGAGCAACGCGCAACCGTGCGTCAGGCGCTTGCTCTTCAGTCGTTCCTCGACGCGCAGTCGACCCAACTCACCTACCATGGCTTGTTTGTGCTTGCCCAAGACGTTCCTGCCGGCCAGCCAGTAGCATTGTTTCGGAACTCACATCTATCGGTTCTATACAAGCGACTGCCTCACGAAGGCGTCGATGCGCAAGCGGAAGGTGCAGCACCTTCCCCTGTGCCTCCGAACCTGTTCACGCTGGCGACCGATGCGAGCTTCCTGATGGAAGACGACATCGTCTGGGAGAGTCTTGTGGATGTGGATGGTGCAAGCAGCGAGTTTTACGATGGCAAGTTCCACAAGTCGAGTTTGCGGCAAGGTGACTACGTCGGACGGAACGCAAATGGTCTCGAAGCACCTCCAGGGGGAGCGGCTGGGTTGCGGCCAAATGAAGATGCCGATTACGCGCTCGCGATGCAGATCTACCACAATGATCAAGATCGTCTGGAACGACATCAAGAGAGAAGAAGAACCCGACAATCGCAGTCGCAGCAGAACGGGATCCAGCCGAGAGCGGCACGGCAAAGCAGGCTGCCATCTGCACCTCAGCCGACCTTTGAGACGCCCAACGAGGTTTTCACCACAATGCGATACGAGCTCGAACCAAATCAAGAGGCCGGAGATGCACTGGTCATGTCGAGCCTCGTTCCACCACGACTACGCGACGATCAGGGCAGTATGATCAACGGCCTGCAAGGTCTCACGATGGAGGAAGCAAAATCACCTGGGCCTGCTGCGAACCTCTCGACGAATCCTTTCCTCAACACAGGCGAGACAACTGCCATGCCGGCTCCGACATCTCACCCCACCAATCCGTTCCTCGTCAGCGCCACAGCATCGGCCAAACATCGTCTGTTCCACCACATCCCTCTGCTGGATCGACACCTGCAGCGTCTCAAGCTGTCTGCTGGTGCCATGTGCCGTGCTTATTCTGCAGTGTGGTCGATGCCGCTGCTGGAGCAAGAGAGGTCGCTGGAATCCGATCGCATTCTGGCTGCCATCGAGCAGAGTCTTGCCTCGGCTGGCGACAGCGACAGTGTCACGGGACAGGTCAAGGGCATCCGGGTTGCCATTCGAAGAGATGGCTCGATCCGCGTGACGGAGCGCAACATCGCACCATTCCCCAGCACACTTGGCGAAGGGCAGCCACCGAGCGTTCGAATCGATTTTGCGCCTACGCGCGTGCGAACTCTGGACATGGAGCCGATCGTGTTCAACAAGACGGATGCACGTGGATTCTACGAAGCAGCAAAGCAGCGAGTGGGTGCAGATCCGAGTGTGCTGAGCGGGGTGCGCGAGACAGATGCGAAATGCTTTGATGTGATCCTGTGGAACGATGAGCAGGAGGGAGTCGTGGATGGCTCGGTCGCGATGGTAGCGTCACCGACGAGACTAGTGACGGAATCAAGTCTGGCCAATGTACTGGTGGAGGAGTTCGCATCAAACGGAGCAACGTCGCGCTTTGTGACTCCACGAACGCAGACGGGTATGCTGGATGGACTGTTACGCCGCTGGTTGGTGGAGCAGGCTCTGGTGCACGAGGAGGACGTGGTGCTTGATGAGCTGGTTGACCGTGTAGGCCAAGGCTCCGCGCAAATTTGGCTCTGCAACTCGCTTCGTGGAGTGTGGAAGGTGGACCTGGCTCGCATGCCTGAACAAACCGGCGGAGACTCTGCAGTCGCTGCAACGAGGGCGAGGACGAATGAAACACCAGTGCGAGTCAAAAAGACACGATTCTCTTCCTTTGTCAGAGGCGCTTCTCACTCCAATTCGGGCAGTGTCGCAGCTTCAGGTGGGTTCCAGCAGCAAGGACAAGCATCGGCATTGGAACAGCGATCCGCCGAAGCAGCCCACAACCAGGTGGTTGACGATCTGTATGGTCATCGTCAAGATAGCAGCAGCACTGCAATCGGAAGCAAGTTGAAGAGCAAGAAGACAAGGAAGTCAAAGGACGACAAGAAGGACTGCTGCATCATGTAAAGAAGAGTGCACTGCGATAGACTAGAATGCTGAATCTGTTGATTAATGTCGCCGGCACGATCATCACGGATGGTGGCGAAGGCGTGAGTACTTTCGCCTGGGGCAAGTGAGCAAAGACAAAAGCGTCTGTGCGCTGCGGTCGAATCTGCTTGTGCTTTGGACCCTGAACAAGTTGGGACTGAGTCGATACAAACTTTTTTAAGGTTTGGCAACTTCTTTCAGCCATCAGCACCGTGATTTAGCGTAGAGTGGTAGCGCGTTGTGACAGCCGAGAACGAAGAAACGCCCGTAACCTGCTCGCACGCAGACGCTTCTCAATGCGATAACAGCACAAGCTGGCTTTCTGTTTTCATCCCACGCCTTGTTCGTTGTGCGCAGCGCTGCATTACTCTGCAGCTTCACCTCCTGGCTCAACAGGGGTTTGTTCCGGCTATTCATCCCAACCGCACCTTTCTAGATGCGCCATTCAGCAACTTTCGTTCTTCATCTGCATAACGAGACCTTCCAAGATGTCATTCCACTTAAGCCACTGAGCCGGTCTCAGCTTGGCCTCGCTTTCGATGCACCGCTTGCATAAGGGATGATGGGACCGCAGGAACGATGTATAAAAGGATACCCTCTTCATTTCTCCGCCGCTTAGACCCACCTTACAAAGTTCTCCAGATCGAGGTTCGCCGTCGTAGTCTCAACGAGCCGCTCGCCATAGACATCCGCTCGAAATCATGGAGATTCAGATCCAACAGATCGACCCTTGGGTCACCGAGGAAGTCCTATACAAGCGCATTGCCAAGGCGCTCCATACACCTCCAGTCCGCCTTCCAGATCAGGGCCTAACCAACTTTCGGCTCCTTCTCCCCAAGACAGGCCGCGACCGACACAAAGGATATGCCTTTCTCACCATCGCCGAATTCTCCACCGCCTCTGCCTTCATACAATGCTATACTGGTCGCAAAGGTCGTCCTCTCTCTGTTGAAAGTGATCGTGGATACAATACTTTGAAGCTCATCTCGAACGGATATGGTCGGGACGATGTGATTCAAGACATCCTCAGCTACTCCTACGAAGAATGGGATGAGCGTCAAAAGCGTCTGAGGGGTGGACCCACCCCAAGTCCCTCGCCTAGCCCGACTTCAAGCCCCGACGGCGAAAGACTCGAGCATGCTCTGTCAGCAGTCCACGTTGAAACCTCCGCTTCCGCTCTGTCAGCCCGCACCGCTCTGTCAGCCCGCACCGCTCGCACCACCCCCACCCGTCGGCAAGCTTCATCAAGTTCGTCGCAGCCAGCTCGCAAACGTGCGGATCCGGTGATCAGTGAAGGTGCCTGGACACTCATTCAGTTTGGTGTCGTTTGCGAGGACGGCTCTTTTTCCATCGAGGACTTTGATAAGCCTCCTTCACCGCTTCCCTCAGGTTTCGATGTCAAGGCACAGGTTCTCTATTTCGGTACCAAGCAGGACTCGATCCGCATCCTCTTCAACAACATTCTCGCCTGGTCCATCGACCGCGTCCACAATGCGCTTACTTTTGAGCTCGAGGATCCCGCCACCTTTATTCAGGAAGGTCGAAATAGCTCCTCTTTCGATTTTGAGCATGACATGTTCCGCTTCTACGATATGCGAGAACGCAAGCACTACCACGTTCCCCACATCGGATGCCACTTTCGCGTATGCTTCGAATCTACCCGCGACCTCGACTGGTTCTGCATCGAAGCACGCCCCTTCCTCAAGCGCGCGGGCAATCCACGTCAGGTTCCGCGTCCTCTAGTCCGCCGCAACCTGGTCAACAAGGAAGCTTTCATTGCAGTGGAGACGTTTTGTGCCAGCATCGACATCCGCGTAGCCTTTCAATTCGAAAAGCTCTTCCGGAACAATCTCTACTCACCAACCGCACACGCGATGGTCAAGACCAACACACGTCGTCTCATCAACCTTCATGGTCCAGAGTTCGCTGCAAAGGTGCTCGAGAGCCTCGCCACAACTTCACGTCAGATCCAAGTGCGTGAGCGAAAGACGAGGTGCTTGCTGTCCTCTGCGAAACTCCAGCAGCGCATGCAAGCAGAGGAGGAGCGCATCAAATATGAGAATACCGCCCAGACGGATATCCTGGATCAGCACGCCAACGCCACCGCCACTGCTCAGGTCTTTCACGTGACCATCACGCCCACACGGACTCTGCTCGAGGGTCCCTTCATGGACGCTTCCAATCGTGTTCTTCGCCTCTTCCCCGAATTCGGAAGCCACTTTTTGCGCGTCGCCTTCTGCGATGAAGATGGAGATCGCTTTCCTGTTTCCAGGCACGACTTCTTACAAGACATCGACAGCGAGTCGCTCGTCCGTGAACGCATCGGCGTTCCGCTCAAAGGGGGGATCGGGATCGCCGGCCGCACGTTTGACGCTCTGGCCTGGTCCGGCTCTGGCCTTGGCAGTCATCACTGTTGGTTCGTCACGCCGTTCACCGACAAGGATGGCAAGCTGTGGAACGCCGAAAAGATTCGCCAGTCACTCGGCAACTTCAGCCGCGTTGAGAATCAGCCTGCTCGCCTGGGTGCTCGACTCTCACAGGCTTTTAGCGCCACATCCTCCACAATCCGGATCAGCGATGACTGGATCAAGATTATCGGAGATGACTACAGCCAGGCGCAAATGCCATCTAACGGCCGCCACAAACAGTATTACTTGCTGACCGATGGCGTAGGTGAGATCTCGCGCGCTCTGCTGAACGAAATCTGGCGAGAGTTGTGCTCGGTCAAGAATATGCGTCGTGAATGGCAACTATCGCAACAGGATCCTGCTCGCGTTCCATCCGCCATCCAATTCCGCTGTGGAGGAGCCAAGGGCGTGCTATGTCTCAATCCAAAGCTCAAAGGCAAGGTGATGAAGGTACGAGAGAGCATGATTAAATTTTCTGCTCCAGAGCATCGTGATCTCGAGGTCGCGGCCACCTCGTTTGCGCCCTTGCCAGCTCGCCTCAATCGTCCACTGATCAACGCGCTCGAGGATCTCGGTGTGCCCGCCGAAGTGTTCCTGTCAATCCAGAACAAGGCCGTGGAGAGTGCACAGTCAGCACACAAGGACTTCGAACGTGCTTCGCAACTCATGGGCTCCTTTGCGCTCAGTGACACGGCAGAGATGCATAGACTCTTTCGCAGGCTCGACAGGATGGTGGGTATTCAGCCCGACAAGCTGAGCTCTGACGGCATTCTGAACAGGCTCTGTACGATCGTGATCGCAGCTGCGCTCGGCGATCTCAAACGCAAGGCAAGAATTCCGGTCAAGGGCTGCACACTTATCGGCGTGGTCGACGAGTTCAATTTCTTGCAGAGAGGCGAAATTTTCGCCCAAGTCGACAATGCGAAGGACGGTCAGTTCGTTGCCGTCGCCGGCAAAGTCATGGTGGGCCGTAGTCCGACGATCCATCCAGGCGATGTACGCGTCGTCACTGCTGTGATCCCGCCTCCCGGTCATCCACTTTGGCAGCTGCGCAATGTGCTTGTCTTCAGCAAATCTCCGATCGGACGACCGCTGCAGTCGATTCTGAGTGGTGGCGACTTGGACGGAGACATCTACACCATTTACGAGGATTCCCGGCTGTTTCCACGAAAGGTCGAATCGCCGGCGCAGTACAAGACGGTGGCCCCGCGTTCGATCACAGGACCGTGCACGTTTCATGACCTTGCCGATTTTTTTGTCGACTACATCATCAACGATCAGGTTGGCCTAGTCTCGCATTTCCACCTGCAGATTGCCGACAAGAGCGAATTGCATTCGATGGATCCGGACTGCATCAAATTGGCACAACTGCACGCAAAGGCGGTCGATTACCGCAAGACCGGCCAAGCGGTGCACCGAAAGGAAGTACCCATGCCGCCGTTTGGCTCGCCTAGACCGGACTTTCTGGCGCAAAGACCGGCTGGTCCAGGCATTTATGCAAGTCCAAGAGCGTTGGGTCAATTGTACAGGGCTATCCCAGAGGAGAAGACCGACACGCCCTTTGGGACCCAGCCAGCGGCTCCAGGGGTCACCAGACAGAGCGCTTTGTCCAGGATCCTCAGAGAGCCGGGCAAAGCGGACGACATATTGACGATCCTGTCGATACTGGCACAAAAGTATCCACAAATCGTGCCTAGCGAGCTGAGGCTAAGATACATGCAGGGAAGCTTCCGACCACTGCTTGCATCCTTTGTTTACCAGCTGAGTAGACTTGCAGCGTGGATCCCGGAGAG
The DNA here is from genome assembly GCA_928722275.1 of Ustilago vetiveriae. NCBI lineage: Eukaryota > Fungi > Basidiomycota > Ustilaginomycetes > Ustilaginales > Ustilaginaceae > Ustilago > Ustilago vetiveriae. The sequence continues at coordinate 368,831 of CAKMXE010000021.1, forward strand.
CAGGACCGAGACGGACTGGCTGAGCGAAGAGGAGATCCTGATTGGGACGCAGGTGATGGCAACCAAAGCGAAGCAGCTGAAGCGACGACAAGAGAGGCTCAACGCATCTACGGCGGAGCTGTTCCCCATTCTTCGAGCGCAGTTGCAGCTCATCGCAGGCGACGAGAGCGTCCAGTCGTCCACGATTCAACCGTTGAGAAACGGCACCGGTACTGGCAAGGGCAAAGCGAGAGCGCCGCGGGAGAGCATTCCGGGCAAGGAGCCAGTGGAGCAGATGCACTTTGCGGGCTATACAACTATGGCAAACGAAAATCGACCCAAGCCCAGAATCATCATGGTCGATGGCGAGAGGGTGGTGATACGCGAGAGGCCGAGTGCTACGAGCACTCCTTCGCCTTGGTCCGATGACGATGGCGGACACGACCACGATATCGCAGAACATTTGAACAAAGTGCGCGAGAGGTTTGTCGAAGAAGGGCTGCGTCGGCACGCTGCTGCTCGAGATGAAGCTAATGCCGCATCGTCTTCGGCGGCGTCTTCTCGTCTCAACTGCGGCAAGGGCAGGAACAAAACTCATTGCAGTCCCGGTCAGTCGGTCAGCGAGCCTGATGGCAACGAGAACAAGAAAGGTGGTGGTAAGAAGAAAGCTAGGCCAAACAGTGTCACTGTCAAGAACGGCAACAGCTCTCGCCACGATAAACACAAGGAAGGCAAGGAGCACGCCATAGCTTGCACCGATCCCGAATTGTATCAGGTGATGCAAGATATGGAAGATATGGACGTCTCGGAAGAAGAGGACGACTGGGACTTTAGTGAATTCTACCAAGACAACGGGGTCATGCTGCCGGAAGACTACGAGTTGCGTCAACGCCGCAAAGAGCTGCGCTACTTGTACTCGGCATGCTATCTGGGTGCGTCCGAGCTCAGCACTCGTCGCTTTGGTGGGAACACGTTTGCCGTCGTTGCGCTCGGATGTTTGTTGGAGATGCTCGACGAGAATCTTTCGCGGGGTAGATCATTCTGACTCTTTCCTGCAGGCGACGGCGATGCATGCCTTTCTCATACAAAAGCAAAACTCAACGCTCAATGTGATTGATACGCAGCGCCAATTTTCTTGTGTGGGTGCGTCGAGATGTCGTTAAGAATCAAGAACAAGGTTTGCCAGTGGGATCGCAGCTCCTTTTTTTCTTACCAGAGTGTGAGGTTGCAATCAATTTCACAGACCAATTTTGGCGCGAAATGAAAATCCAGGCGAGGAAGCTACCGACATGGGTCTGTGCGTGAGAAGAACTGTTCTGGCGAGCAGGATGGAAAGTGCGAGAAAAAGAAAGCTTTGGTTCTCAACATGAAGGTGTGCTTCTTCTTCTTTCTTCTTTCACACCTCGATAGCGCATGTTCTTGCGTAGACTACTTATACCACACCCGATTTGCTCTGCTTCCAACTTGGTCTATACCTAGCTCCGTATACGCTTGTCAGCTTGCCAGCTTTCGATCTTCAGCAAAACATCAAGATGTCAGCATCGAATGCTTCCGCGCCCAAGTCAGGCAATCCAATCGTCTATCTAGAGTTGGCGTTTGGTTCTGCTTCCGCTTCGCGACCAGGATCCAATCGGGTCGTTCTGGAGCTGTATTCGGATCGCGTACCCCGTACTGCCGAGAACTTCCGCGTTCTCTGCACAAGTGAATCCAAACTTGCCTCCACAGGTCAACCCCTGTCATTCAAGAACTCGATCTTCCATCGGGTCATTCCCAAATTCATGATCCAAGGAGGCGATTTCACCCGCGGTGACGGTACAGGAGGTGAAAGCATCTACGGTGAAAAGTTCGAGGACGAAGATCTGACCGGCAAACACGACCAACCGTTCTTGTTGAGTATGGCCAACGCAGGTCCGGGAACCAACGGTAGTCAGTTTTTCATCACTACCGTTCCTACGCCTCATCTGGATGGGAAACATGTGGTGTTTGGAAGGGTCATCAAGGGGAAAGGTGTAGTTAGGAGGGTGGAAAATGTCGAGACATCCAGCAATGATCGACCTAAAGAAGATGTCAAGATCGTTGCCTGTGGTGAATTGACGGGTGAAGAAGTGGCGAGTGGCAATTATGGAATTGAACAAGATTCAACGGGCGACGTGTATGAGGAGTTTCCAGAAGATCAAGATGACAAGTTGGAATCGGATGTAGACGCAACCTACGAGATCGCATCGGCGCTCAAGAACATTGCCAACACGCAATTCTCCAGCGGCAAGTTCGACATTGCACTGGAAAAGTATCTCAAAGCGATCCGATACTTGAACCTACACCCCGTTTTCCCCGAAGAAACCCCCGCCGAACTCGCTTCAAAGTACACGACGCTCAAAATCAGCATCCAACTCAATACCGCCCTCTGCTCGCTCAAAACCAGCCCAGCCCAACCGAAGACAGCCATCACCAACGCCACTTCCGTCATCTCCATCCTGACCTCGGCCAAAGCTCCCTCTAGCTGGGATGCTTCCGATGCAGCCGAGCAAGAAAAGGAGAAGAACAAGCAGAAATCCGATCTCGCCAAAGCTTTCTACAGAAGAGCTCTCGCTTACGTTGCTCAAAAAGACGACGAACGTGCCGAAGCAGATCTCAAACAGGCCCTCGAAAAGGCCCCAGAGGATGCCGGCGTCAAGAGAGAGTTGGCAGCTTTGGCAAAGAGGAAGGAGGCCAAATTGAAAGGCATGCGCGCTGCTTACAGCAAAATGTTCTCGTAGAGAGTGAGGTCGAAATGGATTCTCTCTTGCAGGCAGTCATGCTCAAGAAACGCCCATCGTTGTCTGGCTCGCCGCTGTCCAGGAATGGCACAGAACAGCACAAAAGCTTCGTGTGTTTCTTCAAGGCAACAGATCGTGGACCGTAGACATGAGAATTGCGATTCGATTGTAAGAATGTGTCAGCCGGATAAGTTACCCTCTAGGATTGGTAGTGTTGGTGAAAACGAAAGTCCAAATGGAATTGAGATCGTGGCATCAACCACCACCAACTTAATCTTGTGCCGCCTGCTCGTCGTTTTCGTCTTGTTCCTGTTCCTCCGTTGCTTCTTCCTCTCCCTCTTGAGCCTCGCCACCACTACCTCCTGCACCCCACATCGAATCCAGAGCGGCACGAAGAGCGGCGAAAGCTCCGGGTCTTGCAGCTTCCATCTCCCCATCTTGCGCCGATGCTCCCTCCTCCTCGGCCTCGTCTTCATCACCAAATCCACCAGGCATCCCACCCTGACCCTGTGCAGCCTGCGCCATCTGCATCACCTGCGCCATGACGTCTTCCCTGGTCTCGTCATCCATCGCCTCCATCGCAGCGTCCCACCCCTGCAGTCCACCCAGACCCTGCAAAGCTCGTCGAAAGGCTTGCATCATTCCGCCTCCTTGAGCTTGTGCGCCGTCAGCGCCACCGGCAGATGCACGACTGCGCGAAGAAAGGTCCGACATGATGGGTGCGAAGTACGCATCGTCGTATCTGGTAACCAATTCCACCTCTCGCTCAACCTCCGCTTCGGCCTCGTTTGCACTGCTGCCAACACTGGAGTTGGTTCGTGGTGGCACGGGATCGAATGAATCCATCTGCTCGCTGCTCCCTGTAATGCTGGGCGGCAGATAAGCGATGAGTTGCTGGCGCGTTGTATCGGGTACATCCGAGACCAACACGTGACGGTAGATTCCCTGTCTCGTATTATGCGACGCCGATGGAGGTTTCGTCTTGCGTTTGGTTTCGCCCAAGTCAAAGTCGGCAATGAGAGCGTCAGAAAGCGACATGGCTGTGCTCCGTAGCCAGTCTGCATATCCGGGTTCTTTCCAGAGCGATTCGGATCTTAGCACGTAAATGTGCGTGAGCAGGTCAGCCAGCGTATCCGACGAGCCAGAGAAGCGCGATGACAGCTGGAATGCGGCATGACCGGCGATCTTGGACGGCAGCTCTGCACCAGCTTTGTTGCACAGCAAAGGTACGACGGCAGGGAATCGTGCAATAGCCAGTCGCAGCGCTGCATCGGATCGTGAATGGGTTTTGTCACCTTCCTCCTTTTCGATCGCTCTAAGGGCAAGTGCGCGAGAGTAGGCGAGACCAACACACCAGTCGAGTGTGCCATTGTATCCCTCGCCTTCCCCGGCTGCCTGCTTGTCGCTCGCATCGACGATGGTCTTGGCCGGGACGGAAATCTCATCGATGTGCGAGACTTTGCCTCCGGATGCTGCTGCTCGAGATCGTTGCTCATCGAGCCTCTCCATGAGATCGAGCAGCCACCTGTGCTGACGGGATTTGATGGCCAAGAAGTCGATCCAGAGCAACGCTGCATGGTGATCCTCTCCGTCCTGGCCCAAGCCAAGCAATAGCTTGGACCATTCCAGAGCTGTCTTCCAGGTTCCACGTCTCCCCAGGAAACCAATGTTGCGGTGAATGGCTAGGTAGAAGGCGCGGTCCTCAATCTTGTTGAAATTGACCAAGGGAGGCCCAGAGGTAGTGCTGGAAAGACAAGAAGTAAAGTAGGGGCTTGCACAACGTTCCAACGCGAAAAGTGCTCGGTCGTTGAAGTCGGCTGCCTGGCCCAGATCGCCTTGATGACGCGAATATTCCGAGAGTTGCAACAGCGTGTCAATATGATAAGGGTATACGCGAAGGAGCGCCATGAGAGCGTTAGGATCGTAGCTGCGCACTGCTTGGAGGAATTGCATCTGCACCTGGCGGTAGGCTTTGCTGTGCTTCCATGCGCAAATACGACCGTGAGCACGCGAATCAAGCACGTCCATGCTCATCCCTGTGAAACTACGACTGATGGGCGGCCAGTAGTCCTTGGGCGTGCAGAGCAAAGAGCGCACTTTGAGATTTGGGTTGTTGGCTTGTGCCCTCGCTCGGGCGCCAGAGGTCGCCCGACCAGTGGACGAAGATGCGGCCTCATTTTGATAGGCTTTGATGGCTGCGGATCCGAATTGACGGCGTAGCTCGATTGATGGGTCAAGGTTGCGTGGATCCAGGCTGAGGTGAGTGCGGAAGGCAGATACACGATTCAGAGTGGAAGGCGCTGCTGAACCAGAGCCAGCATTGCCATTGGAAGCGTCGGCAGCATTCAGTGAGGCTTGAGAGGCCAGAAGAGCATCGAATTCGTCGATCGACATTTCCGAGACGTCTTTCGACGCGGACTGATTCGTTGGCGTTGAGGAAGCAGGTTTCTTTTTGGAAGTCTTCTTGCTACCAGCGGTCGATCTGGTCTGCTGCAGCGTCGACATCTCATTTTCGTGGTGTTCATCGTCTGCGTGCTCTTGGGAGACCGTAGATGCGGCTGCCTTCTTTTTCTTCTTCTTGCTCTTCTTCTTGCTGCTTTTCGAAGCTGTCTGCGTAGAAATGTCGTGGTCGGGCTCGGACTCGTCCTGCTCTTCGGCGTCTTCGTCGTCATTGTTCCCATCGCCTAACGCAGCGAACAGAGACGTTGTGGTCGGCTTCTTGTTCAAAGAAAGTCTTTGTGGCTCTTCGTCCTCCTCTTCTTGTTCCTCCGCATGGCTGTCATCGTCTGCGGATTCATTCAGTTGCTGAAAGGGCGTCTTCTTCGATCCTCCAGAGGTGGAAGCTGTTGGCACTGGAGCATCGGCTAGTTCGTTGAGCTCTTGCTGTTCGCGCAGCTGACGCTTGCTGAGCCTTTTGCTGCTCATATCTGCTGTACGATTGCTCAGCAAGTTGATTGAGCAGTGGCAGCATCAAGTGGGTTGATTCTATGGACAAGTCACAGAGTCATAAGGCAAAGTGGAGACCCGAAATCCGAGATTGTGGCTTACCTCAGGCTTCGTGCCTGACAGGAGGGGAAAAAAAAGGTCGTCGGAGCGTCCGAACAGCAGCGTGAGAAGAAAGCGCTCTATTACTCCACCTGAGCCGCTGTCTTTTCGGCCTCTTCCGACCACTTCGCATCGAGACGATCTTCGCTTCTTGCTGCGATCTCATCCTACCTCTCTGCACTCTGGCACAACGACATGAACGCGATATCTGCGACGATGCGAGTTTCCTCGGCGATAGTCCGAACGCAGCAGCAGCACAGCGGCACTCGAAGCCTTTCTTCACTTTCACGAAACATGATCCGACCTTCGGCAGTCCGAGTGACACCATCGCTGTTACCTATCGGCAATGCTCGGCCATACTCTTCCCAGCGTGAAGAGTCGGCAAAGGACAAGCTCGCTATCGGCCCTTTCAATCTCAAGGCTGGCCTGCTTTTCCTTGTGACCGGTGCAGGTCTGCTGTACTACTTTCGCTCTGAAAAGCAAAAGGTGGAACAGAGACGCAAAGCAGAGACTGCTTCCGCCAAAGTAGGCCGTCCGCGAATCGGCGGTCCGTTCAACCTGATCACATCGACATCACATCCTTTCACACATGAAGATCTCCTCGGAAGCTTCTCTTTGGTCTATTTCGGCTTCACAAACTGTCCCGACATTTGCCCCGAAGAACTCGACAAGATGGGCGAAGTCGTCGATAGGATCGATGCAAAGTACGGCAAAAAGGTGATCAATCCCGTATTCATCTCTTGCGATCCAGCACGTGACACTGTCCCGCAGCTCGAGAGGTACATCGAAGACTTTCACCCGAGAATGGTTGGCTTGACGGGTACCTTTGATGCCGTCAAACAGGCATGCAAAGCATACAGAGTGTACTTCAGCACTCCGCCTGGTGCCGATCCTATGGGTGATTACTTGGTGGACCACAGCATTTTCTTCTACCTCATGGATCCAGAAGGCAAATTTGTCGATGCTTTCGGCAGGAGCGTCAATGCTCAAGAAACCGGTGACAAGGTTGATGCGTATGTGAAACAGTGGATCGATGCTGGATTGGACATCAAGGAGGCAGATGCCAGGGAGAGGGTACAAAAAGATGGTCGCGAAAAGGTAGCTCTCTGAGTGAAAAATTGATGACCTGCTAGCTTCCCTCCACACTGTTGCATCTTGTATGCTATCAGCGCATCCCATCACGCCTCGTCTCAAATTCACCACTTTGTCCTTTCTCATCTCATGCCATAACGCGAACAAGCTGTTTTGCAGAGCAATGAAGCTGACGTCGATTTCTTGTTGCTCATCTAGCGACGGGGAGTACGTCTGGTGCTTCGAACATCCGCAGAAGCCGAGCTCCTTGTGGAAGCCCGTGCTGCCGCAGGTGTTCGTGGGGTGGGTGTTGACGCTGCTTGCTTGTCGCTGCTGCCTCGCCTCGAAGATGAGCCGACCGGCGTCGCCGACGCTCGGCTCGACCGTGTCTGCTTGGCAGGCGTCGAAGGCGTTGGTTCCTTGGCGGCACTGGAGCGCGAGACAACCGATGCCCTTGTGGATCGACTCGCCTTCTCGGCACCTGCGCCGCGTCGACCCGTACGGCTGGCAGCGCTTCTGCTGGCTTTCTGACCCCGACGACTGGGAGTGGACCGATCATCGCTTCCGGCCTCGTCCTCGTCATCCTCATCAGATCCAACTTGATCGTCAGACTCTTCTCCCGAGCCATCTCCTTGCTCTTCATCGGCATCCTCTCGCTCGTCCGAGTCACGATCATCGCCGTCATCGTCACCTTCACCACGTTCAGACTCACTGTCTTCGCCAGCGTGACTGCCAGCTTCGCTCTGTTGCTCCTTGGCATCTGCCATTTCTTCATCTTCCTGTTCCACATCGTCGGACTTTGAAGCCCTCCGACTGCTTCGGCGTCGAACCGAGGGTCGAGCATCTGCATCCTCTTCGTCGCTCGAAGGGGCGCCGCGCTTCTTTGTCGATCTTTTTGCGGTTGACTGTGATTTGCTTGTCCGTCGGCGAGCGGCACTCTCGGTTTCACTTTGTGTAGCCTCCTCTTCTTCTTCCTGCTGCGCTAATTCGTTGTCGCTCGCTTCCGCCTCGTCACCTGGCCCCTCCTCCTCCGATGCCTCGGCGTCGTCGTTGGTTGCTTGGCGACTGCGACGGGTGGAACGAGTCGGGGTCACGTTGCCAGAAGTGCTCTTGCGGCTAGCCGGAGCCTGACGCGATGAGCGACTTAGCGGAGTGGGAGCGTGTCGACTGCCCCGACGAGTGAGCACGCGTTCGTTGCGCTCTTTGTCTTCAACAGAGTCTTCCTCGTCCTCGGCCTCCTTGGCGGCTTTCTCATCCTCGCTCTGAGCTTCAGTTGTGTGGCGTGATGAGCCACGTTTCGATTTGCTCTTGGCCTCGTCATCTTGGCCACGGCGAGTTGTGCGACGCCTGGGCGTAGAGTCCATCGAGGCGTCGGCATCCGATTCGGGCTCGGAGAGATCTTCCTCTTGTCCTTCATCGCTATCTCTCTGCTCATCCTTGACTTCAGGATTGCTTTCGTTGGCCGGCGATGTGGACCGCTTGGACTTCTTGTCTACGTTCGAGCTTGGCGCCACCGAACCCTTACGAATGGGCGGTGCTTGCTCTTCCTCACCCTCAGTCTTCGCGACACGGCGCTCGGCAATTATCGGCTCAAAGTCCTCCCAAGGCCACAGGTAAAAGTCACGCTTCGACATGCCATCTCCTGTGCCGCGAATGTCGTCGCCATAGATCCAGTTCTGAGAGCTTTGGCCGGCTCTTGGCTTGCGCTCCGGATCCAAGTGAAAGTCGGGTGATCCAGGATGCTCGAACACGCACCTCGAAAGTACGTCGGCGGACAGAGAGACTAATTTGGCATCCGTTTTGGACGAAGTGGCTCTGCGTCCGTGGCTGGTGGGCGAAGAGCGTGGTGTGGCCTCGGAACTGCTTGAATCGCCTGCATCTGTGCTCGTGCCTGCTTGACTGGAGGAGTCAAAGATGGCGCTTTCCTCCATCTCGTCGAGCGCTTCTAGATCAAACAGGTTGCGCAGCTCGTTCCAGATCATGGACGAGTTGACCGTTCGATCGAGTCCAAGCTCAGCGATGGCCAGCCGCGTCTCTTCGGTCTCCTGCTGGCGTTCTCGCTCCTCCTCTTCCTTTTGCTCGGCATCATCGTCGGTGCGTTCACTGTCCTCTTCTACAGGACCTGAGCTGGCAATGCTGGTCGATCGCGAGCGAGAGCCCTTTCGGGAATAACCGAGTCCGGCAGCGGCTCCTCGACGAATGCGCGAGCCGCTGCTTGCCGTGCTGCTGGATGTGGGTGGTCTGGCCTTCTTGTCGGTCGCAATGCTGGGTGGCGCTGCGGAGCCGAGCTTCTCAAGTCGAGCCGATAGGCGCTGATATCGGAGATCGAGTGCCTTCTGAGTGTCCATGATGACGGGAAGCATCTTGAAATGCTTATGCGGGCCAACTGGCCGATGAAGTGCGATGGAGCGAAGAAAAGCGATCTGTACGTCATCGTCGGCGGGTAGGGTCGCTGTCGACGACGAAGCCTGAGCTGATTCAATCGCCATGTCGAAGGTATGCTTAGAGAAGAAGTCTGAAGGGAATATCGTTGGCCTGCTGGAAAAGTTGGTCTGCCGGGTCGAAGATCCCCTTGCTGTCTTGCTATGGGGAATCAGAGCTGAGCGAAGACCGAGATGAATCTGATGCTTGTTGAACTCGGATAAAGATAGACGGTCGATGTCGGGTATCTGATGGATGTCTTGTTGCCGCTGAGTGACTGTCGGACGAGACCGAACGCCAATGTGGTCAGAGTGGATGTATGTGATGAACCGCGAGAAGAAAAGGTTCTGGTGTGATGGGTCTGAGCGGCTCATCCGAGGAGCGTGTCTTTCTTCCAGCCAAATCGACTCCATTTTCGCGTCCGTTCCGCCGATTACCCGATTTTCCCGATCTCGTCTACCTTGATCAACAACGCAGCCACAGCCATGAGCATGCTCAGCCTCATGGGCTTTCCGAAACGATTCTCAGACAACCAAATTGCAGCCAGCAGTGCACTCAGGAAAGCAGTCTGATCGACCGCAGATATTGATAGAGAAGGAAAAGGGGTCGATTTTGAACATTTCAATACCTATAGTTTTGCCCGTTCTGTGAATTGGACAGCCTCACCTCGGATCAGACGCCCGATGCCGTCCTTGTAGCCCTTCACAACACCGTTGTCATCCCTGGCTCCTCGCTCCCCCGTATGATTGAGAGGCTCAAGCTTCATCCACTCAATCATTCTCTCGTATGCTCGTCCGTCGCTGCTTCCCAACGGCGAGCACAGGTACCAGTCGTCCATGTCGAAGCTCTCGACCAATCCGAGCGCGTCACTCCTTATAGGTCCAGAGAGCAATCCTGCCGCACTCTGTCTGAGTTTGTCCAGCTGTGCATGTGTCAGGAGCTGTAGTTCCAGAAAGTCGCACAGCGTCTCTTGTGACAGAATGCAGTTCTGCAACATGTAGAATCGAAGCAGACAGTCGAGGGCGTCCACGTTGGCAGTCGGAACGGAGATGCCGAAGCGTTCCTTGGCCGATTCTGACGACGAAGACTTTAGATGATGGACGAGTTCGTGGAATGCATAGGCTAGCAGGTAGGCACCGTGCGCAGTGGAAGCACGGACAGCCAAATTCGTGTCGATATGCTTGTACACGCCATCGTCGGCATTTTGAGAGTGGCTGCGATGTTGAGCGAGTCTGTCGACGAGTAGCGCAGCTCTAAATCCAAGGAGGCTCAAGAGCGATTGTGGCTCTGCAATCTTGTCGGTACCGATCGCCCGGCTACGCTCTGGGACGGTATTATCTGCTCCCGAGGTGGCGGCGACGAGTTCGAGATAGGCGAGCTCTGGTCGAGCTGGTTTGCCCTTGCGTTTGCGCGTCTCGTTGAGCTGCTTGATCAGGAAATTGGCCGACGGTCCAGCCAGCAGCATGGAGTTCTCGCCTTCATAGATGAGACCAGCATTGGGCTGATTGCGCTCAAAGTCAAATCCAGATGCCTGACTGAAACCGTGACCGCCCATACTTCTGCGACAGCGTTCGATGCCAGCGAGCGATTCATTGGTGCAAACCGCTTTGAGCACGCTCGAGTAGCCGTGTACGATGGGCAAAAGACTGCTGTTGCCCGTCTTCTCGATCTCGGCGATCATTTCGTTGAACAAGCGTCTGAGATGCTGACTGACAAAAGTGATGGCGTATGCGCTGGCGAGGGCGGTGAGCACGCGTGTTTGGACAGAGGCGTAGTCGAGAATCTTTGGTTCAAGTTGGTCCGGCTTTGTGGCTGATGTGCCCTGTCGTCGAACGACGGCGTACCTGATGGCAATGGTGGCAGCGCGTGCCAAGTGATGTGCGGCAATCTCGCAAAGGCCGACACGGACCAAGGTCATGGTACCGCGCGTCATGACTTGAGCTGCGGCATTCCTCTTCTCGTAAACGCCATCCTTGGAAACGGTCTGGAAGCGTTGCAGAAGATTGTGGCGAGGAATGCGCACACTATCGAAGCAGATGTATCCATTGTCCATGGCAGGCGCGCCAAGTTTGCATCCCATTTCCATGATGCGGCGACCAGGCAGGAGCGTGTGATCTTGAAGTGAGCGAAGATGAACGAGGAAGGGATGCATACCGTAAGACTTGCCCTTGATGATGAGATTGGCCATCACGACACCATATGTGGCAGTGAGACCGCTTCCGCCGATCCAGACCTTACCGGCCGAGGGTTCGGGAGTATTTATGACCCATTCATCCGAGCTCAGATCGAGAGTGGCTGTAGTTCTGAGCGCGGAGAGGTTGGAGCCGTGCGCAAGCTCGGTCTGCATATAGCATCCCAGCCATCGACCTGATCTGACCATGGGCCCCCACTCGGCCCACTGTTCCGAGCTAGCCTGCCTCATCAAAGTTGGCTGAGCCATGCTCTCAGCTACTTGGATGGGCAGGTATTCGTCTGTGTAGAGCCGAAGAAGATCTGCGTCCTTCTTTTCCAGGCCGTGCCTGTTCCGGATCTCAAAGTATCGTAGCGCCACCTTCTGACCCTTGAGAAAGCGCTCGTTTCGTGATTGAAAGACACGATCTTCCTTATCAAAAGTGCGATCGACATCGTTCTTGAGGAGAGAAAGCAGCCATCGCGCATTGTCGCGCTCGGCTTTCGATCCAGGCAGGATGCAAGACATGGCATCCACATCGAACGAGCATGCTGTGCGTTCCTGCTGGATGTCTTGAGGTTGCAGCTTTTCGGGTGCCGGGCGAGTGGACGCCATGATGTCTATGTCGAAAAGAGAGAGATGGATGAGTGATGGTGCGAGAGGCACAAGTGACGCTGAATTGAGACGTGCTCTACACCAGGATACCGGTCGTGCGTCGTTGTGCTTTGCTTTGCTTAGAACCAGTGTGGGGTAAATGGTTTAGAAATCTGAATTTCGTCGGAAAGCTACCGGAAGACCGGCTTGGCAGCGTTTGCCGGTGGCCGAACAAGGCCGATCCTCGAATTTACGCTGCCTTCCCTGGCTACTATTAATAATTCGGCGCTCCCTTCTCGCAAACGAATCAGTCGGCCTCTTGCTACGCTGACGCTGAAGGAAACAGCCAACCGCCGGACCTTCAGCCGATGTACGAACCATGTGGCTTTGCAGAGCTCGTCTTGACTGAGAAAAAGTCGCGCTTTTTGTGACCCCTTTCTTAGACTACTTTTTCTCTCAGCCTTCATCATTCGAGTTTTGGATGTTCTTTCCATCTCCGCGGAAGATAGATTCAGGATGCAGATGTCAGCCTCGACTTGACCCTTACTGGCTGTCACGGGACGATTGTGCGCGGAACATGCCCCTCCGTAGGACAGTTATGTCTGCTTCGAGTCATTCGTCCTTCATCCATAATCTACGCCTCGCTGAGGAGTTCGCCATCGAATCAGGAGTGAAGATTCGTTTTCCTGTTCCTGGCACAGCAACCACCACTTGAATGACTGTGACGATTGGTTCGAGCTTCTTCTTTCACAGTTGACAACGTAGCGATGACGCTCACCCGCGCGGAGCAACTGTTCACGCTCAACGCGATCGATGTTGCAAGCTCTCATACCCAGCCAGAATCGTCTCGCGGCAAGGCGGACAGTGTTCAGACCGTTCAAACGTCTCATCGTCTTGACATCCTCTATGCCTGGCTCACTGGCGCTGATCCCACAGCTCCTGCTTCCGATCTCGATGGCGACGTCGAGCCCAACTACACCTTGCTACAAGGCATCGTTATGGATCTGGGATGTGGTCAAGGCGACCAATCGGGCGCAATGGCTGCCCTTGTTGCTGTCCGCCCTGAGCTTTGCAAGGACCGACTAGCAAAGACAACCAAAATCATCGGTGTGGATCCAGCTCCGGCAGACTACGGCTCGCCGTATACGCTGAAACAGGCTCAGACCGAGCTGTCCCAAAAGCCAAATCTGGAGCCCTATCTCTCCTTCGTATTGGGAAAGACTGGCCCCGAGGTGCTTCGAATGCAGTCCTTTGACACAGTTGCCATGGCACACAGCTTGTGGTACTTCCCCTCTGCTCAGTTGCTCAGAGCGACATTCAAAGCGTGTAGAGAGGCACGGGTCAAGTACCTCTTGCTTGCAGAATGGGCAATGACTGCTTCACATCCCGATGCGATACCCCATCTCTTGTCCGCGCTATTGCAAGGGCAGTGTCCCGTGGATCAAGGCAACATCCAAACACCCATCAGCCCTCAGCAGGTCAAGCAAATCGCAGGAGAGGTCGGATGGAAAGTGTTTCGCGAGCTCACATTCTTGCCCACCGAAAAGCTTCAGGATGGACGCTGGGAGCTTGCTATGGCCAAAGATGCCGCTGACAACGTAGCTCAGCTGGACACCAAAGGCGACAGGAATGCGCACAAGTTGCAACAATCGGTCCAGGCAACCAGATTTGCGCTGCAAGAGGCTGAAAGTAGGTTGGGCAAGAGGGCGAGGTCGATGGATGTATGGACCGCGGTACTCGTCCCAGCCTAAATGGTTGAAAGGTCCAGTGGTAGCTTGATCATCCCGCAGGACAACGCCTTGACATTCGGCGGTGTCGATGGCACTGCGTCGCTTTGCACGAGCTGGCTGTGCTGCAAGTCTACCGTGTGATCCCATTCCCACCACGCAACGCCCTGTCAGTGACTTGGACCCAGCGCGGCTGTCCTATCGAAGATTCACACACGGAAAAGCTGCTTCTGAGTAGTTGAGCATGGTCGACTATTGCTGTTGAGAAGATTCTACTAATACGTTGAGATCAAGCACGATGCCGGAGTCAAGAAAGTGCGGTGAAGTTCTTGGAATTTTGCTAGGAGGCTCGATTGACAGCCTGTTGAGCAAGCTCTTGAGCCTCTTGGTTAGCTATCAGTGAATCGAGCGACGAGAGCAGACTGTCCAGCTTGCCTTCCAGACCGCCAACCACGTGCTCGGTCTGTTCCAAATTGGCCAACAGGCTCAAAATTTCGTTGCGCTCAGCCGATGCTGCCGATGGGTCGGTACCATCAATCGCGGGTATCTGAAGCGCCTTGAGCGACGTCAGGATCTCGTTGAGCTGTGCGGCTTCGTCCTTTTCCACCGCTGGATCGTCTTTCGCGTTAGCGTCCTCTGCAGCTAGACCATTTGCTGGTCGCGTTTGCGACACGGTGGCGGGCGGACGTGCTGATGGACTCTGTTGAGACATGAGGCCGTTGAGAAAGTCCAGGTCCGATTGCGGGGCACCCAACTGCTTTTCGTGTTGAGTCGACTCTTGCGTGGGCGTCCTGTCATCCGCTTCCGACGTCTCGTCTCGGTGCAGACGAGCCAAGGCTGGGTTGTTCGGTGCGACTGTTGAGCTAGGCACAGCGGGTTCGGGCAGGCCATCTCCATTCAGCACAGGTGGCTGCAGTGCTGCGTCTTGAATTTGCGCCCAATTGATCGGCTCGTCTGATGAAGAAGCTGGCGACACGGAGCGCCCGAGTCCCGATGGCACTGAAGGCGTCGATTTGCCCGCTGCACCTGTCCCTGCTGATGACGCCCCCAAGGCTTGTGCCACCGCGCGAATGTTGGCGGCAGAAGAGGCAGGATCTTGTGACACATGCTTGATCCATGCGCCAATGGCACCGAGGTATCCCTCGTGCCGCAGGAAAAAGGCGCGTTTAGTGCCCTTGCTCCAGAAGCGGATGGCGTACGAGAGCGTGCTGATGGTTGCCTGATGACCACGAATGAAGCATCCGCCGAAGTAGATGCGATCCAGATTGTACTTTTCGGCGTTCATGTATGCAATCTGACCAATGTTGTTCGAGATGGCATAGAGAAGCGATTTGCAAATGTCCTCGGAACGGAATTTTTTGCGGCGCTCACCGGCATTTTTGGGAGTAGGCGAGCTGGGATCTTTACGGAAGACTTTGCCAAAGGACGAAGCAATGGTGGAGCTTTTGAGGCCCAAATGGTTGAGGCCCACTGAGCCGTAGATGTCGCCTACCAGCATATCGACGTTTGCATTGTCTCCTTGCTCAGAGAGCTCCAGCATCTCGTCAAAGCTTTCTGCTTCGGTCAAGAGCGAGAGCAAGCCCCACAGTGTACCTCCACCCAGCGAAGTGCCCGAGACACGCTCAAACTTGCCAAAGTCGTCCACCTTGATGATCGATACGCCCGATCCGATGTTGACAAGCAGACACGGCAGTTTTGGCGACGGATGCGAGTCAAATACGGGCGCGTACAGGGGCGGATTGGGGGAGGGACGAGGTAGAGGATGTTGCAATGGGACAGAGGAGCGCAAGGCCTGAGCGTCGGCTCTTGCCTCTGGATTCTGGGGCAGAGGCGAATGCAAGGCTGCTACAAGTTCGTCCGAGTACCAGAAGACCTCGTCTGGGATGAGGGTGATAAAGTTGAGGCCTGTGATCAGGCAGCCCATCTCGTCTTCCTTGTTGACCTCGATGCCCAGCTCCTGCTCGAACAGGTCGTACATGAGGTGTGCACCTCCCCCGGTGGCCATGAGCTTGACACCTTTACGCATGTCTTCTATCGAGACTCCATTGGCGGCGGCTGAGCGCTCGATGAGTTCGCGCAGGAACGAGACGCAATTGTCAATGTCGCTTGTCTCGAACTTGATGAAGTTGAGCCTGCCTCCCGGCAGCGCTGCAGGGAGTGAGCGACGTTTGAGAAGGGTTGAGTGAATAGCCGAGGCTGAGGCCGAGCTGATCTGTGGAGAGCCGAGGATGGCTGTGGGAGTCAAGGTGCCGGATGCAATGGGATGATCGAGCTGGGAAGGTGGTGTGCGGAAGCCGGTCGGGAGCGCGCCATTCGCCGAGGGCTGCCGTGAGCGGAAATTCGATGTGCTGGGTTTGGGAGAAAGTGTGCTGGGTGTCGAGGAGGAGCCCGCAAGCGGAGGTAAGGATGCATTGGGATTGGACGGCGATCCAGTGGTGGGCGACGAGGGCATGGACTCGCTGCTTCGCGAGCGGGTAAAGTAGACCACTTTTGCTAGCGAGCCTCCGACGTCGACGGCGATATGCGACACTGCTTCGATATGGTTGGGTAGGTAGATATCACGACTGTCTCTTTGATCTGGACTGGAGGCGCCGTCTTCCATGATCTTTGCTCCCCGTGTGTCGACAAAGATCTCGACCGGAGGGGCAGGGAAAGGCTGGTTGCTGTTCATCCTGGGCGAGGATTTCGGCTCGCTGCAGCAGCTGTTATCCTACTTTGCGGTTGTCGATGTCGGGGAAGAGCACAATCCCTTGTTCGCACGAGCTGAGGGAAATCAGAGCGAGGCTATAGTGGGTAGTGACTGAGTCGAAGGGTATACGGTTCTTACCGAACACGAGCAGGCTACGAGGATGATCAGAGCTGAGCTTGGATGACGCTGACGGATGTAAGCTGAGTAACCGTGCGAGCGAGTGATCCTCTGCAAGAAAACCCGACCAGAAGGAATGGTAGTGATTGACAGAGGGGGATTCTGTGATCCGTGCAAGGGTTGTGTCGGCTTTCGACAAGAAGAGATCGATTGCATCTGGAGGCATGAATGAGTGACAGTCGCATCCGAGTTACTCTCTGTACCCTCCTTCTCCGGTTGCGGTCCAAGTTTTGGCACTTGGCTTGACCGGTTCGGTTCAAAGGTCCAATCAGACCCTCTCAATTTTTTAACCTTAAAACGCTGCTTAGGCGGTATTGCCGAGATATTAAATGTAGAGCGGCCGATAGAAAGCGCAATTTACACTCACATCGTACTTTACCGCACATACACAGGCGACGCAACACAGAGGCGAAAGGAAAACACACTCTGCAATCCACGTCGGCTTCTCCGGCGTTGCTCTTTCAGTGCTGAGAATCCGACGGTGACTGCAACTCTGACGATCCTCTTCGGACTCAGCCTTGAGCACCATCACTCGAAAGCGAAGCGTCGTTCTCCAGAGTAGCAGGCTGATCACCGAGTCTGTCCAGCGCATGAGGCGGCGCTGGCGATACGACTCTGCGAGCAAGTTTGACTTTAACGCCACGGAGCCGTGCGAATGACTGATGCTCGGTCTGCCAGCGACTGCCTTAGGTGCAGTGATCTCATCAATGTTTCATAGCGCCTCTCGAAGAATGTGTTCACATGATTGCGACTGCTGCATCTGCTCGGTCTGCATTCAGATCTTTTGATCGAAGAAGGAACGGATGGGCAGAGGATCATGAATTGTTCGTGACTTCGTGACTTTTGTGTTAAGTACATTCTAGGTGATGTGAAATGCTGCAGGGGACATATGCGCGAGGATGGGATCTTAAATGATCACTTTGATGACGAATCAGCCTCGCCGCGCAGGATTCTTGCAATGAGCGAATTGTAGGGACTCGGGTTGTCCAAGTAGATGTGATGTCCGCTGTTGGGCACAACAAAGCAATTCGTCTTGGTGTTGCCCTGTTTACGCAAACGCTTGACCGCCTCTTTGCCGCCGCGAACATCCATCCAGTCGTGCTCGCCATACAAGAAGCTCATCGGCATCTTGAGCCTTTCGATGCGGTCCACCATGGGACGTCGAGCGTACGCACCCGGCGCAAGGATGTGAGCCAGACAGTATTCGCCAGAGCCCTTGCTCAAGAAGATGCTTTGGCAGTAGGCATGCAGCGATCGAAGCTCATCGTCTGGCAAGGCTCTGAATCGTCGAGACGTGTACCGACCTGCCATCATGGGTCCAAAGAACAGAGATCCACGCAGGATTCCAAAGGGTGAGACGTTCTGCTCCCACAGATAGCCAAAGACGGAGCGCATGCGCTTTGAGAATCTCGGCGGCTCGTGCGAACCCTTTTCGGGTTGGCTCGACTGTCCCGATCGAGGCACTTTCGCCGAATCGACCGTCTGCATTGTCTCCGATCGCGCCAGCGGCTGTGTCGACGAAGTTGTGCTGCTGCTCTTGCCTTCGATGATGCCGTCCGCGCGATTCTCGGCGGCTTTCTTTGCCATTTCGTTGGCGGTGCTGGTGTCCTTGAGCTCCTGCGCAGCAGATCGGGGGGCCACATTTACCTGTGGCTGCTGAACCTCTTGCTCTACAGCACTTCTATTCTTGGGCTTGAACGTGCTTCCTGACGACGTCTCATCCTCAGGAGGCGCTGTAGGAATTCCGACTGGGCTGACAAGCACCAGTCTCTCGACACGTGAGGGATAGCGAAGCGCATACGCCAGCGATAGATATCCGCCAAGGCTGTGGCCGACCAAGACCATCTTCTCCAAGCCCATCTTGCTTCGCCAATCTTCGAGGCTGCTGACGAAGAAGCTCTCTGCGGCTGCCACGCGAGTATCTACGTTTTTGGTCTCGCTCGAGGAGATGTGGAATGTAGGACGCGATGAACGACCCATTCCGAGCCAGTCGAGGACGTACAAGCGCGAATTGGGCAGCTGAGCCATAGACTTGATGTTTTGAAAGAAAAAAGCGCTGCCGGCACCGTAGCCGTGGACGAGGACGATCTTTGTCTCGCCCTTGATGGTATCTTGCTTGTGTTTGGAATAGGGAATGCCGATCTCAAGCATGTTGAGTTTGCGTCCCGAGGGAGGTGTGTAAGCTTTGACACCATTCTGTGGTGTGGGCACCGACTCGAGATTGTCGTTCAGTATCGATTCGTCTAGAGGAGCGTCGGTTGGGACTGGAAGGCCAGTTGCAGCAGAACTTCGAACGGCCGGAGATGAAGTTCGGGACGCCGCGGCAGAGCCTGAAGTGCTCGGCCCCCAAGTGCTGGACGTTCCCAGATCTACAAGACGGATGCAGCCGACTTTTCCGTCGGCGGCCGGTGTGAGACCGATGGTCATGGTGGATGGCTCCTTGCTGCGATGGAATGGCCAAAATTTGGGTGAATGGAAGAAGGATCCAACCGAAGGATTCGTCGCCTCGCTATTGTGGGCCGTTCCACTGGATTCGGTAGCTTGACGCGCCCATTGGAGACCATTGGCGAGGCCTCTGCCGTCGCGAAGCTCTTCGTTCTCGCAAATAACATTGTTGACCGAGGCGCCGTCGAAATAGCCGGTGGTACGGTAGAGGTAGAGTTCAGCGTGAGCGGCATCCTGCACGTGATTCGCCTTCCACCAAGCAGCAAACGAGGTTTTGATGCTAGAAGGAATGGGCGGCGCTACATAAGCTGCCGAAGCAGCCACTGTCGGACCTTTTGTCGGAGCGTCCGAAGAGACGAGGGCCGAATCGGAAGCGGATGCCGGCACCGCAGCGGCAGTATCTGCAGCCAGGGGTGCACGCAGGGCGGGTGAAGCAGGCGCCGTCTGTGTGGTGAGCACGGATGCCTGACGCTTTTGCTGTTGTTTCGACAACTCAGGCGTGTTTGCACCAGAGAGGGCCGGTTCGCTGCCTGCCATGGAAGAATCTTGCGACGACATCTGAACGGAAAATGGCTTGTATGTGTGTATATAGGGCGTCAGTGTTTGACAACCGGCGAGATGGCTGAAAGAGAGCGAGGTATGCTTGGATGGGCTAGAGATACAACCGTGGATGGGGATGTGATACAGATGCCGTATGAGCCTAAAAGGTATCAGCATCCGATCCGTCACGGAAGCTTCGATCTTGCCGACCTTGCTCGTGCTGTGCCAAAGATGAGTGTAAATACGAAAAGCCAGCTTGTGTTCCTCTATGCAATGCGCGTGCTGCTGACGGGGCCATCTGGGATCAAGCGACTAGATGAATCGAAGAAAGAGCCGAGACGAAGAAGGAGGCGGCAGGGAAACAAGGTAGCCGTTTTCTACAACGAGGTTAGATCAAGACCCTTTGCACCCTGGTCTCGCTCGGACAGCAACCAACACAAAACGGCGACCTCAAGAGCTTTGCAGCTGAGCGGAACAGAATGACGAGTGAAAGTCGTAGGCCTTTGCTCCTTTTTCGTTGGAAGTGGAGGAAGATGCGCCACGCACAGCGCTTCAGTCAGCACAACCACGGAGCAATCGCCTGCATCGCAATTGCCGCGGATCCACGTTGAACGATGTGCATGCAGCCGACAGGCACCGTTGGATTTTCGCTTTGTGCCTCGACACGAATTCGAAATTCCGCCAGCGTCGTTCGCGAGCAGCAAATCTGTTCCGCGGACCTCTCCTCGGTCGAAGGATGCAGACGTTGGATCGCGAATTCAAACTTCCTTTCTTTGGCTTTTAGAGCAAGACATGTCAAGAGCATCGCTGACCACGTCTGACGTAGAGTATAGGCAATTTTGCAGGATACTGGAGCAATCGTCAAGAGTTGCGAGATGATGTGTGTGTCCTCTACTATTCCTTTTCTGACTACGTTTAGTGACGCCGGCATTTGCATTCAGGACGCTGCTTGGGTAGCATTTTGGGGAAACTACACACACATTGGGATCAGAGGAAAGGTTTCGGGATGCTTCGATTGAAGGTATCGGGACCATGTATGCTGTTTGTGATTCTCCACATCGTCGACCTGAGTTCTTGAGAGTCCAGCTTGTCGAATCGCAGCATCCTTCTTGACCATCATCACCTTCTCCTTCCTTCTGCTCCTGTATATTACCTCTTTCTTTGTCGATCTCATTGCAATGCCACCTTTTTGACCCCGTCCCAATGCTTGCAAGAAGCAAAACAACATACCAGACAGCATCCGTGAGCTCATTGTCGACAAGATTCTTCATCGCAGCCAGACAAAGACCGACGTAGCAAAGCGCTTGCGGCTTCCATGGTCCACAGTCGACAGCATCATTCGCAAGTTTGAGGATACCGGTGTCTTTTGATCGGAGAAGAAGAATGGCGGCCTTGCAAGAGGCAGGGTTTGGAAGGTTCAGCAAGAGCACATCGACACAATCTGCAGCTTCGTTTACTTGCATCCTGGCGCTACGCTTGAGGACATGAAGGCTCATCTCCTCAAAAAAACTCAGCTCTCCCTCTCGAAATCAACAATTCACACCATACTTCGAGACAAATGCCACATGTCGATCAAACGTGTGGGTATTGAGCATAGCCAACACAACTCGCAAGAAACTATCGAATCGCGACAGAACTGGGTGATCCAGCTCTGAAGCCACGGCATCCTTGTCGACGACTTCGTCTTCCTCAACGAGGCAGGCTTTCATCTACAGCAGACAAGGCACATCGGCCGCAGCCCTGTTGGAACGCAAGCTGTACAGCAGAACAGGCCCTACAACCGCGGCGTCAATCATTCGCTCATGGTTGCCCTCGACAAGAATGGTATCATTGCCAAGGAGTTCAAGAAAGGTGCGTATAATGCCGAGACCTTTGTCGACTTCCTTCAAGCTGTTCTGTTGCCAAAGCTCGAAGGCACAGCTCGCACGATTGTCCTCAACAATGCTCGCTTCCACCACAATTCAGAGGTCAAGGATGTCATTCAACACAACGGTCACAACGTGCGGTATCTTCCAGCGTATAGTCCTTGGTTCAACATTGCCGAGAAGGTCTTTGCAAAGGTCAAGCCCTTTGTGAATCGGCAGGATATCGACACTTTCTCAGACATTGAGAACTGGATTGATGCTTCTATTGCACAGATCGACGGAGCAAGCTGTGCAGGCTGGCTGCGAGAGACCAACCGATGGATGGAGCTAGCAAGTCATGGTGTTCCTCTCCCGGATGACCATGATGCGGTGACGGCATTGAGAGACTGCGGCCTCTATTGGGAGCTCTCAGATACTGCTGATCTCGATCCACATCCCGCTGAGTCGTCAGAAATTCTTGTAACATAGTCTCACAATCACGAACTCAATACCATTGTCTCGAAGCCGATCACGAACTCAATACCATTGTCTCGAAGCATTAGAGGTCCAATCACTAAACGTATTAAGCATTTCCCTAAGTGTAGACCAAATCACTATCGCGGTATTAAGAGAATCCCTAATGGAAATGGCAACGTCTTTAAACGTCGTCGGAAAAGGAATAACAGCGCGATTACTTTGCAGTGTTAGATCGCAGTCTCTGTGGATCTCCCGATCTCGAAGTAACGAAGAACGCAGTTGCCGCCTGATATTGATATCACGAGCGCTCTCAAGTCGGCCTGGTGAAGGACCACGCTGCCAAATAATCGGGCGAAATGGGTGCAGGCGAAATGGGTGATTTCACGCAACCAGATTCGATGCTGAATTTGGACCGGCTGTGGCCCCCGCGTCTGCTTTTCTGTCGGTTGCAGAGCAAGGTGGAGCGTTGGGTGAGAGCGGGTGTCAATATTGTTTGTGAGCAAAGCCACGCTGCCTGTCCGCCTGCACGAATCTCGGCTGAACCCTGTCGTAGCAACCATCCGCCCTGCAACCACTACGCCTTGATCGCGACCCTCCGTCTGCCATCTCATCAGCCAGGACGACTCGCAACATACTCAGAACCATTCGGAATCGCGCTCATACCACTTGCTATCGCCTTGTCTGCCTCTTTTCGCCAAAGAAAGCTCGACCGCAAAGCTAGCCTCCTTCCGACTCAGCCCCGACAGCGCTATCACTCGACAACATGTCCGAGCTCTTTGACAGCTACGCATCCGATCTCGATCAGCTCAAACAAGGCATTCGTCAAAAGCTCGAACAGGCCAAATCTCAGAATGGAGAGGCAAAGAAGTCCACCTTGCGCAGAGCAGAGATGGAGCTCGAAGAGGCTGACGAGGTGATTTCGCAGATGGACATCGAGGTCCAGGGATTCCCACAATCTGTACGCTCACGCTTCTCAGTGCAGATCAGAGGATTCAAGCAGGAGGTTCAGGGGCTCACCAAAGAGGTTCGGGCGGGCCTGGCGTCGTCCTCGGGCGGAGCACGCGGAGCATATAATCCTGCCTACGTTGACGATGATGCCGACCTCGAAGCTGCCGACTCTGCAACCGCAAATCGTCAGAGGCTCTTGCAAGGCACTGCTTCACTTGAGGACGGTACGAGGAGGCTGGAGGAATCGAATCGCCTTGCACTTGAGACCGAGGACCTCGGCGCTGACATCTTGCGCGATCTTAGGGGTCAAAGAGAGCAGATCGAGAATTCAAGAGACACGCTGCGACAAGCAGATCAGAGCATCGATCGCTCTTCCAAGACCTTGTCCAAGATGATCCGTCGGTACGTGGTCCAGTAGCCAGCCTCGCGCTGGCTGAGCTTCACGCTTGCCATTTGAACACAGGAATGCTGACGCTTGTCCTCCCTTTTTGTTTTGTTTCCTTCGTCCTTCTCTGCTGCAGGGCCAAACAGCAAAAATTGGTTACCGTAGGAATCATTGTCTGCCTTGTCCTCCTCATCCTTCTCATTCTGTACAACAAGCTTTTCTGAGCGTATCTTGCTCATTCGTCCTACCCGTTACGACTACATCTGTACATGCGATTCTACTTGTTGGCAAACGTCTGCATCCATATGGCAGCGTTCTATTTACTGACTGCGTTTCATACAGACGCTCGCTTCAAAGCTACGTTGACAAGATCGTGTTATGACCATTGATAATACAAATGATGATGTGTCTGAGAGATGCATCAGAGTGACTACGATGAATTCTGCTCACAGAACACCAAGCGGGTCCGACATGGCGTTGCTCGAGCTCGACTTGTCTCCTTTGCCTTCCGTCGTCCTTTCCGTCACACTTGGCCCGTCGCTCGGATTGCTGGAGCCATTCCAGCTTTGCTGCCTGTCGTTCACTCCGTAGCCAGGGCGGACGACGTTGGAGTTGGAGCTCCCTGCGTGGCTCAGCGTCGCACGCATAGCCACGTGTTCGCGCTGCATCTCGGCGCGCATGCTGGCATTGGCGGCCCACGGGTTGTGAGACGCTGGCACCGCGGCTGCCTGAGGGTGAAAGTGGCGGACCTCATCCGATCGAGTGCTTACAGAATGTGGATGCGAAACAGTTGCCAACTTCTTGCTCGACTTTGACGGACTTTCGGATCGATGCGCCATGGGATCAGGCTGTGAGGAGAGTGGAGAGCCTTCGGGTGCAGGTGCTGCCATCGCCTCTTGCAATCGACCCCACCCGCCGATGAAAAGGTTCTTCATCTTGTTGGCTGCCGCGTCTGCTGCATTTGAAACATTGCTTGCCATTGCCGTCGAAGAGTCAGCAGCTGAGCCTGAAGCCGGGAAATCGGCTCTCGGAGAATTTGCACTCGGTTGCGTTCGATGTCGAGGTTGTCTCGCCTGGTATGACAGTCGACTTGCATCGACCCGACCATTGGGGGCCAGATCAACTGCTCCGAGTGCAGGAGAGCTCGCGACAGCATTGCTAGGAGAACCCGGCGGGGGCCTTGCAACGGCAGCCGCCAGTGGGTCCAAGACTGGATCAGGATCATTTGGACCCACCACGGCAATTGCCGCATCCGCCCGTTCCAGCTCGCCACCGCCCGGCAACTTGATCGGAGTGACGCTGGCGTCTGAGCTCTCGGCCGAGGACGTTCCACTGACGCTGGCGAAGTTGAGCGCCTCCGTCGTTGCGTTGGGCGTGTTTTCGCCGCGGACGGCGCGCTCTAATCTTTCTCGGGCACGGCGCCTCTCATCGGCTTCTTTGTCCAAAGCTGCGTTCATATCACCAGATGCCCTCTGGAAAAGCTGTTCAAAGTAGCGTACGTCGCGGGAGTCGGCAATGAGGACGCCCATATCAGTGCCTTTGCGTTTGGGATCTCGATCGTCGAGCTCGGGCTTGTAGTCAGAATTGCGATACTTGGCTTTGACATCCGGATGCAAAAGGTACGTCCAGGCACTGACGGTGCGTGCAGGAAGAGGAGGCAGCGCTCTGCCGTCTTGGTCCTGTGGCTTGAGACGCTCGCGTTCGCAGTCCATCAGGAATGTACCAAATTTACACTCGTGGATTGCTTGGTGCAGTTCGACGAGGTAGGCCGAGTTGTATTCGAATCGCTCTGGGAATTGCCGCATAACCTGCCACATGCAATCGAGGAATTGCTGAAAGACAGGCGAGGTCTCCTTGATGTTGGATCCTTTCTTAGGACCTGACGGTGCGCTGGAAGTCGCGGCGGAAAAGTTGGCGGTGAGCTGTTTGGTGAATCCCCAGAAGGCGTTGGCAGCCGCTTGCGAGTCGAAGCCGCCTGCTGGCGCTGGATTTGCTTTGTCCATTTCAGGATCAGTGTCGCACGAGCCGTCTTCGTCTTCGTTGGCATTTGCGTAGTTGTTCCTTGAAGCGACAGTAAAGTAGCGATCGGAGCCCTTGAGACCACTGCGATCGGTAAACTTGTGGCCGAAGCTAAGCCAGTCCTTCTCGATAAGAACGGCAAGGCCGTCAAAGGTACGAAAATACGGATCAAGACAGACTTGAGCGATGGCTGCAAGTTGTGACGTACGATCCCAGCCGTCAGAGCAATGGATCAGCACGTGGGAGCTGTTGATGTGGACGTTGCGGACGATGGACATGGAGCCTTCCATGAGCGATTGGATGTGCTTGAGCCACATGGACCTGCGAAGAGAGGTTGGATCGACGGGCGTGGGATTTAGGCGAAGGACCGAGCCGGAACCGTCGCTGACCGCTGTGCTAGTGGAGGCGTCGCCGAGCGCATCGACACGCATGCCAAAGGTAGCGATAGGCTCGCTCTCACGTAGTGCATCGGTCACCTTGTTGAGACTGTCGCGCATGACATGGATGTTTTCGATGCCGAGATACGACTTTTTGCAGCCTTTGTAGTACTCCATGTTTTCGGTTCCGGCACCTTTGGCGACATTGGCCATCGCGTTGGTAGTCGGGCGAGCATCGACGATTAGGTTGGTAGTGGTTGCGCCATAGACGGTTGCGACAGCCGGAGCACCCGAGACAGAGGCGGCAGCGCCACTGGATGCGTCTGCGGCTGCTTTAGCGGTGATGGATTCGGGGTCAGCAAAGTGATGCGAAGTGAAGATGGCCTCGATGAGCTTCTCGTCTTGTATGGAGCGAGAGTTCTTCAAGCCAACCATGGGCTGACTTGATCGGGTGATGGATGCGTGGTTGGCCCAGTGAAGGTAGGTCA
Organism: Ustilago vetiveriae; assembly: GCA_928722275.1. Taxonomy (NCBI): domain Eukaryota; kingdom Fungi; phylum Basidiomycota; class Ustilaginomycetes; order Ustilaginales; family Ustilaginaceae; genus Ustilago; species Ustilago vetiveriae. Next base: position 394,983 of record CAKMXE010000021.1, read on the forward strand.
GAGCAGGAATGCGAGCTTTGCTCCGATATTTTGCGGCGTAGCTCAATGTCGTATCGCTGATGCGGGAGGGGATGGCCATTAGAGCGGGATAGGACGCACAGAAGGTATACTGGGCATTGATATCGGTGAACCGCCAAGCCTTGGATCGTGAGCCAATACCTTGACGTGCGAATTCACTTTTTGGATCGTAGACACGACCCAAATCATGGTAAGTAGACGATGGCTGATAATAGAAGGCGTAGAGTTGGGAGATATCGGTAAGGATCGCGCATTCCTTGAGGCTATCAAAGACGGCCAATTGATCGTTCTCGGATTGGAAGGCAAAGGCGGCCGAGTCGAATGTCTTGTAGAATAGCGTGATGGGATAGATGCGCTGCGAAGGCGACGGTGGTTGTGCCGAGATGCGAAGCGAGGGGATGCGCGTTGCCTTGAGGATGAGAGAGAGAGGTATAAGGGTTCGCCTTGTTTGCGTCTCGGCTGCAGATGGCAAACTGTGCTCGAAGATGAGATGATGCGATGTGAGACGCAAGGAGCCTCGACGACAGCTCTTGTCGCCTCTGCGCTGGAACAAGACACCGGCGAGTGTGTCAATCTTTGGTGTCGGTAGCGAATCGAGCGAGGTCGTCGCCGCTGTCGTCGCCAACGCCGTAGACGAAGCCGATGCCTGCATACCGTATATCACCTTAGAACTCTAGGCCGTTATCGCGATAGCGCAGTGACTACAACGACAAGCGCTTTCGCCGATGAAGGCGACAAGCTCGAGGCTGATGAGCCGCAGAACAAAGTCGCCACAGAGCCGAATGCTCAGCTGAGCTTGCGCGTCACCGTTCGATTTGAGAATTCGAGATGATGCTGAGAGTCCAAGATCGAGTTGGCAGACTTCCGAAAGCAGCTCTACGAGTTCGTGCGACAGGAGATGAAAAGAACGCTGCTGTTCCGACGACACTGGTGAGTTGGATGTGCACTGTCGGACAAGATGCCGACCGAGATGATCGAGTCGATTGTGATGAACTGCCTCAATAGCATTTGGGACACTTCAGGGTCTTTGTGTGGCTTGTTCGGCATGTTGTTCTGACTTTTGGCTGGCTTGCTTGTCTCTGCACTCTCGTCTGCTTCTTCTCTGTGTGTCACTCTGGTCTCCAGTCTCCCTGCCTGCCTACATTTGTGCGATAAGAAGTTGAACGCGTCCCAGTTGACTGCCGCCGTGCTGAATGCATACATCAAAGTCTACTCATTTACTCGGAACTCCACTTTTTCGTGAAGCTCCGTGCGAAATCGGCCTAACATTCACCAATTTCTCGCTTGTGCCAAGATCTGCAGGCTGCAGCCTGAAACGATTCAAAGCATTAGGCTTCTGCAGCGCTGCACCGTCCTTTCGCCCATCAGATAAAGTAGAAGCCGCTGCCCTCGGTAGAACCAAATTCGACGGAAATTGACCAGCACAACGTGGTCAGGATCACCATGGCAAAGGAGAGCCAAGCTCGTCTCTTGGCACACCAGATTGGCATACAGCATTTCAACCGCCATCTATCGACCTAGCCGGTTGGCAAAGCGGTCTCGCGGTGCTTCATACCATTGTCGCAGCCATGAGCAGGCCGATTGACGCTTCTGCCGCAGCCTCCGTGCGACCGGACGAGCCCGCTGGTGATCAGACAGAAAACCCTTCATATGATCAGTCAGCACCGCTCTCCTCCTCGGTTCGTTTCCATTCAAACTCGTACGGCGACGCCGCCAACGCATCCACCGACAGCATCAAGTCAAATCGCCCCACCCGCTTCCGCAACAATGGCGATGCTGCCGAAGGGGAGAGCTCCGAAGATGAGGACGCCTACAACCACTACTCCAGCCCTCAGACCGACAATGCAAGGAGGACCAGCTCCTCCTTTGGCATGGTCAATCCTACACACGGATTTCCCTCTTCTTCTGCCTACAACTACAAGGCCATGATCAGCAGACATGGCCATGGTTTCCCCGACCGAGCTGAATCCGTCCGCAACATCTCTGTGCTTGCCAACCTTGTCGATTACCGATCTAACTATTACGAGGATCATCGCGTCAGCGAGGAGGAGATCAAGCACCGCACCAAACATCTCGGCTGGTCCAAGGCCTCTGCCGTTGCTGACTACTATGAGCGCCTCAATGAGACCCTAGACGGCTGGAGGGAAGTCGATGAGATCCTCGACTCTCGCTTTCCGGACGAGGTCATGCGACGCTTCAACGAGCAGCACGAGCTACACGCCAAAAAGAATCAACGCTCCAAGCCATCCAAAAAGCCTAAACGCAAGAACAAGACCAATCTCCTCCAGAACGGACGCAAAACGCCGGTAGAGAGCGACGGCAATGTCTCGGACGAAGAAGAGACCGAGGAAGAAGATCGCTTCAGACGTCAACATTCGCTCAAACGCAGCTTCAGCGCGAAAGCTATCGATGCCTTCAGCGGGCTCTGGTTCGGCGCCTCTGGCAGCCCGAATACGTCCAACCGATCTGATCTCGAACGCGGTCGGCCTCCTCACTCCCACCGCCACGGCCAACGCCCATCGAAGGGCAAAGCTTTCGACCTGACATCCGCAACCGAGGAGGAAGAAGACGCACAGGAACAGCCTTTCGACCCATCTCTCTCAGCTTCACCCTCGCCTACAGGCAACTCTGTGAGCCGCACCTCCTCGAGTCGTCGCGACTACGGCTCCATCGCAACCTCCAGCGCTGGTCAGCTCTATGACAAGCTTCGACGCGAAGGCCGTATCGAGCAGATTCGTCGCTCCGAGTCTCAGATCGCTCTCTCTTCGGGCGCCAGCTCTCCAGCTCCAGCTAGCGGCGCTCGCACTCCCCACGACGGCATCTCCTCTCCTGGCTCTGGGGCCGGCACGATACGCCCCAGTCAGATCGAAAACGTCCCAGAACACGAGACGCAAGCCACTTTCGACCCCACCGAAAGCCAAATTCAAGGTGTCAAAGTCGTTCGCACCTCGCGGGACAAAGGCAGCCTCGATCGGGAATTCAGTCGTGAACGCCGTCATCGTCCCTATGTTTCCCAGGAGGAGGAGCGACAAGCGCTGCTCAGCACGGTTCCCGGCCGTGTCAAAGAGGAAGAGACCTCTCGTTCCGTTCAATTTGCCATCAACATCAACCTCCTTATCAACATCCTCCTGCTGGCTGGCAAAGGCGTTGCTGTCCTCTCATCCAACTCCGTCTCCCTCATTGCCTCCTTTGTCGACAGTGCTCTTGACCTGCTGTCCACCATCATCATCTTTGCCACTTCCAAAGCCATCGCCTACCGTTCTTGGAGGACCATTTACAAATATCCGGTCGGAAAGCAGCGGCTCGAACCACTTGGCGTTGTCATCTTCTCCGTCCTCATGATCGCTTCCTTTGTGCAGGTCTTTATCGAGTCCGTCGGCCGTCTTCGCGAGGTTCTGCTGACCGGAGAGCAGGACCCGGAGTCGGCAGCCAGTCTCCCCTTTATCGGCGTTGCTTTCATGCTGGCGACCATCGGCATCAAGACTGTCATGTGGCTCCTTTACCGCTCGTCCAAATCGTCCGGGGTTCGGGCGGTGGCGCAAGATGCGGAGAACGACGTGGTCTTCAACATCGCTTCCCTCATCTTTCCCATCGTTGGCTCGAGACTCGGCTGGCCCGCGCTCGATCCCATCGGCGGTATCGTTCTCTCGGTATACATCATCTACGAATGGATCGAGACGCTGTGGGAGACTGTCTCCAAGCTTTCAGGTGCCGTGGCCTCGGCCACAGAGATCTCTAAATGCCTCTACTGCGTCGTCCGCTTCAACTCGGTCAACAGCGTCTCGGCTTTTGAGCTCTTTCACTCGGGCGACAATCTCATCGTCGAAGCCGACATCGTGCTGCCACACTCCATTTCGCTCAAAGAGTCGCATGATCTCGGCGAGATTATCACGTACTGCACTGAAAATATCGCGGGCGTCGAGCGCTCCTACATTCACTTAGACTACAACCCCAAGGGGCAAGCAGGTCATCTTACCCAACGAGGATGAAGACCACTTTTCTGCCGATGGACAGTAAGATGTCAGAATCATCGCACACCTTGTGTACACTCTTGGATCAGGATCGCACTTTTAGACTTAGATGCACATGCACTCTCGTTCCGCTGGGCTGGAAAATGGAAACCAATTGCTGTTTAGATGCACGTGCACTCTCGTTCCGCTGGTAAATGGAAATCAATTGCTGTTGCGGATGTATCTTCTGATCGTCACGGCACAACGCGAGCGATGCACTGACGTACGATTTGGTGCGCGAGACGCTAGTGGTCTCTAGAAGCCGCTCGCACGCTTCTTTTTCTTCGGCGGGCGATCCGGCCTCGAAGGGCGAGCACCGAAGCGGCCGGCTTCAATCTGAGTGGAAGCCACCCCGAATTGCGACCGCGTTGGCGTTCCTACTTGAGATGATGGGGGCGAGACGGTAGGCGTCAAGTCGCCGAAGCTTCCGGCATATCCGAATCTGGGGGGCTGAGACTGTGCTGCTGAGAAGCCATCGAGTGGCCGCGAAGACGAGGACGGTCCGCTTATCTGTGACGCGTCGTAAGCGTGCATTGGGATCCGGATGGGCTGAGAACGTGACACAGTTGCGTCACGGTGGCGTTTACGACGAGAAGCCAGCAGAGGGGGTGCAGGCGAGGCTGCCACACTAGCCGCTTGGCTGTGCGAGACCAAAGAAGGCGGATAGGATGAGGACGGACCTTGGGAGTCGTGATACCCGGACTGCGAAAGCGACGGAGCAGCCGACTGCTTTCGACTGCGGCTGCGGCTTCGGGATCGATCTTCGGTCGACGCGCTCGAAGCGCGAGAAAAGGATCGCGATCGTGCACGTGCTGTAGGTCCTCTCAACCGACTTGCACGGGGCAGTCTGTTTAAGCCTTGGAAGGGATCCAGGTAGGCATACTCTGTCGGATCTTCGCCCAGCTGCCACTCTGCCAGCAACAATCGCGCTGTTGAAGAGGTACTCGGCAAAAGTGTCTCGAGATCAGCTTCATTCAAGCTCGCTTTCGCATCACCCTGTCCATGGACAGGACTCGTCGCCGCGGCCCCGATGTCGCTGCTTCGAAGCGGCGCAAAGAACGACAAACCGACACCGCCAACGTGAGGCGGCGGAATAGTCTCTCCTTGTTCGTCAACAAAATTGTATATGTCACGATGCTCGTGTGCGGTCCAGTTGGTCCCTTGCCGACGCTGCGGCCGTTGCATACGCGCTCCTTCGTCCAGCAAACGGGCTAGGGGCCGCACAAATATCTCGGCCTCGAGCATCAAGTCCAACATTAGCTCCTGTGCTGCGTTCCGCAACGATTCTTGCAGATTGCGACATGCCTGTGCGCTCCAGCTCTGTGACGCTTTTCTTGTCGGAAGGTACGTCTCCATCCCTTCGTAGCTTAAACGCTGCAATCCATGCAGAGCACTTTCAAGAACGTCGCTTTGCGGCAACAAATCGTGGTCCGGCTGCCCATTCATGGCGAAAGTACCGTCTGGGCGACGTCTAACAACTAGTGACGATGCGTACGACCATGAAGTTTGCGCCTGCGATGACGCGAGTGATAATAGCGTCTGTCGGAGGTCACTACGGATTGCGAGGACGGCCTTCAACCTGCTTTGCAACGGCTGGTCGTCTCTGTCCAAGGCCAAAGTAGATGACCGTAGACCTTTGCCGAGATCGTTCCCAGTCTTGATGTGTCGGACACTGGTCCCCGAATCGGTGATTTTGCTACAGAGCAGTTCGGACAATGAGATCGTGGCTGCAGTCGCTGCAGAAGTTGACTGCGGGTCAAATAGGCATGTGTCGTCTTGACTCGGACTTTTCTCTTGTTCCTGCTCGGCATGTGCGGTGAATTGGTTGCCTTCGGATGCAAAAAGAACACGGAACAGCTCGTTGTGATCGGTGATCTTGGTTTTGACCAGACTGAGGCTGTGAAGCCATCTTTGCCTTGGCAACGTTTCTTCCGCATCTTCCGTATACAAGAACGTGAATTCTGGAGGCGGTAAGATTGCGAGACCGAAGTCGATACGTGGGAGCGGCGATTTCTCCGAGCCTTTGTTCGAGCTCACAGCTAGGTTTTCAACTCGCAAGGCGCCATGCTGATCCAGTTCGAAAACCAGCCATTGCGTCACCCCCTCCTGCTCCTCCTGCGGCCAAAGTTCGTCTGTGCGAATGTACATTGCTGGGGCAGCTGGCCTCTCTTTCGCAAGCAAGGTAGCAGTTGACGAAGGCACAAATACTGGTGCGTTGTCGAGCCTGTAGGTCCATCGAGGTGCAGTCGTAGACTCGGCGTCCAAGAGATTCAAACTGCCTTCCTCTTGACTGTGCCATCTTACCACGTAACACGTTCTTACACGGTTGCGTCGCGAAGTCAAAATGAACAAGATCGTGCCGTCCTTTGATCCTGGAAGCACAGTCAAACTCAGGGTGGCGTCGCCACCCCGATGGTGTTCGGTGGAGAACAATGCTTTTGCGTGATCCTGCAGATCAAACCAGATAATCGTGTCTGACGAACATACTGCCAGGAGTTCATGCTTCGAGTCGATAGGTGCAATTGCCATAGAAAAGAATCCCGCCCGCTTGAAGGAAGACAGGCACAAGCCGGATCGAAGGAGGATAGAAGCACGTGGCTGCGATTCGGTTCCTGGATGCGCTCCTGCGCTGTCGTAACGAATGTGGCATAGGGCGTGGCGAGTGAGTAGGTAGAGGCTGCGGTTGTCGTGCCCGAAAAGGACCTGGAATGGAGATTGATCGGAGACGTGCGAGCTGTTGTTCGAATCGCTGTCAGACTCTGATACCTGGTCGTCCACCAATAGGACCTGGGCAAGTACACGAGATGCTATCCGATGCACTGAAGTCGAGTCCGAAGCTGTGAAAGTGGCTGATGCGGGCGCAAGGGAAGCTGGAAAAGAGCTTGATCTTCTCTTCGCTTTGGAAGCAGATGCGTCGGACGGTTGCGGAACTGGACTATCCCGACTTGAGGCTGGGTTGGTTTGCTGCGTCTGTCGCTGGTCGATGCGATAGACATCGATGTTGCCATGACGATCGACAGCCGCTGCAAGCTCCAAGTGCTCCGGGTGAAAGCAAAAGTCTTGATGCTGGGCGTTGCCATCCAAGTTGTATTGCACTTGTTGCAATGTGTGAAGGTAGACGTGCGGACTGGCCTGAAAATCGTCACGATAGCCAAGCTCGAGCAGACTTGTGCCCGTGTGCGAGCGAACAGCGAGAAGCTTGCGGTCCGCAGACGCGACAAGTTGCAGAATCGGTGTCTCGTATCTTTGCTCTGGACGCTGAGCTAGCAAGACGCGCAGAGCGCCCCGATCCATTGCTTTAGACTTACCCTTTGCTCGACTCGGATCCTTTGATTCTCGTTTGGGTGATGGAGAGTTTTGCGCTTCGCTGATTCTGACTTCGAGCTGATGGAGCAAGAGACAGTCACGATTGTCACCGCCGACACACACCAAAGCGTAGAGCCTCTTGTCTTTGTGGGCGATCGGCCCAAGAAGCGCAATGGCTTGTGCATCTGCTAAACCGAGAGTTCCATCGAGCTCGTGACCGGTCTGTGCAAGGATCGTTGCATTGTCGTGGATGGTCTGGGACAGCAGATAGTCAGGGACATCGATGTCGGGATGGCATTGACGCAAGAAGCTCTGCGCTGCAAGAATATCGGCGTCGACCGAAGAGCCAGCTTCGGCACTTCCATTCGAAAAGAGACTTAGACCATGTTTTGCGGACGAACCGACGGTCGAGGGCGTCAGCTGGACAGAAGTCGAGTCGCCTTGCTGAGCTCGGATTGGTGATTGCGAGAAGACGACTGACCGAGAAGTCTGCTGTGTCGCGAAGGTCCATTGCTGTGACGAGGCAGATACCACACTGTCGTCAACACCATTCCGAGGGCGGCTGCCATTGATGATCAAGCGAGGCGCACCCCTCGAACCCGGCTGTAACAGCTCCATCCTGCGCGAACTGTCAAGGTGGCATCAGACCCAGAAGCTGGCCAGCGCCGCCGATTGCAACTCCATGTAAGGACGTATAAAGACTGGTTTGGAAGTCGTCGGATGAGCAAGTTGGCTGAAAGACGACGAGAGCGAGAAGCTCGAACAAAAAACAGGAAAGTCGCCAGGGTCCACCTCCAAAATTTGCTGCCTCCCCCACTTTGAGTCCAACAGATCCATCAAGGGGCCTGCTGAACATTTCATTTTTACCAACCTTGCATCATATGGGAGTTGAGCTCTGTAGCATTGCTCTTGTCAAGACTAAGTGTGATGATTCTCCTGCCAGTCAAGGAGATACTGGAGTCTGCCAATGGAGACAGCTGTTTGGGCAGCAGTAAGTAAGTTTCCATGCTTCAAAGTGGTGTTGCATGATCTTCTCAGATGGAGATGATGCCGCATGGTACATTTTTTGGTGTTTCCCCTTGTGGTTGCAAGTTTAGAATAGCAGTGCATGGACCCAGTCACAATGCCACTGTCAGCCCATGCACAAAGCTGCTCTGTCATAGTTATGCTGGCAGGGGTGCCTTGTTCAGCAATGACTTTCACACAGGGACATCAAAGCCAGCTTGTAGCCAAGTGCTGCAAAGTGCTTTCATCAATCAGAACAGACAACAGGCAATGTGGCAGAGTCCAAAGGAACATGGATAAGGAAGGCATTGCAAAGATGCCACCATTTCTCTTTCTGCCACTAGTGCATCTTCTCTTCTCACCACCATCTCACCTTCCTTCACTTTAGTCTTTCTTCCATCATGGTCAACTATTCTACCATCCCCCTTCCCTGTCATCAGTGCCTGGAGCAGGAGAATGAGGCCAACTGCATTAGGACCACCTCCTTCTACAGGTGTCATCCTTGCAGACTGGCCAACCCTCAGCTCCCATGCACCATGGCTTCAGAAGGGCCCCCTTCCTACTTTTCTGCCAGTCCTGAGCCTGCTCAACCAGCCAGGGCTGTGCCTGCTGCAACCTCTGCTAGGCCCAACCCTAGGTACCAGAGGACTGAGCTGGGCTTGTACAACCAGAATCCTCTGGACATTGAGCCAGAGGATGTGGTTGAGCTTGCCAGCTCTGAGGGCAGTGCCAGCACTGGGCATGCCCAAGCCCCAGCCCCAGCTGAGCCTGCCACTTCACCTGAGCAGGCTAGTGCTGGTGCATTGGACCTCTCTGCCTTGAAGGAGAAGGTGGAGAGGCTGGGGAGGGCCCTCAGCCACCTTGAGGGGGCCACTGGCCACATGGTCAGGGACCTCCACAGGGAGGTAGAGGAAGAGCTCCAGAGGCTCCTTTAAAAGCCTCCCCTCACAGAATAGTCTTCTCAACAAGGCCCCTAAGGGGGGACACTCCATCCTCCCTCCGCAAATCCAACCTCATCCTCCCACCCAAAGGTTGGAAAGTAGCCTATGTGTTTCAAATGTGGGTCTGATGTCCAAAATAGGTTACCCTTCCGCCAAAATGAGTGCTCTGAAGAGTCAGAAAACTGTGATATAGGTTGTCAGAGACGTTGCTGTAGTGTACATACCCCACGCAAAGCTTAGCATGCGCTCCAAGGCTCAAACAGAGCATGGTGATGCATGGTGACAGGTCTTTTTGAGGTTGTGAGGGCTCAGAGACGGACAATGAGTGCAAAATGGAGGTTACTTGAGATGCTCAAGGCAGCACACCTGCTGTCTAAAAGCCAGTGATGCATGGTTACAACCTACTACTTTGAGGTTGAGGCTGACTCAGACGGGAATGGTTGGTCTGGGTCAGCAAGGTTGACTGAGGGAGGTTGAAGGGTGGATGAGGTTAAGTTCATGGGAATACATGAGGTTGCATCACGCTCAAAGAGGCTGCACAAGACCAATGTGAGGTTCAGATAGGGGGGATTGGTGATGGCCAAGACTGAACAGAGGTCAAGCTGAGGCTCAAACAGGTTGGAGTAGGCTGAGATGAGGTTGCACAAAGTTGAAGAAGGCTGAGATGAGGTTCAAGGAAGGTTGAAGTAGGTTGAAATGAGGTTCAAAGGGGCTGAAGTAGGTTGATATGAGGTTCAGAAAGGTTAGAAAGGCTGAAGCTGGCTCATATAGACTCAATATAGGTTGAGAAAGGCCAAGATGAGGTTCAAATTGCTGTGACTGAGGTTGAAGGAGGTCCAAGTGAGGTTGAACCAGGTTCAAAGATACTGAATAGAGGGTGGCGTGATGTTCCAGAAGGTCTAGGTAGGCTCAAAATGGCTGAATTGGAGGTTCAATGAGGATGGGGTAGGTTCAACAAGGATGGGATGAGGTTGATTGCAGAGGCTGAGGACTATATACATACCTGGGGGGAAAAACCCAAGGGGAAAAAGTGCCCCAGGCTAGGTTGAACTATCTACAAAGGTTGGGGAAAAATGAGGTTGAGGTTGAGCTAGGTTGAGCCCATGAGGTTGAGCAGAGCTTCAAGCTCAGAGTCAAAGTACATGAGGGGGTTCCTGAGTTCAGGGCTGGAAATGTTCTGGTGCATGACCCTGATCCTGTCAAAGGCTTCCCAGATTGCATCCCTCAGCTCCTTCTCCTTCTCCAGCCACATCCTGGTCTGAACCACTGGCATGGGTCTCTTCCTACCACTAAGTTGAGGTTCAATGGAGGTTGAGGGAGGCTGAGATGGAGTTGAGGGAGGTTGCACTGAGGTCAAAGGAGGCTGGTTGGAGGTTGAATTTGCTGGAGAAGGTTGATTCAACCTCCTTCTGATGCTGAGAGGTTGATCTTCCTCAACCTCAGAGTCAGAGTCATGGATGACTTGGGATCTCTTGTTGGAGGAGGTTGAAGTTGGCTGCCTGGAGGTTGAACCATGCTTGGAAGAGGTTGAACCATGCCTGGGAGGTTGCTTGGAGGTTGAAGGGTGGTGGTTGGACTTGGCCATGTTGTTGGAAGATCTCTGAGAGGTTGAAGTTGAGGCTGAAGCAACCTTAGCTGAGGTTGAGGTTGACCTCAACCTTTGAGTCTCCTTGCAAGCTTGCATCAACATTCTAGCAGTTTCCAGAGGTTGATCAACCACTTTGCAAGGACCCTTGGCCATCTGAGAACATCTTTTGCACTTGACACTCTTGGAAGACTGCTGCAACTGACAATCAACTCCAGCTTTGATGCAAATGCTGCAGGGATACTTGACAGGAATGTCTGGAGCTTTACCTGGGGTTGAGGATGGCTTGGAGGTTGAAGCAGAGGTTGGAGGTTGAGGTTGATGGGACAAATCAACTATGACTGAAGGTTGAAGAGGTTCATCCTCATCATCAGAGCTTGAAGTATGAGGTTGGGAGGGAGCTTGAGAGCCATCAGCAGAGGTTGAATCAGGTCCAGGAGAGGTTGGTTGAGGTTGAAGAGAGGATGAAGGAGGTTGAGGAGAGGTTGGCTGAGAGGTTGAAGTTGGTTCAGGTGGGGGAGGAGGAGGAGGTTGCTGAGGTTGGGGAGAGGTTGAAGGATGAGGTGGAGGATGAGGTTGGCTGAGGGACTTCCTTGCTTTCAGACTAGCAGACCTTTTCTTCTTGAAGGCTTTCAAGAGGTTGACTTGACTGTCAGTAGGCATGGTGAGAGGTTGAAAGGGGTTAGGACAGGGTTGAAAGAGGCTGGAAAGGTTGAAAAGATGGATGGATGTGGTTGGAAAGGAAGATGTGAATGGCTGGAAGACAGGCTGAAATCCATTTTGGATGGTGGAAAATTTTTTCAAAGTCCATCTCAACCCTGTGTCAGGCACTTGACCAGTGTCCAGCCTCCTCATCCTTACACTGCTGTAGTGCCTGACCAAGCTCAACCCCCTCTACCTCAGACTTAACCCTCTTTCAACCTCACTCAACCTCCTTTCAACCTCACTCAACCTCCTTTCAACCTGGTTCAACCTCCCTTGACCTAATCTAGCCTCCTTGAAGCTGTTTCCAGCCAATCTCTGGTAGTCTCTGCCAACCTCAGCCTCTGTCAACCTACTTTGAACCTCTTTTTGACTCAACCTCAACCTCTTTCTGCCTATTTGGACCTCCTTTGGCCCATCTTCAACCTCTCTTGCTTCAACCTCAACCTCCCTCAACCTCTCTGTGTCAAACCTGCTTTGCTTGGACATCCATTTCTGCTAGCCTCAGTTTCTGTCAACCTCAAACTCTTATCCCACTTTCAGCTCACCTCACTTAGCTGTCAAAATATGGTCCCTCTGATTCAAGAGACAAATTCCATTCTATTCCAACCTCATTATCAACCATGATGACTCTGTCTAGTCTCACTCTGGTTGTGTTCAATGTCTTTGACCACTGTTGAACCACTTGTCAGCCATGTTCAACCTCATTCATCCACTCTGAGAATGTGAGATTGTGTGCTTACTGATATTAGCATACAATGTTATGTACATGTACCTGGAGGAAAAACCCAGTGGGACAAAAGTGCTCCAGGTAGGAGGTTGAGGTTGAGGTTGAGGCTGAACTAACCCTAGGTTGAGCTTGTCAGCTCCATCAAGTGGAGGAGGTCTTCCAACTCTTTGTCAAGGAACAGCAGGGTCTCCCTCAGCTGAGGATCACTGATGAAGGAGTGGACTTGGTGCAATCTGCCAAAAGCTAACCAAATGTTGGTGACAACCTCATCATCCCTTCTGAACCTCCTTTTCTGAGGAGAAAGCTCTTCCTCAAGCTGATCATAGCTGGTGTTCTCTTCCATCCTGCGCTTGATGGTAGATTTGGCCTCCATAGTGGGGATGAGAACCTCAATGCCATCAGAGGGAGGTTCCTGGCTTGCTCTCAAAGGTTGAGGTTGAGGTTGAGGTTGAGGTTGAGGTTGAGGGTGCCTCTTCTTGGCTGTGGTCTTGATCCTAGAAGATGGAGCATCCTTGCGTAGCTCCCTGAGAGGTTCCTCCACTACTCTGCATGGGCCAAGTCCCTTGTCAAAGCACCTCAAGCACTTCATGCTCCTCTTGGCAATATGCAGCTGGCAAGTTGAACCACTGATCATGCAGAGTGTGCATGGAAATTGGACTTTCATCTTGGGAGTCCTTCCTTTGGGATTGGAAGGAGTCACCCTCTCATCCTCTTCCTCCACCTCTCCTTCCAATCCCTCTGAGAGTTCATCCACTTGGTCATCAGCAAAGGCTGTGTCCCCTCTGTCCTCATCAGAGTCATCTTCAACCTCAACTACAGCTTCAGTCACCACTGGACCATCCTCAACCTCATCATCAGAGGAGAAGTTAGGAGGTGCAGGTGGACAAGGTACCTGGTGGGGGAAAGGAGCAAGCTTAGTCTTGGATTGAGGTTCCTTGGCAGGAATGATTTGAGCCTGCTTGGGGATTGAGGTTGAGGTTGAGGAAGACTTTGCAAGGGACTGAGGTTGAGGTTGTGGTTCAGGCTGAGGCTGAGGCTGAGGTTGCTTCTGAGATTGAGCAGGCTGATCATCAGCTTTAGAGGTTTTGCTGGATGGAGCTGGGCTACTCTGAGGTTGTCTCTTGCTAGCATGAACTTTGGAGTTTGAGTTGATGAAGAAGGGAGAAGTGAGCTGAGCCTTGGCAGCCTCTCTGCTGATGTGAGCATGAAGAGGGCTTCTTTGAAAGATGTTGGATGAGGATCTAGAGGTGCTGGAGGCTCTAGCTGTGTCTCTGGGAGGTTGAGGCTGAAGTGCTTTGGAGGATGACCTAGTCACCTCCTTTGAGGAAGCAAAAGGGTTGGGCATGTGGTTGTAGTTGAGGATGAGGTTGAGGTCAGAATTGAGGCTGAGGTTGATCACCAGCAAGGACAAGAAAGACAAAAGGTGGAAGAGAGGAAGAAAGGTGCAAAATTGACAAAGACTGGTATATATATGTAAATTGGGAAAAAATGGTGGCCACAAAAATTTGCACAAGTCATAATTTCCCAGTAGCAGCCATGTTAAAGCTAGCTCCTCACCAGACAGCAGAGAATTTCAAAACTATAAACTGATCACATGATTTGATACATAGAAATGTATTTTCTGCAAATTTTTGCAAAGACAAAGACTCAGCTCAAGCATATATATATCCTGCATCCACAAAATGCCTTCTTCCTTCCTTTCCTCCACCATCATACTTTCCTCTGTCACATCCAAACCTCAACTTCAACCTCATTGCTCTGCACTCATTTACCTCATCCTCATCCTCATCCTCATCCTCCTTCTTCTTTCTACCTCAACCTCATCCTAACCCTCATGGATACATCCACCACAATGGATGGACAACCCCAACCTCAGGAGGAGTCTAGGACTCTGCCTCCCAGCCTCAACCTCACTGTAAGTTCAACCTCATTCTTGTCAGTGCTGAGCAGCCTCTGCTTACTTCACTACCAACCTCCAACCTCAACCTCTACAGGCCAACCTCTCACCTCAAGACTGTGATGCATGGAACTTCACCTGCCCACCTCTGAATCTCCTCCAAATGTTTGGTGCCTACACCATCATGCAGCTTCTTCATCATGCTCCCAACCTCAGGGATGATCCTTACTTCACTCAGTGGTGCTATGTGGCTCAGGGTGCTTGCCTCATCAAGATCCCCATGGAAAAGAAGGAGGTTCTCATCAGCCACATCAACAACAGCAACCTCACCATCTTCAAGAGCACCTACTCTCTTGCCTTCTGTGAGGCACCTCAACCTATCAACCTCACCAACCTGGTCCAACACATGATGGAGGCTGACATCAACCTGGTCAGGGTTCAGGCTTGTGGCATGAAGCTTCCTCTACCTCAACCCATCCCTCCTATGTCTGACCCAGACCTCCCCACGTCCAACCTCAACAGCTGGGATCTTGGCTACAACTGGGTTCATGACCAGATTGCCTTGGTCAAGTTCAAGGAGATCAGTAGCTCTGGGTCCAACAAGGAGGTTTGGCCCATGCTTCTTTACCTAGGGGAAGGCTATGGCAGCATCAGAACCTCATTCAAGTTCAGAGGTCATCACTACAGCCTCAAGATCTACCCTCTTCTGGTTCATGCCATAAAGTCAACCTCAGGCAAGATGCAGACCTATGATGTCAGCACCATCAATAGCCTGAGGAAGAGGGAGACAACCTACCTCAATAGGCTGGAGAAGCTGGCCAGATTTCCAAGGAACAAGCTAGGGGGGTTGAGGGTTGAGGTTACTGTCCAAGCTCCCACTTTGGAGGTTGCTGTAGCTCAGGTAGCCAACACACCTCTGATGAACTTGGAAGAGTACTTCACTCCAACCTCAGCAGACATGGAACCTCTGCAGCTGGAGATGAAGATGTTCAGGAGGTCAACCTACCTTTCCTTCTGCAGGGATGTTATGGGCAAAGCTCAGAAAGCTGGTGTCTTCAAGGGGGACAGCAACAGGAAACCAGGAGCCATGAGGAAGCAGATCATACATGACCTGTACAATGCTATGGGTTGGAACCCAGGAACAAGGCCAGTGACCATCTTCAAGCCCTTCAGGAGGATTGCTCAGGTACCTCAACCTGGTGCAGAGGTTCAACTGCCCTTTACCAGGGCTGCCAGAACCTCAACTGAGGTTCAAAGGGTACAGCCAACCTCAACTGAAATGGTGCATGTTCCTTGGTGGGAGAGAACCTTCCTTGGAGATGTTGATGCACTGCCTCAAGCATCTGGCACCTCAGTCAGAGGATGGACTGATCCCCTTACTGTCAAAGCCAACCTCAGGGAGATAGAGAGGTGTGTCAAAATCTACAAAAGGGGTTCCTTCTGGAGGTATTTGAGGTTATCAGAGGATGGTCAACCTACAAATGGAGGTTCTGAAAACACCAAGGACAAGGCAGTCAAAGCCATCTGGCAGAGGTTCCAATTCACCTGGCACAAGGAGTGCTACCTTGTGAAGGAACCTTTTACTGATGCTGGTGAGGTACCTCCACCTCCTGCAGTACCATCTGACTTGGATCTTGAACTTCAGAGGTTCAACCTTCCTGATGAGACCTCTCTTCCAACCTCAGTCACCCTGTCACCTCTGTGGGGCACCAACACTGTCAAGATCACTCACAAGTACATCCAGGCTGATGGCAACTGCCAGTTCAGAGCCTTGGCATGGGCAAAATATGGGAACCAAGGCAGGCACAAGGTGGTCAGGAGGAAGGTGATGGAGTACCTCCAGCAACACCCAGACATCATTGAACCTCTGCTTGGCTCAGATGTGGTGTCACCTCAGTGCAAGAACCTCACCTCAGCTGTTGACTACATCACCATGATGGCAAAGGAGGGGCTATGTGGAGATGATGCTACCATGTCAGCTGCTTGCCAGGCACTCAACTTGAACCTGCTCATTGTCAACAAGGATTGCAGCTACTTCAAGGTGGAGGGTTAGGGTTATATGACTGTCTGGTCCGAGGTAAAAAATGATATGCACTTTTTTTTTTTTAGGGGGGGGTTAGGGTTAGGGTTAGGGTTAGGGTTAGGGTTAGGGTTAGGGTTAGGGTTAGGGTTAGGGTTAGGGTTAGGGTTAGGGTTAGGGTTAGGGTTAGGGTTAGGGTTAGGGTTAGGGTTAGAGGTTAGGGTTT